>JAGXJF010001115.1:0-177381 GCA_019208055.1 Stipa capillata
CATTTCCAGGGTGATGGGCCCCCTGTCCGTCAGTAGAGGGGGTTGGCGACCGTCAGTAGTGACCTGTTCTGCAGTAGTGTGGGGCGTGTTTGCTCACCGGTCAGTGGACCTTTCTCGTGGTCTGGTCCACCTGTCAGCAGGAGTCCTCCTCCCTTACCTTGCCTAGCTTTGTCCCGGTCTGGGTAGGATTCGACGGCCTGTCCGAATAGCGGTGGGGCGGTCGGCGATGAAGCTCCTCTGATGTGGGGGTCCCGGCGGTGGTACTCGGCGGTGGCCTAGCGTGGTTGCTGGGGAGTCTAGGGTGGAGGAACGGAGTCCAGCTTCTTGGTGTGGCCCCCCTGTCCAGAAGCTCAGCGAGCTCAGAGTAGCTAGGTCCGGATGGTGGCCAGTGGGTTTAGGGCTGTCTGCGGCGAGGCTTCTGAACCGGAAGGGAGAGGGGGCTCGAGGAAGAAGGAAGTGGTCGGTTGGCTCGCCGAGGTGGATGGGGTGGCTTGGTTAGGCAGGTCGGGTGGCCTTTGGAGCTGCCATGGGGAAGCGGCGGAGAAGCGGGCTTGGTCGGATCGGCTTGAGCTAGATGGGGCTGGGGACAAGAGGGTTCTAGTGAGTTGCTTGGGGTGAGCAAGCTGGGCTCGGGTTGTGCCATTTATAGCAGGGCGGCGAGTTGAGCTAGCCGACGCCGCTATGGATCTACATGCTTGCCGACGGAACGCGGCCGAGGTGCTTCCAAAGCTCAACAGAGTGGCGCAATGCTCGAGAGGAGGTCAGGGAAGGTCGTGGCGTCCGGTTATCGGCTGGACGGCGCTGGACTCGACGGGCTTCACGTCGTCTCCGGCGTTTGGCGTGGGACTGCACTGTGGCGGCTTGTGCTCGGAGATGGGACGGCTCAGGGAAGAGATTAACAGGGGTGCTGGGCTGGGCATAGCGAGGACGGGCGCGCGGAGCAAAGCGGCGAGCTGGACGACGAGGTTCCCGGCGAGCGGCGCGGCCATGCCGCTGTTGGCATGCCGACGCCAGCCAGAGTGCGAGCTGGAGCGGCATCGCGTGTCCTAGGGCGACCTATCAATGCTTTCCACGCAGTACCATGTCACAGGGGTTCGTACGCATGTGTTCAAGGATTCTGCAGGGTTAGGCACCGAATGGTACTCTACACAGTGCTGGGCATCGATGCCAAGACTAGACATGGCCTAGCCTTTAACTAGTGATGAGTGGACGTGAGCTGGCATGGGAATTTGAGAGAGTGGGCAGGTTGAGAAAACCGAGGAGGAGCTGCACAAAGCTTTTGGTGGCTTTTGGTTAGGATTTCTCCTTGATTTCATGCGACAGGATGTCTTAAGTGAAAGAGTTTGATACCATCCATTCTAGATTTTTGAATGCAACATAACCATGTTTTATATATTTGGGCTTCTGGATGGCTGAGGATCATCGTGTAATTTTATCGGAATGTTTGAGGATATATTTCTAGGGGTCACAGTGCAACACTCCTCTTTATTCTAAAGTTTATTAATTTTGGTTGCAAGCATTTTTGTATTGGACATTGTTATTTTATGTTATAATTGAGTTAAGTGAGCTGTTGGGACGTCCCACAATTTATCACGGAATTTTTGGTAAGGTCGAGGAGTGCCTGGCCTCGCGGTTAGGGTTTCGGAGGAATTATGATTTAAATATGGGGGAAATGGTCCGGAGCTAGGGTTAGGGTTTCTGAGCGCGGCAAGGGGGTGTGAGGATACGGAAGCTCTCGAGGGTCCTTCACCTTAGTTAGGGTTGGTCGGTTCCAGGGTGCCGCGGATGTACTGACGTATACGACGTATCTGTGGCGTTAGGGTTTTGTCCGGGGCAGTGCGTGTGTGACGGGGTCGCGTGTATTGACTCCATGCCTGGCTAATGAGGTCAGGCCACATGCGATGATGTGCTGGTAATGTAGGTTTTGAAAATTGGGGTGTGACAATCCCTCACCCACAGGAGGAGTTGGACGGGGAAAGACGTCACCCCCAGGAACCAGTCTCAACAGGGAAAACCACGCATCGACTTGTGCGACAAGATCAACGAACGCCGAGGCACCAGCAAGATCGGTCTCCCCCATGACGAGATCAACGACCTCATGCCAACACTCGAGGACGGTCTCCGACCTCGAATAGCAGTGAGGTCACGCCTTATCGAAGAACCTTCCACGGATGCCAAGCGCTATCCCAAGAACTCCGATATGTGCGCTGGCCCTCTCGCTTCAAGCCTGGAGCCTTGAAGTCGTATGATGGCTCTACAAACCCTTCAGAATTCCTAGCCATCTACACTACGACTATTGAGGCCGTAGGCAGAAGAAACGAGAAGGTAATGGCCAGCTACCTCCCGACAGCCCTCAGAGGGGCCGCCAGGACGTGGTTGACGAATCTACCCCCGGCAACGATCCGCTCCTGGGGACAACTCTAAGACATGCTTCTCAGCAACTTCCAAGGTACCTACCCTTGCCCTGGCCAAGTGGACGACCTATTTCTAGTCGTCCAGAGGTCAGATGAGACGCTCCGTGAATTTACCAAAAGGTTTAGTGCTGTCTGCAACACTATACCTGAGATCACCGACTCGGACGTCATCTGTGCCTTTACTCGAGGCAGTCGAAATGAGATGTGCACGCACGACTTGATCATGCATCCTCCTAAGACCATGGCTCAGCTCATGGGCTTAGCCGAAAAAGCTACTTGTGCAGAGGAAACCTTGTGCTACATCAAATAGCAGCAAGACAGGTCGACCAGCTCTCCCACCGGACCAGAGACGACTCTAAGAAGTCAAAATGCAAGAAGAAGTCATCTGGAGGGAATAGAGAGAAAAGAGCTAAAAACGAGGAAGTCTTCACCAACCTCCCCGAGAAGCGTACCTAGCGACCACGCCCCAAGGACAAGCAAACGAATTCCTCTGACAAGCCGTCCAAGCTCTGGTGCGATTTCCACCAGACCGACTCGCATGATTTGCGCCAATGTCGCATCTTCAAGAAGTACCTTAAGGAGGAGAAAGAGAAGCTCCGCGGGGAGAACCCACAGGTCGCGAACAATAGCAGGGACACGACTCCCGACGATGGCGACTCCTCCCCTGAGCCTTTCCAGGGGCACGTCCGAGCGATAGAGCACATATTCGGGGGCTTGTCCTCCTATGAATCGAAAAGGCAATACAAGGCGATCACCCGAGAAGTTCTTATGAGCATACCGCAGGTACCTCGGGCCATCAAGTGGTCGAAAGTCGAGATCAAGTTCGACCAAACTGACTGCCCCGAAAAACTATGCTCGACCAGGACGATATTCGATCGTGGTCGAACCAACGATCAATAACTGCCGAGTGGCTTGGGTGTTGATAGATGGAGGGAGTTCCCTCAATATCCTATTCACCAAAGCCCTCGACGCAATGCAAGTATCACGGTCATCGATCCAGATGGTGACACAGGCATTCCACCGCATGGTGCTAGGCTCGTCGACCACGCCGATCGGGCAGGTCATGCTCTCGGTGACCTTCGGAACGTCTGAGAACTTCTGAACAGAGAGAATCCTGTTCGACGTAGTCGATTTCGAGATGGCATACAATGTTATCTTAGGGCGCCCGACTTTGGCCAAATTCATGGCAGCAACGCACTACGCTTATCAGTGCATGAAGATGCCCGGCCCAAAGAGCGTTCTCACGATAAAGAGCTCCCCTCAAGAAGCACTGCTCTACAACAAGCGTAGCCTCGACCTCGCCGAACAGCAACAACTCTCTAGCCGGGGACACCAATGTTAAGGCACGTGCCTCTACATTGTCCAGACCTCCACCGCAACTACGAGCGACAACTTCAGAAAGTATCCCCTCCAAGTCGGAGAAGAAGTTCCACGACTAAACCGGAACTGGGAGACATAGGGCCTTCCCCTCAGCAGGACAATGGTTCCACAGGGGAAGCTGCCCAGTCCAGGTCGCCCATGTCAGTAGCAAAAGAGTCATGTCCCCTAGAATAGCTCTCCACGCAAGCACCCTTGGTAAGACTGCATGACCGTCGCCTCCTCGCCAGCACGTCTCAGGTTGCACCGGCTCCAGCCCCAGGATCGTCAAGCTACGAACAAACTGATGATAAGATGCTCCGGGCGCCGTCGCCCAGCACGCGCACTCAACAAGTTCTGTCAGCGGGTCACGACAAGAGGGCAGAAGTCTCTGGGCGCAACTAACGACACGCTGGAGAAGGGGGGACGGCTTAGTTATTTTTCTTTCTAAGATTTCTAGAATACTTTTTCTTACAATAGCTTGTAAATAATACTTCAGACAGTCCACAGTCTTAAAATATCAAGTCTCTAGTTCGATATTTACCTTTTCAGACTGCCTATCCGAGATACTTCTCGAATAAGACAGTCGGGGGCTGGATAAGTATATGGCGAATTGGTGTAACTTACAAGTACTAATTTTCTCGACCCGCACAAAGGGAAAAGGCTCCGCACTACAACTGTCAGGGACGCGAGGAAAACCCCTTAACGCGTCTGCAGGTGACAGGGGAAGCCACCGAGCCCCCCACCTGACCAGACCTAAGGCCTGGTCGACTGAGCTCCCCAGTTCCGTAGTAATGATCCTCGACCTCGAGTAAAGGAAGAAAAAAAGGTACGAGTAAAACTAGACCAACGGAACCCATACACTCATTTAAGCCTTCGATTGCTTTAAGTGGAAGGTATCACGGGTAGAATGTAATGCTGTCGACAACAGGGTAAAAACATAGAAACTTACTAACTTACGTCCAGCATCTCTACGACAAGGGAACACGAGCTGCCACTATGGCCACGAGAAGCTGTACGAAGACCCCTTATCGCGTTTACTGGTGATGAGGAGCCACGAAGCCCTCCATCCGACTAAACCTAAGGCCTGGTCGATCGCAGTTATCGGTGAAACAGTGCAGCTCGAAAATCCTAAGTTAAGAGAGAAGGACAAGGAGTTCGACTAAGCCTACGACAACCCTCGCACCTGACAAGCATTTCACAAAGCAGATAAATACTTAACAGAACAAAAAACACACATGATTAGTGCACAGTTACTAACCACTGTTTGTTACAAGTTCTTGTCCTATCTAGTTAGACCAGACGCCTGGACTCTATCGCCAAAGGCATCCGCAGCGGCCTGCACAGCATCAAGGAGTTCTTCTTCCTTGCCAACCGGCAGATCGGTCGCGAGAGCCTCCAGGGACAAGTCCGAGTGCCTACACCGGAGAAGGGTCAGAGCAAAAGCCAAGGCATCCCGCACACCTTGCTGGAGTTCGTCCTCAAGAAGCTTCTCGAGGATGGGCTTCAGCCGGGAGACGGAGGCCACGAGCTCCACCAGCCGGACGGAATGTGGAGGGCGGGGGGAAGACGATGATGCCAGCTTCGACAAGCGCCTGTTTGAGTGTGCCAAGAGCGCGCTCGAGGTCTTTCTTCAACTTCCACGCGTAAGCTTGGCTTCTTTGCAGGGAAGCCTCTGCCTCCGACGAGCGGGCCCTTGAGTCCCGGAGCTCAGCCTCGGCCACCTCCTACCTCTTCTCGGCGTCTCGGAGGCATCTCTGCAGCTCCTCCTTCTCCACCCGCCAGTTCCCGGACTCCTTGAGGCATTTCTACAGCTCCTTGTTCGCCGCCCGGCTCGCCTCCAGTTCAGCCTGAGCCTTCTCGAGCGAAGGGATCCGGGAAATGACGATCTGTAAACAATGAGGTTAGTATTTGACTTCATGTATTTTTTATTACTAACTCTTCAACTTGCCTGTAACAGGGAGGTCAAGCCGACTTCTTCTGGCACCAAGGGCACCGGCCTAGGGGGCTAAACCCACTCGATCGGGGCGGCCACCGGCCCTGTCGCCAAGGGCGGCTCCTCGACGACGGCCTCCACTGGGACTTCAGTCGGAAGGATGGTCACCCTAGTTGAAAGAGCTTCAGAGTTAGTCCTTCACGAAGACAAGAAACAAAAAAAACACACCAAAGAAGGACCATGAAAGGAACTTACCTTTGGCGCTTCGCCGGAGGAAGAGGTCCCTTCGACGAAACAGCTGAACCCTGCTTTTCAGCGGAGGCGAGTGGCGCTTTTCCCTTTGTTGTCGCGGCCTCCTCCCTTCGAGTAGTCGGGGGAGGAGGCGACAGCTCCCTTGGAGGAGGGCTACTCGCCTCACGCTGTCTGACAAAGTTTGTTTCTGTTATTCTACTCAAAGAAAGCCACAGGACAGAACTAGTCGGGCGAGGGCTCTAACCTAAGGTTGGGGATTCAGCGAAGGAGAAGGGGCCCGGGTAGAAGAATCCACCCAAGTAGCCTCTACCGCCTCCTCGGCCCCGGATGGACCTCCGACTCCCTCCTCAGGGGACGGCATGGTCTCTCCGAGGACCTCAGCGTCCTCCTCCTGCACGAGGGCTCCAGCCCGCTCGGCCTCCGAGTCAGGACCTCCGCAGCCTGGACGCTGCAAAAGAAAACCCGAGGGTTGTTAACATCACTACTCGGATGACTCAGGAACAGACAAGGTAAAAGGCCTACGACTCACCGAAAGGACTTCTTTCTGCTTGTCGGGGCTAAGCTTCAGAAGAGGCAAGGGCACCTCTGTCTGCCTGCCTTGGGGAGACTGTTCGAATATGTTGTTCAACCTATTCTGAAGTTCCCCCGAGGACAAATCTGCACAATCGAAAGAAGTCAGAAACCAGTACGGTGTCTCACCGACTAGAATGGCACGAGAAGGGCAAAGTGCTTATCCGTGTCGAAGTCCCTTGACTGGTCTTGACCCTCCGGAAGTATCCAGGTAGGATGAACCCTTGACCGAAGAGGACTGATGCGCCACCGAAGGAAGTCCTCCGCGATGTCCCACGCTGACAAGCCTTTAGCGACAAGATTGGCGATGTCATGGACAAGGATCTTGAGCTGCTTGGTCTCCTTCGGGGCTTCCACCCAGCACTTCGTCGGGAAGGGGGCCAGACCCTGATAATGGATCCCGGAGTAAGATGGGGGCTGGCAGTAGAACCACCTAGAGGAAATGTAGGCGTCTTTCTTTCCTTCCTGGAGTCAGAAACCCAGCGCCGTCGACGACTCCTCCGCCGCTGACCTTTATCCGACGGAGGTTGTAGAAGTACCTCCACAGCTCCAGGCTCGGCCTGATGCCGAGGTACGCTTCGCACAGATGTGCGAAGACCGCCAGCATCAGGACCGAGTTTGGGTTGAGGTGAATCAACTCGATCCCGTAAAACTGGAGCACAAGGAGAAAGAAATGTGAAGGTGGGAACTGAAGTCCGCACTTGAAGAAGTCCGCGAAGATAACGATGCAGTTCGTGTTCGGGCTGGGAACCATTTTCTTCACGGCCTCCCGGAAAGGTACGAACACTTCCGGGAGAATCACCTCCTCCGCTACGATCCTTTTGATGGTGGAGGAATCCATCACCGAGGCTTCGAACTCGGGAATGACAGAGATTTGCTCCCCCGAGGTATCCCCCAATGACTTCTTGGGCTCAGGGGACTTCTTCGCAGCACTCTTCTTGCCCATTTTCACCGATCAATCGGGGGCAATGGAAGCGTAAGGGTTAGATGAGGTCGCGAGGAAGAAGATGATGGGAAAGCTAAAGGAATGGAGAAGGATACGGGCAAAAACCCTAACCCTTGGTTTCTTAAAGGTTTCAATTTGCGCCTGACTGAGCGCGGTTAACGGCACGATCTGTTCCATCGCATTGAATGTGGACGGTTGTTTTTCCCGCATACGAGATGTTGCGCGGGAAAAAGAGGATCTGACAAATCCACGACTCGGCAAGCGCACTGCGTTGCGGCTAACGTCAGTCGAAATAGTAATGCAGAAAAAGAAAGATTCTTCATCACCACGCAAAATTTCTGTCACAACAGTTCGATTTCCCAGAAATCCGCCAGGCATATGCGTGTCCGTGATTGACGGATTAGATCAAATCGAAAAAGCTTTGATTTTCAAACAGGCCATTCCGATAAGGCTATTGCGACTACTCGGTAGAGATCGTACCTACTCGGAAAAAATCGTCGATAAGCATTACTCGGTTCACCTACTCGGAGCTGCTTCCCGAGAAGGGCGGATCTTCTGCCGAACAGTCATGACCTCACTTCACGTACTGATGGGGGGCTTGACGATGAATAGTACAGTATCTCGTATATTAGGAAGTATCTGATATACGATTACCTGGATTACCAAAGTATACCCCGTATCTGGTAAGGATCCCAGGACGATAAGGTAACCTCTAAGAAGAAGGAAATATATCCCTTAAACTAGGAAGTTCATCCCGATGTTTAAGGAAGCCAGAGTCCTACTCGGACGTAAGTCCATGTACGGTACGACTAGATGAACCCCCTATAAAAGGATCAGTAGTCCCATAGGGGAGGGCAAGTCAAGTTAGATCGACAAGGGAGGTTAGATCCAGAAGGCCAATCCAGATCCTGAAGCCCCATCACCTCGAAAGAGTCGAGAGTAGCAGAATTAGCCGGATTAGTCTACGATTAGGCCTAGGATAACCACTAACTTCCAGATTCCCTTGTAAGACGTTTCTCCATTGAATATATATGAACAGGACGTAGGGTTGTTATCCTGAGGGAGGCCCGAACCTGTATAAAAATGGTGTTTTCCTTGCCATTATACCTCTAGCCTTGTGCCCTAGCGGTCCCTACCCCTCATACATACACATTCCACAAATACCGTAAGATCGGCGGTTTACCGATCGTCGACACAATGAAGTCTCATCTTTTGTTGGTATTGTAGAGAGCATGGCACCTGAGGAAACAACACTATTCATGAGAAGGGCGATGCAACTATTAGTCATTCTATCATTTTCCTTCAATCCATGGTGGAGACTCTCAATCCCAATCCTGCTGTCGCTTGGCGTGACAAGGAAAAGGGGAAAGCCCCAATGTTCATGGAGGCTGATCGTCCCAACTGTTCTCGGCCCTGCAATGCCTGTTCTGTTCCCAGGTGTGAAAGGATCGTAGGAGCCGACTAGAGGGGAGGGTGAATAGGAGGCTAGCCAATTTTAAATTAACTACTCAATTTAAGCAAGTATAAGCCTTAACAGGTAAAGAGGTTCAGCTAGCTGTGTAATAGACAGACTACTCAGGCACTAAGTGATATGAAGATTAACACGTAGCTGTCACACAAGTAGCTAATACAGGTGAAAGAAAACTCTAAACAGACTGATATAAGATATGACTGTGAAACAGGTAACTAGCATAGATGGCAGATAAGCTAAAGAGCAACTGTGACATAGCTAGATAACACAGGTATAGAGTAAAGATAGATCAGATATCTATATCAGAGAGTTATACAAGCATGCAGACAAGTAAGTGCACAATACAAACACATAAAGAGACAAGAGATTTTTTACCGAAGTTCCCACTCTTTTTAGAGAAGCTACTCCTAAGAGATAGCCAACACTGAAACGTGCTTGTTCTCCGAGTATCTGAATCTTCAGGTCTCTTCCTTTTGCTTGTGGAAGTCCTTTTGCTTGCGGCAGGTAGACTTCAGATCACCTTCACAAACGTCCGAGCCAACCCACACAAGCTTGGGTGATCACCGGCGACTCCTACACTTGTCTAGGAGTAGACACTCCAAGAGTAACAGAATCTGCTGCAACAATCACTTGGAGAAACCAATTGCTCTTGCTCAAAGCTCTAACTCTCCAGGACAGAAACTTGGACATGCTCACATGAACGTTTAGTTCTATTCTAGAGGAGAGGTTCGCTAAGGTTGAAAGACAAACAAAGGTTTGCAAAGGTTGAGGTCCAAGACCTCCCCTGGGCCCCTATATATAGGGTCCACAGGCACCTGACCGTTACACTCATGCCACGTAGGATTAAGTGAGTCACCGGTGGCTGACACAGGTGAAATCTAACTAACGTAGACTCCCTACTCAGCCTGGCCTTAGCACATTACATGCTCTCAGCGCACATAACAAACTCTAATGCTTAACAGGAGAGAACCTCCAACAATTTTCTGACTCAGCAGACAAACCATTGCAGTGCAGTTCCCTTAGCATTTTCAAGCTCTCCCCTAACACAGAGGTGTACCTGAGTCATAGAGCGGTTGTTCAACTGTGACACAGCTGTGCCACACAGGTAACTATGGCTCTAGGGTTTTAGGAAGCTAGCATAGCAGTGTACTAGCACAACCCAGTTTCACACTTGTGCAAAACTGTTGTTATAGGGCCACTGACCTCAAGGCATCAGTGCCACTGTTCAACACTCTGAGCATTGAGCATAAGAACTTCTAAATGAGCTTGCAGCTTCATCCCTCTTGATAGTACAGGTGTTACTTAAGGACTCAAGGAAACTAGTAAACCTAGGCTTCAGCTTCCACCAACTATAGTCAAGGCTCTTGACACATCAAGCAACCATCACCTTGCTTGCTACTCCTAGCACAGCACCGGCTTCTTCACAGCTGTGGCACAGCTGCCTAGCACAGCCATCTTCTTGACCTGAGTAACCATCCTTGTACCTTTTTTGGTGGTCATCCTTCCTGGATGAATCATTCTTCCTGGAACCTAACTTTTCTGTTAACACTCAAGGTAACTGTTAGATCCCAGTTGAGTTGTCATTAACCATCAAAATCATTTAGGGGCCTAGATGCTCTTTCAAGGTGGACTGCTTCACCGGAGGGACAAGCAAAGATTAATGTTGATGGTGCTTTCTCCCTAGACTCTGGTGAGGCAAGTGTTGGCATCATTGCTCGAGACTGCCGGGGGCTGGTTTTGCTTGCTGCTTGTCGTCCGATCAGGCATTGTTCAGATGCTATGGAAGTGGAAGCTCTTGCTTTGCTAGAGGGGTATAGGCTTGCGGCTGAATGGATCCACATGCCGTGTTCTTTTGACTCCGACTGCTCTCTGGTGGTGAATTGTGAGGATCCGGACTTAGCTTCTAGACCCTCCCTGTGTATCTCCTCATCAGTCCAGGATCAAGCTGATGAACACAAGCGAATTGATATCGCTGCACACATCACGAAATATTTTAGAAACATAAACAATTGAGTTATAGCAGCGATATGACTAAATAAAGTAATTAGGACATATGTCCCTTACCATTCAGAAACACAGCGGAAAATAAGGTGAATATGTCTCCATCTCAACCACAGGCAGTCGACGGAGGCCACGTGACCTAAACCTTAGCATTGATGTAGAAGATACCTCATAGTCTTCATCTCTTGATAGATATCTGAACACATCCAACAAACAACATGCTCGATGAGTACTTCACGTACCTAGCGTGCCCCCTCATTAGCAAACCTACGACTACGTGCAGGCTTAAGCAAAGGAAGGGTTTTATGGCTCTTTTGCATAAAAGCAGCTTTGGTTGTAATAGTACAGTAATTTCGAAAGTATCATTTTGATGAAAACCAGTTTTATTATCAGGGGTGTTCTCATAAATGTGAGGGTCCACGACCAACACATGCGAGTAAGGCATCCGGCCTAAACTCATCCATAGTTTTCAACCACCTTTTCACATTTCCAGAACTGGGGTAGAGGGAATTAGCAAGGGGGAGAAAGACAGGTCCTTTTCATCAAGAATGAGTCTTGTGTCATCCGTGACCGTGGATACGGCTAATCGATTAGTTTTATTACTCTGCAGAGTTTGTACACTTTACCCACATAACACAATCTCGTCTTGTTGCCACTGGCCGTCGCTACCATAGTACACACCCATCGGTGTACTGGCAGGGAGTTGTGATGAGGTCTTTTAGCTAGATCCCCCTAAGGTGTGACATGCCCATCGGGTCTGGCCCAGAGTTGAGAGTACATCCCCACACTCCGATCCCCCCATCTGTGCCGAGGGTCCTCGTAGCTACATCCACCCCTTCTGCGGTATGGCAACATCGGCACCAAAAGCTGACTAACCTACTTGACCAAGCCAGTGCCCATACAGCATGTGGTTGTACTGTTGTCACAATTCTCCAACTTCAAGACTTCGGCCTTAAGCGGTACGGATGACCAATGATTCCTTTAAACCGGCCTTCTGCGGGTAGGACAACCATTTGCTCCTTCAACATTGATTCAGCTGTCGCCCACACCATTTTAGATGGTAAGTTTCAGCCAGAGTAGAATTTGGAAGAATAGAGAGAGAGAAAACAACGGGCATCCGGCCCTAGCTCAACGAGCTCAACAACAAGTTTCAATATCAAGGATCATTGATCCAAAGATCATTCCTCCGAAGAGGCAAATCAAAACA
The DNA here is from genome assembly GCA_019208055.1 of Stipa capillata. NCBI lineage: Eukaryota > Viridiplantae > Streptophyta > Magnoliopsida > Poales > Poaceae > Stipa > Stipa capillata. Next base: position 12,154 of record JAGXJF010001115.1, read on the forward strand.
TCCTAAGGATATATTTAAGCATGACTAAGTATTTCTCTACTCTATTTAGAGATAATAACATATTAATCTACTCAGGGTATCAAGTAAGCGGCGACAAGCGGAAAGGTAATGGTGTGTCAATCGACACGCTAGCTACTGGAATAAAACAACATGATCAAGAAGAGGGGACATGCCTTCGTTGACGAGTTGGTCTTCTTCTGCAGGAGCTTGTCCTTACCCAACTTCGCTACTTCCTATTCGTCGCAACAGCAATGAAGTGCAAAGAAAATAAATATAACTCCAAATTAGTTACCAAATGAAAATACCAGAAGAATAGGGCTAGCAAGGTTGGAGAAAGGATAGGATTGTCGAAAGACAACTAGGAAGGCGTGAGATTATATATCTCAACCAGATAGAGTACATGTACTCGAAAGATGGTCTTCCGGATCAGATTATTCTGGAAAAAGAATAGATTTATGGAGGATAGAATTTGCATGTAAAAAGACTAAAGTTAATCCACATGCAAGATAGGGATATATATGCGACTGGGAACAAGATATGGTCGATGACAATAATAGTACAACCATATGATTAAACATGGAAACCCGACATACTAGTAAAATAAGCATAACCTATCGTACTAGTAGACAAGCAAGGTCCTGGCATGCTAGTCGGTTAGAAATGATAACAGGCGATATGACAATCTATATGGACTATCATGCAACATATAATTAGACATCATGTAATAAACTAGATAGACTAGGCATAAAATAGAGACTAGTCATGGCGCAACATAAGATAACATATGATCATGCAGTTATAATCTAATAACAATAATTAATAATACAAACGGTGATTAAACTATATGACCAAATAACAACTAGCATCCACATCACATGTATCATACATATATGCAATCTATGACATAACATTAACTCTACTCATGCTAATGTGTGTATATAATGCAGCAATCAACCTACACATACTACACATAACAATAACAATATTTTAGTAAATAATGATTATTAGCAACATATATGCATATATTATAATCGATACCTAAAGGTTAACCATGTATGTGTGAGTGTACACCACCTTATAGAAGTGTAACATAAGATATCAAGCTATGCATACTAGTACATACATATTATGTGTCCATCAACTAACATACGATATGATTAAATAATAATAATTCAGTAAGAGATTATTATTCAAACATGTAGATTGTCAATAATATTAAGTCCAATTATATATATACGTACATATAACTATATGTAACTACACGATTATGCAACATCAAATCATGATGAACATGTACAGCTTAGCTGTGTTTAAACAAATAATTAAAATATAAACAAGAGTAGAATAATGTGCTAAACCAATTCACAGCAAACTATTATCCAAAACATAGAATGGGCTATATATATATAGGCACAACTTTATAAACACGGTGACGTGGCAATCCTAACATGCTTAGTAAACATTCATCACGTGTGGTTAAAGACATTAACATGCTAATGAGCAATCATGTGCCATGTGCAATAACAATCCGGTGTGTGCTAATAGTCATACATTATACAAGGATTAACTAACATGGAGTAGGTCATATTAATATATGTTTAGCAAAGATTATGCTTATAATATTACAGGTTATTTGCAATGTTAAATTTTGTTATACATATGCTTCACACACTATATGTGTATAGGCATATGATCATGCAATATAAACCTCATTAGACAAGAACAACTTTATTCATGATACAAATAAGATTAAACTAACATGTCGAACCAACTCATGTCTAATGGCTATTAAAATAGAACTATTTGCATATATGCATATTATATTCAATTATGTAAACATGCAACATGTTGCTATATGGACATGGATACACCTATTAATTAACTAAACATAATGATCAACATGATAGAAACTCTTAAGCATGAACATCATATAAAGGGAAAGAAAGAAATATAAAACAATCATACATTTAACTATATGAAACTAAAGGCTAACATAACATGTTACTTAATTTAGTAATCAAACAATAATGAAAACATTAGAGATGAACATATGGTGATGCGGGTGATTTTGGATAGAGATTAATGGTGGAAAAGAATGGCATAATGTGCCACAAGATGATAGGAGATTAACTATATGGGTGGTGGCGACATTCGCAGCACGAAACGGTCGGAATTGGACATAGATTGGTTCTGGACAGACCAGAGGATTTTTGATGCTGCGTGATGCTTGCTTAACGAAATCGCAATCCGCTAATTAGGTTAGAAGCTAGACACATAGAGGTAAAATCCTACCAAAGGATTTTGGTGAATTCTTACCGAGTTAACGGCAAAAGGTCAGACAAGTTAGACATTCTGCAAATTGAATCTAGACGTCCGCGGACAGCACGTCGGAGATGGATCAATTCCCGACAAACGGCTACATGAATGAAGGTGAAAATTTATAGAGATGTTCACAGATACCAAAGGAACAAATTCACCAAATGGATTCTTCAAAGACAAAACGGATCAACGGGGAAAGAGGTGATAATGCCGATGTACCATTCGCGCAGTTAAATCTACACACGAACAGCAGCATGAAGAAACTTGATTTCCCGGAGATTGGACCGTTTGATTGCCTTCAAATTTTATGGAGACGATCTTGACAACATCATCCATGATTCCACCGAACGGATCTCGAAAAGGAGGTCCGAGCCAACGAGGAAGCTACTCCAATCTTGATGCACGTGGAGAGTAATCTGGATACAAATAGCATATCAGTGTTTGGAGCTCTGCCGGAGATTGCACCATTGGATCTTCATCAAAATTTGCAGAGAGGTGGAGGAGGAGGTTACGCATCTTCTCACTGGAGGGATCATTGAAAATATTTCCAAAGCGATGGGAATTGCAAAAACACAGTGGTGGTGAATGCTGTTTGGAGACTGCACGTGAACAAAAAAGGGGAGGCTGAGGGTTTGGAATGTTTAGAGGCAAGGACTTCGTGGAAAAGAAGTGTGGGGGAGTGGGGAAAAGAGAAGGGGAGTTAGGGTTATTTATAGGAGGGTGAGGGGGAGGAGAAGGGGCACCATGGGGAGGAGAAGAGGCACCGTGGGAGGAGAAAAGGCGGTGGCGCTTGGGATTCCGACTGAAACAGCCGGCGACGCAGCCAAGGAGGGAAGGAGAAAAAGAAAAAAAATTCCTTTCTCGGAAAACTAAATTAAAAATAAAGAACAACAGAGTGAGATTAAATATCAAACGAACTTCCAAAATTTTGAGAAAAATCTAGTAGACATATTCCAAATCGAAAAGCCAATCAAATTCAAGTTAGATAAGTTAAATTAACTCCGGTCCAATTTGTGAAATTCTAATTAAGATTTAGTTAATTCAAGAATAAACAACGAAATTTTCCAACTCTGATTTTTGAATAAAGATTTTTTTGAAAAGCTCTGAAAATCAGGATGTTACATGGAGTACTCGCGCAGACGATGAGTAGGTCCAAATGGGCACCAATTTTCCATGACATTGTTGCAATGCTGGGCACAATTCAAGTGGTCGAGGTGCGACATGTTAAGAGGGACTGTAATAGGATAGCTCATGATCTCACTAAGATGACAAAGGATTCGAATCGATGTGCGGTTTGGCACTTGCACGCTCCTGCTGTCATCACTGATCTCCTGAACCAAGAATGTACTGCTCCGTTTACGAATTAATATATCCCTCTTTACTCTAAAAAAAAGAGTCCTGGGCACGCCTTGTTCATTGAATTCTACTCAGGTTTCTTAGCTTCATCAGAAGAAATGCCATGCATACCACCATCACACTTGAGATGTTCTAATTTATGGGTCGAAGATGATGCAACTTGATAGCTATCCGATATCAGATTTAAATCTATTAACGAATCTGTTAACTGAAAAGGTCTTATTATAAGCTTCATCAACTAATTCGGATCAACTCTCTAGTAGGTGTAGTGTTCCGTATGTTTGCAACCAAAGGGCAGCATTGCCAGTAAAATGAAGAGTAGCAAAACTAGCCGAGTGCGAGGAGGAACCGAATACATGGAGAAATATATTTTTTGAAAAATCATGGAGTATTATTTTTCACATGGTGTTTGCCAGTATTTGGGGTCCTCCCCATCAAATTTGGGGAAATCACTTGTAAGCATCTTAGCACGACCAAATCTAGGACTATTAGGATGTGTGCCATGTGCAGAACGAGAATTCTCGCCAAGCTCAAACGTGACTAGAGACTCGAGATATGGGTGCTTACACTTGCCCAGGGTGGCCCATGGATGCTCGCCGTCTCCTGGTGATGGCACAGAAAGCGATGGAAGAGGTGGAGTTAGCGAATTTGTTAGAATTGGGGGAGGAATAGGAGAAGAACATTTAGGTTTCAGGAGGATTATGTTCATTCTCGTCACACACGACGGCAGCAACCACGTTATAACGGCTACACTCCCACCCGGCTCATGGGGTAGTAGGCGGGCGGGCTCACCGCAAGGTCCACGGGCCACGGCCCACTAGTCTCAAACAACCGAATGCCTAGCACGAATACTATTGCTAAAAAAAGCACGAATACTATGACGTGGCCAGGGAGAGCAACAGTAATGGTGTGGTCCGTGACAGCAGGTTCATCACAGTCTCGACCTGTGCACAAGGCATATGAGGTGTATTAGTGTCTTACAGACATAATTGGCATATCTAACAATTTTTTACAACATTGACAACACATGTCATGGCACAAAGTTCAAAACTAAATTTGATCAACGCATCAAGAAACAAAAAATAAAAAAATTCATGTGAATAGCAATGAATTTAGATTTGTTGTGAACATATTAGCTTTCGGGTACTACTTAAAACAGGATTTTTGTCATTTTTGTTTCTCAATGTAATCATCGAATTTGGATTTGAAATTTTGTGGCAGCGCTTATTCATGCCGAGCCATTGTTGTTCAATTATTTTCTTTGAATTTTTTATGACTATTGCTAATTGAACCTCTAGTACACTAATACATCCTAAATCTCATAATATCATAGTACACATAAGATGCCTCCTAGCTAGGGCGTCTCATGAAACCAAGACGAGGAATTGATGGTCGATCACCAATTCACCATGACAAACATGGGGATTCACACAGATACAAATCACACAATGAGGCTAGTGTCACAGGTGTATAGCCAACTACTATTGCCTGAACAGTGCACACAAGTCCTAAAGAATATGCACAACTGAAAGAAACTGAAGAGAAGAGTGTTATTCCTATGCCCTACATGCGCTGATCTCCATTGCCTGATTGACACTGTGATCCATGAACCAAAGCCAGCGAAGCACATTTGGCACGTGCTGCTCCAAGAACCTGCATATGCTCTGGAGAGTTGACGACGCCGATCCACAAACACGTGCCTCAACGCGCGCCTACCTACCGATCCGATCGAGCACGCCAACTGTGACCACGACTCTGTTCTTGGCCTGCTGAGACTGTGGTGTGGTGGGGGCACGAACAGAGATGGGTGAATGATGAATTATGTGTATATAGGAATTACTCTAATTTATATTGACCAATGTACGGTGCCCGACTAAATATTTCCACCATTCCAAATTCCATTTGTACTTGTTCCATGCATTTACACTACTTGAGTCCAACTTGGAATCCAAGAAAAGAAAAGGAGAGGGTGAAATAGCACACGAAACAAGAGATTTGATCCAATCACAAACGAGCATGCCTGCTTCTGCCATAGCTGTAGTCCTTCGTTCCTTAACAGTGCCTACCTCCGATATTATACTGAAATCTGACGGCCGGACGGGTGGATGGATTATGATGCTGCCTGACACTGACAGCGATCACACACCCATGCCCACAATGATCATGGCCTTGCTAAAAGTGCATATAGACCCAAGATATGGTTTTGATAGTTAATGGTAACTCAATTGGGAATCTAATAGTTTCATGTAGTGTGAACAAGAAGTTAGGTTTCTAGAGAAGGTTTCAGCCAAGATCAGTGGCCCCTAAAAAGAGTAAGGGAGTAACCTAGTGATCAAGAGGTGGCTATGCTAGTTCGCTGTAATATCGGTGCGAAGAAGCCATTGCTGCAGAGGGACTTGCAGGAATGTGAAGGTTGGTGTGAGTGCATCCCAGGACCGTGACTGCAGCCGGTTAGCCTGGATGTAATACAGGTGAGAGGAAGCTTCTGGTACAGAGGGACTTGTACATGAAGTGAAGGTGGTTTTGGATGCGTTCAAGTACCGTGACTGCAGCCTGTAGGCCTCAAGACTAGTAGTTGCTAGTTTTTGAGTCGTAGGGAAACCTGTACTATAAAGGGGGATCGATCAAAGGTTGATTGAAGGAGCTGATGCCTAAGCTCTTGAGTGTTGGATAGTGGCACTGGCACCTTGAGTTTAATTGCCCTATCAACAGTCCTGTTTGGCCTGTGTTGAAGTCTTAGGATTGATACATCAGTAGGACTAGGATTGTGCTAGTTGCATCGTTGCACTGGTATCCCAAAACCAAAGGCTGTTGTATTACCTGCTGTAGTACAGGCAGTCACACCCAGGAGTCTATAGTAAGAGACTAGCTGGTCTCTGTAGTACAGCGGGATCTCTAGCTGTGTTAAGCATCTATGCTATAGCTAGGGACTCGGCAGTCTGACAGGTTACCATTGCCGATGGTTCGTCTGTACCACAGGTAGTTGGTACAGGTGTGAAGACTCATCTGACATGGCACATGAGTACCGGTCAGATTCCAGGAGCCTCTATAAATAGAGGGTGTGGGGAGGCAGTTGCCTCAATCTCTGCCAAACTTACACTCCAACGTTCTAGCAAGCAGAACCTTATCTACATGAGCTAGAGAGAACGTCTGAGTGGGAGAGGGCTTGACTGTGAGGGAAAGAGTGAGTTGAGCTTGAGAGCTTTAAGGCATTGGCTCCTCCAAGAGATCAGAGAGAAGATCTTGTTACTCTTGGAGTGTCTACTCCTAGACAGGTGTAGGAGTCGCTAGGATCACTCAAAACTCGTGTGAGCTGACCGACGTTTGTGAAGGTGATCAGAGTCTGCCTATTGCTGAGCGAAAGGACTACCCATGAGTAAACGGGCGCCTGCGACAGGTACCCGGGGAAAGAGCACGGTTCGGTGCCGGCTTGCTTTGTGAAGAAGCTTTCCCAATGGAGACGTACCGCTCTGCAAAGAGTGGGAACTTTGATGAAAAATCATCTGTTACCTTTTTACCTATCTGCACCTGTAAAGCTGCCTGCTTGAATTGCATATGTTATCTATTTGTATGTGCATTTGTACTATAGCTAGTCACTTGTGTTTACTGCCTATCTCCCTACCTGTGCTACTTGTATGTACTACTTATCTGTACTACAATTGCTAATTATAGGTACTACAGCTGAGTACCTAGACTTGTTTGTCTGGTTAGTCAGATTGTTTCTGCTTGCCTGATCTAGCTGCTTTAGTTGCTGCTGTGTAATCTATCTGTTCTATCTGTTTATTGTTTAGCATGCAACTACTTTTCTAATTACTGTTGGCCTTTGATCTGTTCCCTTTAGGACCGACCCATTTTATTCAGAAAATCCCTCATATTTATTTAAGTTATTAAAAAAACCTCCTATTCACCCCCTCTAGTCGGCACCCTAGATCCTACACTTGCACACAACTGCATTGTGGCGTTGGACTAGCAACCACTTCATCCATTGCACTACATAAATCCACAGCTTCCCTAGCTCCTCCTCCTGACATGCATAGCCATGAGCAACATTCCTCTGCAACTCAGCCCAAACCAGCCACAGAGATAAGAGAGAGAAATAATAGAGAAGGAAAGAAAATAAAAGCTCTGCAGTGATCCTCTCTCTTTTGCTTCCAGATTTCTTGCCCTTTTGACAGGCCATGAGTTGTCGTCACCGGCACCGAAGTCTAAGGTGGTGATGTGTTCTTGAATTGGAGCATCCTTTCCTGAATCTCTAGCGTCGGGTTTGGTTAAGAGAGAGTTGGCCAGATATGCCGATGAGAATGATGCAGGCGCTCTCCCAAGACGCGACAGAGTTCAACCGGCAGATGGGGTGCATGCAGGGGCGGATCTAGGCCCCAGGCTACCCGGGCTATAGCCCGGGGCCTGAAAAAATTCCTGCTAATATTTGTGCATATTTTGGCCTAGCCCGGGGTGCCACTTACTTAGTCTTCCCCTTCCACCTTCGGCCCAACGCCACCAAAGCGGCTCAGAAAGCATTCCTGCCTAATATTTGTGCATATTTCGGCCTAGTCTGGGGTGCCACTTACTCAGCCTTCCCCTTCTGCCTTTGGGCCCAACGCACCAAAGCGGCCCAGAAAGCACAACAGCGGTCCAACGGTTAGCTTTTAGCCCTGGGCTTTATGAAATTCTGGCTCCGCCACTGGGTGCATGGCCGACATGTGCCAGATCTTCGACCACCATCGACGTGGTGGTGGTGGCCGGGGAGCCCAGGGCACACTGCCTCCAGATATGCCTTCTTGTTCTTTGCACTTCAGTTTGTGCTGTCAAAGTTTAACAAGGTTCCAGAGACATCGAAGTGTAACAGTGATATTGTGAATAGTATTAGCAGGCAGCAAATGCTAAAATAAAATGGGATTATAATTTTTATTTCATGTAGGAAGTACCAGCCAAAAACAGGGTTTTTTTCTTTCTTTCTTGGGAGGTACATGAGCAAGAAACTGACACAGCGATGGCCAATAGTGTAGTACAGAAGTTGCCGGAATGAAAATGTACCATTGCATTTGCATAGTGAATTCAGATATCCTTACCTTTTAGCTCAATTAGAAAAAAAAGGAAGAACAGAGGAAGGAGTTTTATAGCTCGGTCATTTTGGTGATATTGACATTTTATCTAAAAGAATAGTTATTTACCCTTGCATTTTCTATCTTTTGGTTTAAACCCAAAACAATTTTTCAATAATTATTACTCCATGTTTCTTTTTCCTAGACCATGACCTTCCAAGGAGCAGGAGTAGCAGCAGCAGCAGTAATGTCTTAGTGAAAAACTCAGCTACTTCAAATGTCACTGTGGTATTTTCCCAACTGTGCAGTGACATATATCTAAAGCTCACTTCTTTTGTCAGGAAAGAGGTAACTCATGCATACATCTTCAGTATACAGTTTGACTGCCTCCATACTAGTTTTAACTCGATACGAAATACTTATGCAGGAGAAAACCTTCAGCAAAAGTATGCACGATAACAGTAGCCTCTTAATGGAATCATTGAGAGCAGCTTCTTCTTCCTCATCGTGCTCTTCGTTCTCAACCCTAGACCGCAATAAACCAGTCCACCATGGGCTCCCCAAAAGCAATGAGGAGCTCTTTGCAGGGAGGCTACCGAGGAGTCCACCAAGCCTGAAGTGTTCCAAGATAGAGGCTAAATCCAGACACCTAAACACCGGTTCTAGAGAAACCATGAAGGGCTCCATTAGCTGGGACTCCCATGGCTTGGCTGTCAAGACCTCGACGAAAGAAGCGAGAAATGAATTGCACAAAGACTCACTGAGACCATTGCTGATCTCCAATCAAAAGATGGACCTTATGTGATTGGGGTTGATAGGAGTACCACGGTTCCTGCATATGTTCATGAAGCCAACAAGGCACCGCGCTTCTCATGTGATGATCGACAACTCCTGCCTATCGAAGCTCAAGACAGCAAGAAGCCTTCAGCAAGGCTCAGGGAGCTCCCTAGGCTGTCCTTGGATAGTAGGAAAGAGTCCATGAATCCAAGTTCGCATATGAACAACTTGGCTTACACAAGAACCGATGAAAATCTCCTCGATGCATTGAAGCCCCAAGAATCACCGAACCATAGGCGGGCTAGCAGTATCGTCGCCAAGCTCATGGGGTTGGAAGAAATTTCTGATACTTAGGAGCCTGCAAGATCTCAAAGAACAGTCCATGACACACAAAATGATCGTCAGTCAGAGTCCCCTAAGATTACTTGCCAAGATTCCTGTGTATCGCAGCAGAAGAATAAGTCCCCGGTACTAAAAAAACCAATCCTTCTCCAGAACTCTCCTTGAAGCTGCCCCATGGAGGCAGCAGGAGATAGGTGTAATAGGATATGGTGCTGAAGTGAAGCTGACAAGTGCAACCTTCTACACTGACATACAGAGAAGAGGCTCAGGGATCTTGAGCCATCTGAATGCAACAAAGATTTGAGGGCTCTCACAATACTAGTTGGGTTGCACACAAAGCACAACCCAAACCAGAGTGGCACCAATACCAGATTCGTGCCCGTACAGAAGGCAGTAGCTGAATGAACTGCTAGTTCTGAAAATTTCCAGTCTCCCACTGTGATCATGAAGCTCGCAAGAGCCATCACGAAACCGAATGCTTCGCTTGCTTTCGATGCTCCGCTTGTAGGGCCAAAAGGCCTAGGAAAGCTGCGGCACGATGAGCCATATTTTTACCAGAAAAAGTGATAACACGGACAGCAAGAAGATTCATTTTCACACTAAAAGTGCTCATTCCAGGGGCGAGGAACCTGTAAGAGGCGCAATCTCACCAAGGTCTACCAGCTCCTTGAGACCCAGGCTGGTGCAGACGAAGGCAAACTCTAAAAGGACTTCTCACCCACTTGTTCCTCCAATGTCTCCAAGCAAGTTATCTAATGAAGCGGTGTCACCAAGAGGCAGACTAAGATCAAAGCCTATACAAGCAAAGAGCATCTGCAATGACGATGAGGCGTTGCAAATTCCTGAGAGCAAGATCAGCTTGGCAAAGCAGGTTGATGTCGGTGTTATTGATTATCCATATCCTATTAATGCCAACTCATCATTTCTCTGTCAAAGCAATGTGATGAGGACATCTCCCACACTATTATCCAAGGACCAATCACCTGTTCCCGTGCCCGACGACTTAATCATGAGGTGCGTTCGTTTCTTGCCATCCATAATTATGTGGCTAAGGATGGGATGCTACTTAATGGTAATATTTTAATTCTTAGGAACATGGGAGAAGCACCATTGTACCCGCCACACATGGGAGAAGCACACTGGACCAGCCACAAGAGGATGCGGCGTCATCCCAAGTCAAGTTGGACTCCACTTCAACTCCAAATTCGGTCCGGTTTCAGCAGACAGCACCTACATAAATGGGGCATAACTTTCTCATACGGAGTCCGATTGAAGAGTTCTTATATGCATTGGAAAGATAACGATGACACATTTCCAATGGATCTGATGCCACATTATGAATAATTACAGAGACATTGGAATTGTCAAAATAAGTCGTCAGGTGCTGCGACACCGTTTCGGGCCACTTCAGGCCTTGTTTTCGTTTTGGGTTTTAAGCCCAGGTTTAGAGTGAAACTCTCAGAAACTCTAGGTATAAATACTCTGTAGCCGTCATTGTTTAGGGCGGGTTTTTCTTAGATTATTTTGCCATCGCAGTTTCACTGATTTCATCAGTTTGTAGAGCCCCACTTCAAGTAATCAAACGTTCCTCTGCGTTTGTGAGATTGCTTCTACTGTGTTCTTGCTTGTGTTCTCGATTCGCATGCAGGGATAAGCCTTCTTGGCGAGGTCAACAGCGTTCACGTGTGGTTGATAACCAACGGAGCCGTGGTGTAGCGATCGTAGGGTTCAGATCAGTTTTGATTGGAAGCCGGGTCGTCAACGTCGAGTTCTCCACAATCGTGATTATCCCCCTCCTGACGGAAGATGGGTACCCCGTGCGCATCACAATGTGGCTTCAACACTAAATCATGAGGTACTGATGACAAAATATATTACCAGCTGTAAAGAACCTACCATCAATTGCTATACGTGAATATCCGTTATCCGTAATAACCAAGTGGCAAACCCTTTTCCAGGAAACTACGACTATTCTATCTTGTGACAAGAGAAAAATCCATCCAATGGAGAACATCCCGAGTCCTATGTCAGTTATTGATGCCTCATTCTATCATGATGGTCTCTGGAGAGGATCTCAGATTCCTTCAAAGGTGAGCACTTGATCTGGCAAGCCATTCTTCCGCATAACTTTACAACTATGAGTTAGCTCTACTGTTTTGTTTCCATCAATTAAGGAAGCCCATCTTACTAGGCATAGGACAAACATACTTAGCTGTAAGCACATCTACCAATCGTAACGACAGGCAACCAGTAATCAATGCAACCAAATAGCTTGTGCTCATCCAAGCTGGAAAGGATCTTAGTAAAACAACAGTTGCACAGACACACACAGACACATGCGAGTGTTTGCTTGTGCCAAACAGTTAAGAGTACATGTTATTCACAGCCTGCAGTTGTGCATGTTTGCACGTAACATCATGAAGACCCGCATGTCACACTTGCTATGTAGGAACATGATATATGTTTGTCAATGTGCACACATACTTATATAGATGAGCCCACAAGTACAGGGGCATATTATGTGAAAATAGGCTAAGTTTTGACCTTAGTTATAAATTCTGTGAAAATCATACTTGGGAGTTCTAAATAGTTCTCAGCTATAGGTAGATGCATAGTTTTGTTACCCATGCAAAATTTCGAGAATAAACTTAATCCTGTTTGTGAGATAGAAAAAGACAAATCGCTTCATATCTCGCAAACGGGATTGAGTTTTGTTCTTGAATTTTGCATCAATATATACCATGCCTTATGTCTGACAAACTAAGAATGTTTTGAGAACTTCATAAAAGCTCTACGTCTCATTTTCATAGAATTTGCAAAATATTCAAAACTTTGCCCAATTTCACAGGATATGTCCCCCACGAGTATACCTGATTTTTATAGCTGAACTAGATAGCCTAGAATTCTCAACTTACCATTTTTTCACTTGTTCCGATGGTGAGACACATACTTTGGATGAGTGTTGGAACCCAACAAGCCTCCCTGACATGCCACCGTCGAAGACAAGCAGTGAGAGCGACCAGATAAAGCCAGAAAACATGAAAGCCCTTATCCAAAAGCTTGAGCTCCTGCAACTTTTGAGTGATGAAGCTCTCAAGACAAATGCAATGTTGTCATCAGTTACTTCCAATAAAGATTACCAGTACATCTATGAAAGACTCTCAGTGTCAGGCCTCCTGCACAATGAACTACGTATGAGGATGATGCCCCATCAGCTACAGTCATCCAGTTAATCAATCCAAAGCTTTTCCTCATCCTTGAGCAAGCAAGACCGGATACAGAAAAGCTTCACCATAGACTCATCTTCGATCTTGCAAATGAAATCGTCACCCAGAAAATGGATATCGACCAAAACTAGTCAACCGTAGTTTCTTGCATTCAAGAAGTTAAGTGGGTCGCAAATTTTGAAGGACTTATGTGCAGAGATTGACGGTTTTCCTGTTCGTGGCCTCAATGATAAGATGCTCTAAAGAGGGAGAAGATGAGAGCATGCTAGCCAAGGATGCGATACGTGGCATGAAAGAATGGAAGAGTTTCAACAATGAGCTACTAGACATGGTTTTGGGCATCGAAAGATCCATTTTTAAGGATCTAATCAATGAGGTGATAAGTGGGGAAGCCACTGGGAAGGTGCAACTAAGGCAATGGAAGCTAAGGAGTTGTAAATCTTCCTTAACAAAAGCATTTTAACAATGCAATCTTGACATAAGAAGCACCTACATGAAAAAAGTTTAAAGTTTCCTCATAAATGTTCCCCAGGTCAGATGAAGACCCAAAAGTTTCTTTCAGGATGTCATCAACAAAGCATTTGTCCAAGTTTCGAACCAAGGAAGCACCTGTTTTTGGTTGAACAACATGATAATGGTATCCACCTTGTCACAAGCATCTCACACTGTTGTAGTTAACATTGGATTTCTTTGCCGGTGGAAATAAGAATGTGTTTGTTGGGGTCAAAAATTTGCCACATCCTCGTTTAGTCATCAAGACGCTAATGTGAATGGAACCATGTCAAAATAAATTATCTTGGTCCAAACGACCATCAAAACAGGTCAAACCAACTAGCATTTGTTTGCTACAAAAGGAGACTTAAATTTTGCAATCATTGGGTACAAACCAAATATTGGTGCTGTAGCTCTACAAATTCTTTGCCTATGGTCCTGCTTAATTGGGGGATTTTTTGGGAGAAATTTCCAAGATGACATTCTACCATCAGGCACCTGAAAGGTGGAAATGAACCTAGATTAGAATTCCTACATTTGTTTGTATAGACCTCAATTAAAAATAAAGAAAAAGTCCAGTTTTAGTCCTCAACTATTGCCGGAGTCTGATTTGAACCATCAGTTCCAAAATCTGTCAATGTGCACCCTCAACTGTTGATACTAGAGCAATTAACCCCTCATGGCTATTTGGGGGTGGTTTTGTCCACTGTGGCACGACACATGGCAGTCCATCGTGGCAAAGTGCCTAGTCAGCACTCATAGGTGGCCTCCATCTCTCTCTCCCTCACTTTCCCCTTTCCCCTTTATCCTCTACCCTAAAATTTTAGGGTTCGAGCGACTGAGAGAGACATGGAGGCCACCCATGAGTGCTGACTGGGCACTTTGCCGTGTTGGACTGCCACATTTTGTGCCACGGTGGACAAAACCACCCCCAAACGGCCACAAGGGGTTAATTGCTCTGGTATCTATAGTTGAGGGTGCACATTGACCAGTTTTGGAATTGAGGATTCAAATCATACTCCGGCAATAGTTGGGGGGACTAAAACTGGAATTTTTCCTAAAAATAATCATGAATTCCCTAACTTCGTAGGCAGAAAACCTGAGCCCAACTCCGTTAGGGTTCCAAAAAAAATTAAGCATCAAAAAATTGGTGTTCCTGTGTCAGTTTACAAAGGGGGATATAAATCAAGAAGTACTTGCTACATGGAATTTGTAACATTCTCTTCGATGCATTTCCATGACACGCCAGATGTGGCCCACAAAAGAAGAGGAAAAGGGGCAGGTGGTGGAACAGAAGTGCAAAGACCTATGTGGAAGATTACGGGAATGTCGCTCAGCTCCGGCCTCTGGGCACCGGCGAAGCCGTTGACGTGACCTGCATGCGAGGCCATCCATGGCCGGAACCGTGGCAAGCAACTCCTTCCTCTGTAGTGACAAAGCCTAGGGAGAGGATGACATGAGAACACTAGGTTGGCCCAGGTCAATGTCTTGTCGGGCCAGCGCATTACTGACTGGGCCGCTGTCGTGTTTTGATTTGGAATGGAATGGAATAGTTTAGAATAAGAAAATGGGACGGAACGAAATGATTCTAATTAGCTGTTTAGTTGGAGGATTGGAACGATTCTAATTATAACTTTGTTTGACTGAGAGGATGGAATGGAAGCAAATGGTTACATTTAGTGTTTAGTTGGAGGGATATAATAATATAGGGTTAGTTTAAGTTATCTCCTCTACGTAGGAGTGGTTAAATTATCTCTAAATGTTTCAATAGCATTTTCTTTAAAAAATTTCAACAGTATTTATTTATATTTTGAGCAACAACAAATATTGTAATTTTAACAACAATTATTAAAATCTCCAGGCACAAGAACTCCATGACTCAAAATATGAGATAAAACGCAACAACAAGAAGTTCCAACTTCATACATCTCAAACACACTAACATGACTCAAACTATGACATAAAACACAACATCTCAAACATACTAACATGACTTAAAATATGACATAAAACACGGCAACAACAAGTTCCAAGTCATACATTTCAAACACACTCAAGTCCATATGAGTTGAACCTTGTTTAGTTCACACAAGTTCCAACCAACCATTTGGGCATACTAAAGTTCACACAACACCATTGATAAGAGTAGAGGAACTTCATAAACCAAAGTTCTTGTGACATACCTAATCACCCAAGTCAACTTGTTAGAGAGACTAGGTGTGGCAAATGCTTTTGCAGTTTTAGGATTGTCAACAAGATGAGCATAGTAGTGAGAAAGATGACCCTCCCCAAATCCAAGAAAAGTTGCCAAGTCATCCCAAAGGCCCTCAGGTAATTGATCGTCGCCACCTCCACAGGCTTTCTCAAGAGCTACAACAACCCTTTCAAAGCCAAATTTGAGTATTGACAACAATGGATCATCTTCAATTGGGACTACCTTAGCGCTCTTTGCCAGTGGCTTGGTACCAGAAGACTTGCCAACATTTGCCGATGCTGACATGTTAACCTCACCACTTCCATTGACTGCCTCATCATCTTCAATGTCATGTAGTTCCATAGAAAGCTGGTCATTTCTAGACTTGGCATACTTTCCTGTAGCCATACTTGCCCCAAAGTTGCCATGGCATGACAGTGTTCAATATGTGTATTCGAGTAGATTGCATCACCTTTTTGGTCCTACAAAACGTTGCAACATAACTACAACAAATTAAGATGCAGCAAAGTAACACGACTTTGGCACATTATATGCAACAAGATTACCTTAGTATGACCTGTATAGTGATCTTGTTCGAGCCTAATAGTGCAAGTATCCTCATCTCATAGAGCCGCACTCATTTTCTTAAGTTTGTCGACCTTGGCCTAGACCTTCCTCCACTTCTTAAGGTGGTTGCTAACATGATCTCCTGTGATAGCTAACTTGAAATGGTCATTCAAAGCCTTACACAATTGTTAAGGTGCACCTTCTTGAATCCAGTGAACGTTCTAGTGCCGCTAGCCACTAGGTTAGCCAAAAATAGCATCATGGTGGACATTGAATTTGTCCACACAAGTTGCCCGCTCCCACCAAGGTTTTCTACATTGTCCATTTCTGTCCAGTAATGACAATAGTTAAAAAAACATAACATAAGACAACACAAATACATTGGTTGACATAGAAAATGCCACAACCTGTCCAGCCATTTAATATTACAAAGATATGATATAGAACATCAGAAACACATTATTTTGACATAGAAAATATCATAATCTATCCAGCCATTACATAAATGCAAATATACGATAAGAAAGACCACAAATACATTGTTTTGACATAGAAAATGGCATAGTCTGTCTAACCATTATGTAAATGCAAATATACAATAGGAAAGGCCACAAATACATTATGACATAGAAAATGGCATAATCTGTCCAACCATTACATAATTGCGAAGATATGATATAGAACATCACAGACACATTGTTTTGACATAGAAAATGCCACAATCGTTCCAACCATTATATAAATGCAAACATACGATAGCAAAGACCACAAATAAATTGTTTGGACATAGAAAATGGCATAATCTGTCCAGCCATTGCATAAATACAATTATATGATAGGCAAGGTGACATATGCATTGTTTTAACATAGAAAATGGCACACTTTGTCTAACCATTACGTAAATACAAATATATGATAGGAAAAGCCACAAATATATTGTTTTGATACAGAAAATGACACAATCTATCATAACTGCAAAGATACTACAAAAAATACCACACTCAATTTCCATAGTTTAGCCTATCTTCCACAATTTAGTAGCCATTTGTACCCTACGATCTACCATGGCTCTATGATCACTTGCTTGCTCCCTTGCTGTTCTAATGGGGTTGGTGGTACAAGTCATGTCCAGTATAACAAAATCATGAATCCCTTGAGAGAGAACATAATAATGAAGAATGCAACAAGCTACAACAATGTCAACTTGAACCGGAAAAGCGAAGAACGGAGTGGCATCGTCTAGAGTTTTGAACCATCTCTTGAGTGATCCAAAGGCCCGCTCTACAGTCACTCGTAGAGATGAGTGCCAAAGGTTGAACACTTTCTTTTCATTTTGTACAGGATTGCTGCCCTACTCGTTCAAATGGTACCTCATAGCACGGAATGGTGGCAAGAACCTAGGCTTGGCTCCATATCTAGCATCAACTAGGTAGAATTTTCCTAGAACACGACAACAAAAATGGGTGACATTGGTTTGTGCTAAATTATGAACAAAGCGGTCTAGAAGCAATTTCTTGCCTTACGGGACACATAGGCCATTCTCACACTCTAATGCATCCGCTAAAACCACTACATCACGTGATGTCCCCTCCCAACCCGCCAACACATGAATCGAAGGTCAATATCTAACACTACCATCACATTTTTAGTAGCAAAGGACTTTCTACCATGGAAAGAAGGCTCCATATCTTTACTAAAAGAAGCTCATACATGTGTACCATCAATTGATCCAATACAATCCTATATAGTTGACAAAAGTTTAAAATCGCATAATTTCTAGACTAAATAACTAAGGAATAGTTGCTAACAGTACCGTGAAATATGGGTCAAACCCTCGATTCCCTGCAATTTTGGTTGGTGTCTCCAATGAAGGTGGCCTAATAAACTCATTTTGTAGCTCACCTACAGCATGTAGCACTAGTCTAAAATAGTGGCTAGCCATCTCTTTTAACCTGTCATAATTAGTGGCAGCAACCCTATTCCTAAGGTTATGTCCAATAGTATTCAAGAACATCACTAGTTGCTCCTCCACACATATATGCATAGTGTCTTGAAGCAAGGACCATTCTCTCAGTATTTGACATAACCGAAAGAAAGGAGCTCTTTTAAGTCTTAACATATCTTTGCATTTTTCATCACACTTGTAAATTTTGTTGTTCAGATACTTGATTTTTTGTTGATCTCTCTCATCCATTGGACCATAGGTGATATGTGATTTCCTCTTTCTTATTCTAGCCCGAAGATACAAAACCACCATAGAAAGAGCCAAAAATGTGGCAGCTCCCATAAACAACACATTTCTCCTTCTATCCATTCTCTTCACCATCTACAATGCATATACAAAATAATCTACTCACTGTTTTCTATCAATAATTCAAGCCACGACATCTATTTATCACAAATAGAAGTATAACTAATCATATCCAACAATTGCAGAGAGGTCAACAATATAATTGTGCTATTCAAGTAAGATGTAATCATTGACAACAAGTAATAACATGGAACTACTAAAATACACCAGATTTGGCAACACATATCACCAATATCAACATGCAACGCCCAGATCTAGCATGCACCGAACTGAACAATGAATTTATTGGTTACATACCTTGAGTTGGGGGATGAAGACAACCAAGAAACTAGCCACCACCTAGTCACCCTTCCTTTCTCTGCTCGTGACACAGCCTTAGCTGCCGCACCTAGACCAGCACTTGTTGCCGCAGCCCGCCTGAACCACTGCCTGCTTCCTGTCTACTTCCACCGCCGCCGCGCGCCTAAACAAGCACCTGCTTCCTGTCAACTTCAATGGCCACCGCCCACCTGAATCAGTGCTGGCTGCTGCCTGACTTCCACCACCACCGCCTGAATTAGCGCCAGCTACCGTCTCGACTTCCGCCGCCGCCGCCCGCTTGAACTAGCGTCGGTTGCCTACTGCCACTGCTTGCCTGAACAAGCACCGATTGCTGCTCGAATTTCGCCGCCACCGCCTATGAGACGCAGAGGAGGGAAACCAGATGGGATAGGGTGTGAGGTGAGGTTATGGGAGAATTGGGAAATGGTGAGATAGGGTGAGGGGTTGGTGACCAGATGCATAATTTGGCAGTCATGTGATTAGCGAAAGAGCGAGGAATCAGTCGGTTTGATAATTTTTAAGTCATTGCATCATTCCCCATATCAACCAAATATTCAGTTTGGTGGAACCACCTCGTTCCATTCCACTTTGTTACATTCCTAAAATCAAACACTTGAATCACCTCATATTCTGGAATGATTCTGTTTTGTTCCACTTCATTCCGTGAACCAAACACATCCTTAACAACCCCCAAAAAAATTCAATTTCTCTTATATAAGTATTATCTTTTTTCGTCAAAAAGGATATTAATATTTTGAAGTTTAGGGAGAGATATCTTTTGCTCACAATTTTCTTCTTGTCATCACTAAGAAACATGGACGTGGAAGTATTGAAAAAGAGAAAGATTAGATCTCGTGATAGGTGTTTTCATAGTTCAAGCTTATACTCGATGATCTGGCCCTTCTAATAATGTTCCAATTTAATATGAATATCCTTTTTGGTGCAAGGGACATATACGGCGTAGCAGAGCTATACCGCTAGCCATGAGCTAGACAAAAAGTGGAGCTATTTAGAGCTATAGTGCTAGTCCTATCGCTAATATACTAGAACATTAGTCTATTACTTAGTAGTTGGGCTTAAAAACTGTCATAGAAGGCCACACTATCTCACCTCACCACCTGCCTCGTCTACCCACCGTCATTCCCTCTCTCCGATTGTCCCTTTAAGCCCCTGAGAGAGGAGAACACTTTGGTGGTCGTAACTTTCACCCTAAACCCTAACTCGTCAGTGGTGGGACTTTGCTCTAGCCATGGAAAAAAATTCGACGAAATTTCATCAAAATTTCACAAATTTCGGTGGGCCCCAAAATTTTGCCAATTTGGTCCAGAAATTCGGTTTGAGTAGATTTTGAGCCCAACCCAGGAGAGCCCACCGTAACCCTTCCTATGGCTCCTAAAGTGGAAAAACAACCCTAGCTTACCAAATCTGAATCCCCCGTCCTGTGAGGCTGTGACAGCGACGTGTGCATGCAGCGGCCACTGCTCGATTCCAGTGGCCTGCTACCGTGCTGCGCTGCTTTATGCCACCCTCACTTGCCTCCCTCCTGGTTGCTCTCTTCGATTAGTTCCTCAGCAGGTCACTCGGTCGCTCGGCCGTGGCATCAGCAACATGGTGGCAGTCTGCACTTCGGCAGATGCAAGTGCAAGTATGGCTAGGAGCAATGGCACCGGCGCCTCTGGCAATGGCACTACAAGTACAGAGTCTTCGGGTGTTGCTGCTGGCCAAGGTGACTACACACTAAGCACTTTATTGTGAACGAATTTCTTACTTAGGTTTGTGAACGATTTCTTGGCTGCTATATTGCTTGGTTGATTGCCCTTTTTTCTAAGACGCATCCTGTGAGGTTATAGGCTTATAGCTTCACAAGAGTGGTAGGTTTCAAAGAACACAATCTGAATCATGAAGGTCTACGCGTCTAGCTATTCAGAGCTAGCTAGCAATTTTGATTTAAGTAGGAATTTCTTAGCTCATCATCATTAGATGTTCATGATAAAGTTATATGTTCATTTTGCAATCTAAGTTGCAAATACGATGTGCAGATGATCTTTGACTAAAGTGAGTAATGATAGGTGAATATTTGTCAAGTACTCAAGTGTGAATAGCATATACATATTACCTACTCCATTAACACTGTGCAAGTGTGTATTTTTTTAGAGGTATTCTTGTTAGTTCTTTCACATTAGAGAAACAACAATCACTATATGAGGGTTATGAAATGTCAGATTGCACACATCACATTCAGTTTAACCCTTGGGCAAGTAAAAGAAATAAATACAACCTGCAACAACAACAGTATACCATTATGCATGATCTTGGATATGCTTAATTTCTCAATTATGCATGACTATGGTTTATGAATGTGACAGTGTACCAAAAACTCCTTTTCCACTTCCTGTCTAGAAAATTCAGTCAAACATCAAGATCAATTGATTCTTGTTTTGTTTTGTTGTCCTCATCGAGGTTTGTTGTGATGGAAATGAAATTTTGTTGTCATGGAATGCAGGCACAGGGTTTGTGCACACTGGAGACATTAATGTTGTGTGGAGTCATGCCCGCAAGCATGGTCAACAAGGATTTATGTGTCTTTATTGTGGGGTCACGTACAATGGAGCTACAACCTGGCTAAGAGAGCATCTATCTAGGTTGGGGAATCAAGTGAAACCGTGTGATCATGTTCCTGCTGAGGTGCGTAATGCAATGAGGAACGTCTGGACGGAGAAAATGATAAATAGAGATGTCATTGAGAGATATGAAAAATCAGCATGAAGTGGCAGGAAGAAGTGGACCGCTTGATAGCTTTGTTAAAAGAAGGTCTAGTTCTAGTGCTACTAGTTTCATGGGAAGCGGCAAAGTGAGCATCCAACAAGGATTGATGTTGCGATGGACAAGACGAAAGTTGCAAAAATTGGCCGAGCTTAGGTAAAATGGTTTCATGCAAATGATATCCCAGGGCGGAAAATCAATTGCTTTTTACTTTGGAGTAGCATTAAGACTTTCCATGACACTAGGTTTAGTGGAGCCCCTTCATAAAGGACATGGCATTAATGGAAGATACTGAGAAGAGAACTGTATGGAAATGGAGGAGTATGTCGAGAGATGCAGAGTTCATTGGGCTAAATTTGGTGTGGACTGGACCTATCCATATGAGTATCATAAATTTCATGGTGTATTGTAATACTCGTATGTTCTTCCACAAGTCCATCGATGCAAGCGATAAAATGCAGAATGCAAGTAATGATAAAGTGCATTGTCGTGTATTTTAATTTTATCTTTCATTCATTAGCACTTTAACTTATTTGGTCCTACTTTTCCATGTAGATTTCTCATGTGCAGAGATCAAGGAATTGGTTGATGAGATTGGACACAAGAAGGTTTGTTCAAATTCTCACCGACAATGGTGCGAACTATAAAAAAGCATGTGAAAATCTGTGGCGTACCCAGTTTTGAGGCCGGATGAACCCATGTGTTTACCGTACTAGTCCCATGATCAGTGGCTAGCACACACATGCACTTGATAAAATAGTCGCACAATACATTGTTCATTACACAAATAGCTATATTTGGTCTTTATTAGTACAAACCAGGCCTATTGGCCGAATTCAAACTGCAGCGGAAAATAAACATGCGGTAGATAACCCATTAGTATGCCAAACCATAGGCAACTGACTGGGGGTTGAAACCCTACGCTTCGAAGTCACTGTCGCTATCTCCGGACTGGTACTCCTCCTCCTCGTCTGGCCACATAACAAGCCAGGTGAGTACATTGAATGTACTCGCAAGCTCCTGAAGCACAAGTTGGCCAGGTCCAACATTCAGACTATGGGTCGACTCATGGAGGTGGCCAGCAAGTACGCGACTGGTGAAGAGGCCATGTGCTATGAGGACAAAAGCAAGATGAAAGCCGAGTCCTCGGGACGCAAAGACCCGCGTCGACTCGAGCCGGAAGCACAGTGGCAACCGCACCCAGAAGCACAAAGCTGGCGTTGGAGACGGAGTCAGCGGAGCTGATCTGGTCACGGCTGCTGAGCGCGACAACCAGTGCGGCGATGGCAGCCGCAAGAAGGACCACCCGTGGCAGCAACGCAAGGCACCGAGGTTGACCTTCGAGGAGATCTTGGACAAGCCTTGCTCATTCCATAGCACCGCCGAGTTCAAGGCAGGTCACTCGACCAGAGAGTGTAGTTTTCTAAAGCGCCTTCGGGCAGAGAAACTGCCCGCCTCCGACGCAGACAACGAGAATGGCCCTGCTGCGGACGGCGGCGCCCCGTAGTATCCCTGCGGAAGGGCGTCCTCATGATTTTTGAGGGACTCGATTCCAAAAGGAATCGGAAGCTCTGACACCGCGAGATGAACGCAACCGTCCCAGCGGTTCCCCAGTGGCTGGACTGGTCGGAGATGCCAGTCGGCTTTCGACCACTCCGACCACCCGGATCGCGTTCCGCATCCAGGCAAGCACGCCCTGGTGGTGGATCCGCAAGTCGGCGGCTTCAAGCTTCGCAAGGTCCTCATGGATGGTGGCAGCAGCATCAACATCATCTACACCGACACCTTGAAAAAGATGCAGATCCCAGAGTCCCAACTCCGTCCCAGTAGCACTACCTTCCATGGGATTGTGCCAGGGAAGTGTGCCAAGCCTCTGGGCCAGATTGCTTTGGAGGTCGTGTTCGGTGAGCCGGACAACTTCCGAGTTGAAACCCTCACCTTCGAAGTGGTCAGCTTCAAGGGCGCCTACCATGCCATCCTTGGATGCCCTACCTACGCCAAGTTCATGGCTAGGCCGTGCTACGTCTACCTCAAGCTGAAGATGCTGGGTCCAAAGGGGGTCATCACCATCACCGGCGACTTCAAGCGCTCCAACGAGTGCGACGTCGCGAGTGCGGACATCGCCGAATCCCTGATTGCGGCCGAGGAGCTGGAAGTCATCAAGAAGTCCGTTGACCTCGAGTAGGCTCTACCAAGCAAGATGGCGGCAACCGAGTCCGCTTTCCAGTCGGCCAAGGACACCAAGAAGGTCCAGGTCCACCCTAACGACTCGTCCAAGATAGTCCAGATCGGGTCCGACCTCGAGGCCAAATAGGAAAGCGCGCTCGTTGACTTCCTTCGTGAGAACTGGGACATCTTCGCATGAAAGCCAGCTGACATGCTAGGGGTTCCAAGGAAGTTCACCGAGCACTCCCTCAATGTCGCCAAAGACGCGAGGCTGGTCAGGCAGTCCCTGCGCCGCTTTGCCGAAGATAGGCGCAAAGCCATCGGAGAAGAGATTGCCCAACTCCTCGCAGCCGGATTCATCAAAGAAGTTCTTCACCCGGACTGGTTAGCAAATCTAGTCCTGGTTCTTAAGAAGAACAAAACTTGGCGCATGTGTGTTGACTACACATCCCTGAACAAGGCTTGCCCCAAGGATCCGTTCGCACTACCTCGTATCGATCAGGTAGTCGACTCTACGGCCGACTGTGAGCGCTTATGTTTTCTGGACGCCTATTCAGGCTACCACCAGATTAAGATGAAAGAGTCGGATCAAATAAAAACTTCTTTCATTACCCCGTTCGGGGCTTATTGCTATATCACCATGCCTTTTTGGTTTGAAAAACGCTGGTGCTACGTACCAGCAATGTATGCAGAAATGCTTGCATGACCAGATTGGCAGGAACGTCCAAGCCTATGTCGACGACATCGTGGTGAAGACGAAGAAGAGCTCAGATCTCCTGACCGATTTGGCTGAAACCTTCGCCAATCTCAGGCGGTTCGGCATGAAGCTCAACCCGAGAAGTGCGTTTTCGGAGTCCCTTTGAGAAAGCTACTCGGTTTCATCGTTTCTCGCGCAGGGAATCGAGGCGAACCCGGACAAGATTGACGCCATCCTCAAGATGGGCAAACCGAAGGATCTGAAGGCTGTCTAGCGGCTGACCGGGTGTGTGGCTGCACTCAGTCGGTTTATCTCTCAGCTCGGTGAGAAGGCCTTGCCTTTCTACCGACTCCTCAAGAAATACGACTCCTTCGAGTGGACCGATGAAGCCCAGAAGGCCTTCGACGACCTCAAGCGACTGCTATCCACGCCCTCCCGGTCCTCGTTGCACCGATGGAAGGGGAGCCCATGTTGCTCTACATCTCGGCCACCAATCAGGTGGTCAGCGTCGTTCTGGTGGTGGAACGCGCGGAAGAAGGCCGAGTGCAGAAGGTACAGCGACCTGTCTACTATGTCAGCGAAGTCCTCTCCGAGTCCAAGCAGCGCTACCCTACACTACCAGAAGCTCGTCTACGGCGTGTTCATGGCAGCACGAAAGCTGATTCACTACTTCCAAGCCCCACTCAGTTACCGTGGTCAGCCACGCCCCCTTGTCAGACATCATTAACAACAGGGACGCCACGGGCCGAGTCACTAAGTGGGCAATCGAGCTCATGCCTCACGACATCAACTACGAGCCCCGCAATGCCATCAAGTCTCAGGCTCTCGCCGACTTCATCGTCGAATGGACTGAAACACAGACCCTCCCGCCCCAAGTACACTCGGACCACTGGGTCATGTATTTCGACGGGTCGAAGATGCTCACGAGCACGGGGGCTGGAGTGGTCCTCATCTCCCCCCAAGGTGACAAGCTCAACTACGTGTTACAGATCCACTTCACGGCATCCAACAACGTCGCGGACTACGAGGCGCTGCTGCATGGCCTGCGCATCGCCGTCTCACTCGGCATCCGCCGACTCCTATGTCGCGGAGACTCGGATTTGGTGGTGCAGCAGGTGATGAAGACGTGGGATGTCAAGGGACCCCATCATGGCGGCGTACTGCGCTGCCGTGCGCGACTCGAAGGCCATTTCGAAGGCCTTGAACTTCATCATGTTCGCCGGGCCGACAACGAAGCGGCCGACTCCCTCGCCAGGATTGGTTCCACTCGTGAAAAGGTACCACCCGGCGTTTTCCTCCAACAACTACATCAACCTTCTGTCAAGATGGAGTCGGCAACCGAGTCATCCAAGGTCGAGCCCCAAGGCTCCGGAATGGCCGACTCCGCCCAGGAAGGCGTCCTGGCTGTCACCCCGCTCTGGACTCAGCCGTTTCCTCGCATACCTCCTGAGGAAGGAGCTCCCCGAAGATCAGACTGAAGCACGTCGCATCGTGCGCTGCGCTCGAGCCTACACCATCATCAACGGTGAGCTCTACAAGCGCAGCACCACTGGAGTTTTTCAGAGGTGCATATCGCCGAGGAAGGCAAAGAAGTACTCGAGGAAATCCACTCGGGAACTTGCGGCCACCACGCTTCATCGCGGGCACTCGTCGCCAAAGCCTTCCGCCATGGTTTCTTCTGGCTCACTGCTCTCGCCGATGCGGACGAACTCGTTCGCACCTGCGATGGTTGTCAGAGGTACGCCCGCCAGCCACACATGCCGGCTACTGCTGCTCAAGACCATCCCCATCACGTGGCCCTTTGCTGTGTGGGGACTCGACATGGTGGGCCCGCTCAAGACAGCGAGAGGGGGATTCACCCACCTCCTGGTGGCGGTGGATAAATTCACCAAGTGGATTGAGGCCAAACCCATCATGAAACTCGATGATCCGACTGCAGTCAACTTCATGAAGGGGGTCATCTTCCGATTCGGCATCCCCCACAGTATCATCACTGACAACGGCAAGAACTTCACGGCTGAAGTCTTTCGCCAGTTCTGCAGGAACCACGGCATTCGAATCGACTACGCCTCGGTGGCCCACCCACAATCCAATGGGCAAGTCGAGCGCTCCAATGGGCTCATCCTCTAGGGCATCAAACCCCGGCTTCTGGTTCCTCTATAGAGGACCGCCGGCTGCTGGATCGACGAGCTTCCCCTCCGTCCTCTGGAGTTTAAGGACTACTCCAAACCGGTTGACTGGCTACATGCCTTTCTTCATGGTCTATGGGGCTGAAGCTGTCATGCCGAGTGACATCCTCCACGACTCCCCGCGAGTCGCTGCATATGTGGAAGCTGATGTGGAGTCGGCAAGACAGGACGACCTCGATCTCCTCCAGGAAGCACAGGAGCTCGCTCTTTCCCGCTCAGCCGTATACCAGCAGAACTTACACCGCTACCACAGCCGCCAAGTGCGAGGCCGACCCTTCAATAAAGGCGACTTGGTCCTCCGGCTCATTCAGGACAAGGCGGGCATGCACAAGCTTTCCCCACCATGGGAAGGACCATTCATCATCAACCAGCGGTGATCCTGTCGAAGTCAGCATCGGGATGGTGCGCCAGGACCTCGCTAGCGCCATGCCGGCTCTCGAGCATGCCGTCGACTCCTTCCACTCGTCCACCTCTGTCGAGCCTTGCATAAGCTTGTCGGTGAGGGCGAAGATGCAGGAGCTCGGCTCGACGTTGGGCCACAAGGTGGCGCAGAGGTCTTCTGACGCCGCTTTCATGTTTTGCACCAGGCGCTTCACTTGGAGGAGTCGGTCCTCCAGGGTGACGATGCAACTGGACATCGCCTCAAGTGTCCAGAAGGCCTCGAGTGCTACCTCTGCTGGGTTGGCCAACCTCTGCAATCGGTGTGCCGCTCCTCTTGCCTACTCATCCAGCTCTGGGCAAGCGTCTGGGCACGAATTACTACAAAGAGACTGACAAGGAAGTGAATACTAAAGAAGTTGGCGAAGGACTCGGAAACTTATCGAGTAAGGTCTCGTTGGCGGCTTTGAGCTGCTCCATGAGCTCCTTCTCGTGCTTCTGGCACTCGGCGACGGTTGCCTCGTGCTGCTTCTCCGACTCGGTCATCTTCGAGTGGAAGCAGTCGACTTGCTTCTACAGCTCACGATTCATGGCGTTGAGTTCCTTATACTGGTCCGCCAGCTGCTGGTGCTCCGCCTGCGACAAAGCAGCGGTCTTCATGTTCTCGTGAGCCTGCCTAAGCTCGTCATGGAACTCGGCCTCCCGAGTGTTGAGCATCTCCCTCGCCTTCTCCATTGAGATGGAGCTTTTCAGTTGTTCCCTCAGGCGAGCAGCTTCGGCCTCGGCGTCTACCGGCTCAAAAAGATTAAACCAACGAAGGGGACTCCAAGGCAAAGAAAGAACTGCGATTCGGATACTTACTCCCTGTGGCAGTGAGCTTCTCCTCGAGCGACTGACTCCGGGCCCTCTCGTTGGCCAGCGTTCTCGAGGGAAGCATTCCTCTCCACGAGGACTCGGTTGTTTTCCGCCGAGTTGGGCCAATACCTGGGCAAAAAGAAGATCCGAGTCAAAAAAGTCTATAGCCAACTCAAAAAGTCGACCAGAGACTTGGGGGCTACACCCACTGGGTGCACTGATCGTGCCCCCAGCGTCAAAGCAAGAAAGGAACAAAATTCAATCGCATAGACCTACCCCGATGGAACGTTCGAGCACGCTGGCTGAGTCCACCAGTGTGCTGGCCGCGCCTGCAAACTCCTTCAGCTTGGCGCTGAGGGCGGCGACGCGGGTTGCAGCGTCATGTGCTACCGCACACTCCCCCCGTGCTGTCACTCGACAACGCGAGCTGAGGGATGGGAGCGGAGCCACTCAGCTGGCCGGGTGACGCTCCCCTCCCCGTGGACGGCGCGGCTAGCACAAGGCGTCGCTCCTCCCAAAGAGGAGGAGTCGGTGGGAGCGGGGCCACTCGGCTGGCCGGGTGACACTCCCCTCCCCGTGGACGACGCGGCCAACACAAGGCTTCACTCCTCCAAAGAGGAGGAGTCGATGGGCATCGCCTTCGCCACCGGCTCGTCTCCGAGGCAGGCAAGTTCACCACTGATGATGTCATCAGCAGCGAACTTGCCCCGTTCAGGCAAGCCGGCGGCCGTGGTTTCCATATCAGTGGCGGCACCACCGTCGGTGGAGAATTTGTCCTTGGCCTTGTCAGCCGGCACGGAGGAGTTGGCGTCCACTGCGCCCGTTGACACCGGATTCAGCATGCGTATGCTGTCAACGTCAACACTCGGCGGAACCGCTCCCATCGGAGCAACGGCAGGCTCAGCTCCCACGTTCGACTCCGGCGCCTCCGCTGCGGCTGCAGAGGGCAGTTGCACGTGTGGAACAACCGGAGCCGCGAGAACCGAGTCCGGCGGCTGAGTTGGAGTCGGACCCGTGGTCATGCCAGACTGGTGACCTCCTTTGTCGGTCAATTTCCTCTGGACGCTGCAGTGACCAAATCCGGCTCCGGCCTCAGAGTGTGCCTACTTCAACTGAAAAACGAAAGCCAGATTAAGGGGTGACGTACCTGGTGGTCGTGGGGATCGCCTTGACCCCTGGTTTCTTCTTGAGCCTCCCCGTGGTGGTCGGAGCTCCGGGGGAAGAAGTTGGAGCCGACTGAGAGGCAGTCGGCCTAGAAACAGAGACGGCAACCTGCGCTACAGGGCTGGCGGTTCCTGCCCGTGATTGCATAGAGGCCGACTCCGTTTGCGCCGACTCCGCCGACGCCTTCGAAGGCCCGAAGCCGGAAGCATCTTCCGCTCGCCTCCGCTTCTGGGCTAGAGAAGCCGCGGGCTCGGCCTCCTGGGTCTTGTTGCCCGAGTCCTCGCCCTCGGAAGCCTCCTCGTCAACTTCCACGTCATCCAAAAGCCCCGGAGCCAGATTGTGCTCGGGGAGGGGCGGCATGGAACTCAAGTCCAATAAAGTCTATGGCATAGAGGACTCGGGTTCAGAAGAAATCACAGCACGAGACAAGTTTGTAAAGAATTCGACTCGGAAGATAAGGACTCACAGCGGGTGGAGGATTGTCGGTAGAAAAGGGCGCCACGCGCGGCACCCTGTCGAGGCCGGTGCGCTCCTTGGTCAAGTTCTTCAGCAGGTCCATGAAGTCACGATCCGAGAGCTCCCTGGCCGACACCCTGGTCGAGTCAGAAGCGCCCGAGTACACCCACATCGGGTGCTCCCTAGCTTGGAGCGGCTGAATCCGCTGACTTAGCCAGGTGATGATGAGATCGACGCCGGTGAGGCCCTTGTCCTGGAGCCGCTGGATCCTCCTCATCAGGCACTCAACTTCGGGCATCTCCGCACTCGACGGCTTGGCACCCCATCGCTTCTGCCACACGGGGGGTCCCTCCATGTACTCGGGGAGCCCTTCTTGCGTGTTTGGCGTACGCTCGTCGGGGCAGTAGAACCAGCCATCCTGCCACCTCCTCACGGTGTCGGGAAGCTGCAACTTGAAGTACTTGGTGCCGGGGCTCTAATCGGCTGTGTTTTCACAAGGAAAATCTTCTTCCATAGCCCCCAATGGGGCCGAGTCCCCAGGAAGCATTCGCACAACGTGATAAAACACGCGATGTGCAGGACGCCATTGGGGCTCACGTGGTGAAGTTGGAGGCCGTAGAAGAAGAGGAGCCCTCGCACGAAGTCGTGCGGGGGCAGTGACAAGCCCCGCTCGATGAACGGGATGAGCATCACCCGCTCGTGCGTGTGCGGGGCGGGCTTCTCCTCCTGGTACGGTGACCTCCAATTGCAGAGAGCCCGAGGCGGAAGCAAGCCCTCGCCAGCAAGGCCCGCCAGTATCCGGTCGGTCACCACCGATGGCACCCAGTCGCCTTTCTTCCAACCATCGGGAAGGGCGGTGGCGGCGGTGGCGGAGGATGAGCTATTGCCCTTGCTGGCACGAGACATCGTCGAGGCTGACGGGGAAGCGCTTGGAATGATCCGAAAGGGAGAGAAAGGGCAATGCGCGGTGGAAGGTTTTGATGGTTGCGGTGGCGCGTGCTAGGAAAACGAGGGAGGCAGAAGGGAACTGCTCCGCCCCCCTCCACGCATGCTTTTATACAAGGAGGCGAACCGTCCCGCCTGGTAGTGCGCTACACATGGCCGTGAAGCGTTGCAGCAATGGCCGTCCTGTGCACGCCTTGCGCAGAACTCGAGGAAACATCATCGCGGTCCAGCACCCCAAGCGCCCCATCCAGTCGATTGAACGTGATAAATGCGGCAGTCGATGTGACAACCGCTTCCGCGTGACGTCTTACGCAACCGATGGTTCATGCGCCCGTAAGACGGCTTTGAGTGGGTCCGGCAGGACCAGGTGACGTCACGCGCGGTCGCTGAACCAGTTTGGAGTCGGACTCGGCTCGCTGTGCCGTAGCACAAAGACTGCGCCGACTCCACCAAGCAGCACTAAACATCCCAAGGCACACCGACTGCTCACACTCGGAAGCAGACCAGCTTTGCA
The DNA here is from genome assembly GCA_019208055.1 of Stipa capillata. Lineage (NCBI taxonomy): Eukaryota > Viridiplantae > Streptophyta > Magnoliopsida > Poales > Poaceae > Stipa > Stipa capillata. The sequence continues at coordinate 43,229 of JAGXJF010001115.1, forward strand.
AATGGGTGATGATGACTGGCCCAACAGGGTTCGCAGGTCACTCGGCCACACCCTAAGCGAAGGACGGATTCGGCATCCCCAGCGGCACAAGTTGGTCTCTGACTCAGAACCAAATGCCAAAGTCCGTAGGCTCGGTTCTGAAGCTGAAGATCGAAGGCGTTCCCCTCCGGACACCAGCTGGCAACGATCAACTCGGATAAGCCCAGACACTGTCCGACTTTCACTCGAAATTCATGATACGCCTCCCAGCGGGCCACTTGCCTTTCTCCCCAGCAGAGAAACTTGGGTATCACCGAGGCTTTCCTCGCTATTAGCACATACCTAACCTTTTCAGGAACTACTGGAGTCCATCAAGGTCTCTCTACAGGTGACTCGGCGGCGCGCACAGCTCGCTCTCCGGACGGTGCCTCCATCGAGACCCTGAAGCACTCGGGGGCTACTGACGGCGGGATCCCCTCCGAGTAGGCCCAAGACAAGGAGTCGGCCCAACAGGCCTAGGGTGGTCCATACGGGTCCGCCCCAGGAAGCTCACTCGGCCATCAATGTCACATAAAGTCCACTCGGCTGAAACGTCAGAACACCATCAAGACGACTGTTACAACGCCATCAATGGAGCATTACCACGACACGCTTAATCAGGAGTTATGGCATAAATTCAATGTGCCGTTACCACGACTTGCCCGACTCGGCAGCTGTAAACCCTAGCCTCGTCAGTCCTATATAAGCCAAGGCTAGGGCCCCAGAATGGGGGTTAGCTTCTCATTTTTCCCATACTGGTACGCACTACGTGCTACTTTTCCACTGTAAAACCCTTCATACGAGACGAGAACAAACATCTAGCAGGAGTAGGGTACTACCTCTTCCATAGAGGGCCTGAACCTGGGTAAATTCTCTCGTGTGAACCCGTCTAGATCATCCACTTGCGCCCCCCGAATCCACCAAAATGTATACTGCCGCGAAATCCCCGCGACAGGTACTATTGAAACGTAGGTATACATGAAGTTGATATTAGGGTTTCTAGGGTTCACATGCACTTTCTTTGACTTTTGTTTCAAGCAACATATGCATATATAGGTGTTTCTATTCTAAGGTTCAGAAGATTAAAGTTTTAACATGTTAGAAATTTTTGTAATGGATCAAAAGTTCAAAAGGAATTTCAAAAGGTGTTTGAATTTAAGAGGAATATTGAATTACTCTCTGTTCAACAAGAAAAGATTGAGTTTTTGAAAATTTATTTGAACCAAAAGTTTCTAAATATTTTTAGGATCAAACTTTATTTTGGAAGATTCTTGAGAACCGGTCGATTTGATGCTGAACCGGTTGAACCAAGGTTATAACCGGTTCTGGAAATAAAGTTGGAGGGTTTTCTGGAGTTTACGCCTTCTTCACATAGGGTTTACGCCTTCTGGCTGGGAAGACGGAGGGAGGCCGGGGCGTTGCCACTTATCCGTGGTGGGCCTGGCGGGAGATAAGGCCCACCTGGCAGCGGCGCTCTCCCCACTTACCACTTCGGAGTTGCCGGGTCCACAGGTCGGAGACACCGAGCAGTTTCTTCGCGCGGGCGCTCGAAGGCAGCGGCGACAGACGCTTCTCCGGTGAGGTCTCCGGTGAGGTTTGGGGAAAACGACAGTTGCTAGCAATCAACCGAATTGAAGCTCGGGATTAGCTCAGCATGAGAAGAGGAATACAATGGTGGGGATGAATTGGTGCGAGGAGGACGGTGCAGTCCGGGCGGCTGCGGTGATTGGCTTCTAGGGCTCTGGCCGGAACGAGGGAAGAGAAAGGCTTAGGTGGAATTGATCGGTCCAGGAGCTACAGAGGAGTGGAGAGGAGTTAGGTGCGGAGGTTGAGGTGCTCGCGGTGCCTCTTTATAGGTGGTCGGCGAGGCTGCCGGACAGTGGCCGCTGGACACTGCCGTGCTTGGTGCCGAGTAGGTGCGAGGACAAGTCGGCAGTGCTCAGAGCTTGCGGGTGGTCAGTGCCATGCTGTGGCATGCGGATTTGAGCTGGCTGACGACGGAGCAATGGGTGCCGTGTGGTTGCCGCTGTTGGGTGGCATTGTAGTGCGCAGGGGCGTGTCCAGAGCATGCCAGAACGCGTCCCCGAGTGGCATGCGTGAGCACAGGCGTGTCCTGGCGTGCTGAGGGAGTGTCTGAGTAAGTCCATGATGCTGAGGTGACCAGAGGGAGGAAAAATGGGAAAGAGTTGGCCTGGAAATCGTGTGGAGAAAGTTTGCCAAAGCTTGCCAATGTCGGCATGAATGGACACCATGGTTGAATCCTTGTGGATTAGGAGCTGCCACTGAAGGAAAAGGGGTGGAGGAGGGTTTGTGGCGGTAGAAGAGTCTCTGGTAAAAGTTTGGAGTAAAAAGGATGGGGTTTGGTCTTTGATTTTATGGAGAAGAGAAAATAGAACAAGGTGTTCGACAGAGTTTGAGCCAAAATTTTGAACTAGACACATTCATGTTTTTGCATATTTGAGCCTTTAGTATTGAGATGAGCATTGTGAGATTTTATGGAATTTTTCTGAGCTCTGAATATATGGGTTGCAGTTCAAAGTGGAATTTTGACCTAAATTCAAATTTGAATGTATTCAAAGATTTCTGAACTGGACCCTCAAATATTATTTCATATTTGGGTGACAAATAGTTTCAAGAATTTTATGAAATTTTTCCAGAATTTTTGGGTGGAAGAAAATACATATGATATGGATTTTAGGGTCTCTGCCCGATAAGAGATTTATTAAGAAATAGGGTGGCAGGTTAGGTTTTAGGGTTCCGGGCGACGACACGGTAGAGGTAGGGTATGGTGGAGGTTAGGATCCATATTTGGAGGGTCAAGAGCAAAGATGAGCGGGTTGCCGCTAGGGTTTGGGCTTGGAAAGTGCTCGTGCATATACGGTGCGTGTGTTCCAAAATTAGGGTTTTGATGCACATGCGATGTTAGGGTTACGACTTGGGTTCGTTGCACGACGGTGCAACCTAACTCAGGTATTACCCATGAAATGACATGCTTCGAAAAAAACTGAAATCCAAATATGCATGGAACATGAGTGAAACGTATACGCATATACACGTCTTAGGGTTTAGGTTTTTCGGAAAATCGGGATGCTGAAAATCAGGGTGTGACAAAATCTCACTGAGGTTTATCTTCGTATTATTTGGCAGCTATGTGCTGCACACACAATTAACCTCATGCTAAAGGACATTGGTGATTTCCATAAGTTGACAATGTGGTCCAAAGCGCCAAACAGATCTCTAGGTTCTTCTACAACCATAATAGGTCGCATGATGAGATGAAGAAGAAGATCGATGGTGAGTTGATCAGTTCCAATGGCACCCGCTTTGGCACTGTGTTCATTTTCCTCCGAAGTTTTTATGATAGGAAAGATAAGTTTCAAGAATGGATGGTGTCACCAGATTGGAAGAATGGTGATTGGAGAGGTCTTTCTGACTATAAGTTTACACAAAATAAATTGAGAAGTAATAAATGGTGGGGTAAAGTTAAGGATATCATCAATACAGTGGAGCCACTATATTTTGTACTAAGGTATGCTGATCAACAAAAGTTTGGAACCATGTCTGGTTTCAGATCAAGGATGATAGCTGCTCTAAATATGATGCCAGATTGTCTTGGTCTGGGGACAAACAAAGTGTCGTCAATACACGAGTAAGGTGGTTGACAGGGTTACTTATCTATATAATGGGACAATGATGAGAGCAGGTGACTGGAAAGTAATAGTATTATTTCTGAATTAGCTAATTGTGATGCATTATAATCTAATATATGTTGCCTTTATTTGTCATGTAGCATCTATCCTTGATCCCGAATCTTACTACACAAGGAAGCCCAATGATATTGAGGATGATGTCAGTCTTCTAACATATGTGATGGAAAGGATAGCACCTCAAGAAGCAATGCGTGCAATGGCTCAATTCGAGTTCTTTCGAAGTAATAAAGGGAGATTTCGTGGAGAAATGGCAAGCAGTGCAACATTTGTGGTTAGTGCATGTAAGTGATTCAAATGGCATTGTTGAAAATTGATCTCATATTATCAATTATACTTCCCTTTCAATAATTTTTTGTATTTTTATTTCGTAGCTACTTGGTGGCATCAATATGGAAGAGAAGTGAAAATCCTGTAGAAGTATGCCATGCGGATTGTCTCCCAATGCGTATCATCTAGCGGATGTGAATGCAATTGGAGCACTTTTGCTTTGATCCATATTAAGGTTAGAAATCATTTGAGTTATGAGAAGCTCCACAAGCTTGTGTATGCACACTACAATTTGAAGTTGCGCATCAACGAACATGAGATCGAACAGGGAGAGAAGGAACTTGATCCATGCTCCATGATTATGGATGCCATGTTGTTTGATGAAAAAAAATTCAATGATGAATTGGCTGAATAATTCCATGGGTGAAACAAACCTGGTACTGGATGAGGGAGATCACCCATCTCAAGTTGTTGTTGAAGAAATAGATAAAGAGTAGGAGAGCTTGAAGAGGAAGCTTTGTGACCTTGGAAATGAAGAGGAAAAGAGCTCGTAGCGAAATGTTGGAAGAAAGCAAAGGAGGAAGACTAGGAGGGTTTCTAGACATACAAGAAAGTCATGTTATAAGAAAGTGAAGAAGGCACTGTTCAATGAAGATGAATTTGTCGATAGTGAAGACGATGCCGATACTGATAATGAGCTTCCATTTCAAGAGACCAACGATGACCAAGAAGAGAGAGATGGTGAAGAAGAGGGTGATTGCAGAGAAGAGAGTGATGAAGAGAGGGATGACCCACCACGACGGTCAAAGCGAGGCAATATGAGGAAACATGACTCGAATAGTGTATAGCCAATGGTTAGTTCTTTTTCTAAATGCTTCTTTCTTTTGTACTGCTTCAAATATATATGCTATCTACTACTCAGGTGTTGCTGGATGAAGCTATCTTGGTATGAGCTACTCAGAAGATCATCCTTTACATTGATTGGTGGCTCGAATTTATCAAACACAAGTGTCATCTATTATTTTACTTGATGTGATGGACTCATGGTGGCTGTCAAGCACTTTATATTTTGCTTAGTGTGATACTGTGATGGTGGTTGGTGATTGGAACTTATTAAGCACAAGTGTTATCTATTATTTTGCTTGCGTGATGAACTTTTTGTGGCTGTCAAATACTTTCTATTTTGCTTAGTGTGTGTGATGTTGATTGGTGATAGTCAACTTGTCAAGTCATTTTATTTGCTTGGTCTTATAGTATATCTTATTGCCAATCCTTTTCGCTTGTGATATGTCCATTCTTATGGCATGTTTTGATGTCCCTGTTTTTGGAAATCATGGTCAAATTTTGAAAAAAAAGAGTCAAAATTGGTTAAATTTTAAACTTGCTTTTCCGAAATGATTTTCGAAATTTTATTTCGGTTGGTCCCGAAATTTTGTACGGACCGAAATTTTTTTCCTTAGTTCCAGCGTCCTCTTCGATCCTCATCGCTGTAGACTAGAATTTAGAAGGAATTCTCTAGTACAGAAATCCACTCCCACCCAGCCCTCCCCGAGTCCAAATCGCCCACAGGCTCCCTGGGGCCCACGAATCAGCGGCACATGTAAATATCACGGATGAAAGGAAAGAGATGCTGCGATCCTCCAAAAAAAAGAAAAATAAAAGGAAGAGGAGCTGTAAAACAACTGGGGTACAACTAAACCCTGGGCCTTTTTAAACCCGCTCTCTCTCCCCCTCCCCCTGTCCCGCAAAACGATCCCCTGTTCCGCACAAACTACTCGCCGCCTCCTTTTCTAGGGTTTCCGCCCCCTCCCATCGCCGCCGGCGGCGTCGTCTCGCGGCGGCGCCGGCTAGTCCCCCCTCCGTCGACTCGTGTGCTCCTCCGCGCGTAAGGTATCGTTGCCCCTTCCGCCTTTGCCTCTTCCTATCTGTGTTGGTTTGTGCGTGGTGTCGATCTCTCTGGATGGTGGTGGGGTTGCTGATCCGTATCGCGGGTGGATTTGGCGTGGTGACGCCACCCTCCCTGTGACGTGGCCTCGTGAGGCTTTTGCGAGGGTCGTGGCGGCGGTGGCGGCGCGGGTTACTGCCCTTCACGGCTTAGGGTTTGTGTGGGCTTTTCCCTGGGTGTTTCAATAATGTGTTGACCCTTGTAGTTGTGAGGTTAGTGTGGCGTTTTCATGTCTTTTGATGGTTAGATAAACTCTAATTCTTGGATAATTGGATTCAAGGCACTATTTCTGATTGTTTGAAATTTCTCTCGTTTCCTCCCGGTCTGGACACATCCTGTCAGATTTGCTTGATGTTGGTAGTCTGATAGTTGAGGCTGTACTGATTAGTCGTGGTAATGTTATCAGTCCGATTCCTGTGTCATGTCTTTTGCCTTTTCGGCTTCATAAGGCTATTTATTTGGGAGCATTAGTAAGGATTGTTTTCGTGAACAAGTGGTTGTTGATTAGGCCAGCTTTTCTTTACTGTTATGTTTTTGTGATCAGAGTGGCAGTGATCTTGTTGCAATTTAACTGCAGCTGTTAATTTTAGTGTTTCTCCTGGTTGTCTAGTGGTGCATGGTATTTGATTTGTCTTATAAGATACGTGCAATGGAGATATCGGGTAGAATCTATCATGTATAATACTATACTTTATTAGTTTGTTAGTTTGTTGTTCTCGTGTTGTAAAATTGATGTTCTTCATGTGGTCGATACAAGATTTTGGTACGCACTTCTATACCTCTAGGCCAGTCATGATTTTGACACTTGTGTATTATTGTAAAAAAAATAGCTGATTGGGAGTATTTGGAATTGATCTATTATGGTTTAGAGCTATATTAGTGGTCCATGCAACAAGGCCTTTTTGTTCTGAGGTTTAGAGTAGATTGAAATTGTCGTCCTCTTTTTGATGTTCTTATTGTGGACAGAGGCTTGGGTACATAATTTCTAGAAGCTGCATTGGAATTTATGGTTCTTGTGAGGCGTTGGATTTATGTGAAAGCAAATTGTCAGTTGTTGAACTGTTGTGTTTGTTCTTGTTTCTTGTCTGCCTTTTATGTTCTCTCAAGGTTGCTGCCATTCCTCTCATTGACCTTCTGGACCAAACCTTTTCTAAATCATTCTTTTAATGCTGCAACCTTTTTCTTTTAATTAAGGCATTAATGTATAACTTCCGTTTCAGCAATGGCAACGCAAGCAGGAACCCAAGCTACTCTTCCTTTAAGTCCCCAAGTGGTAGGTTTCTCTCTCCTATGAACAGGCTAGTACATGCAATAATAAGTACTAATGTGTCCTTTTTTCTTTTAAAGATTTGTAATGCATTTGTTCAGCAATATTACCACATTCTACATGAGACACCAGACCAGGTCCATAAGTTTTATCAAGATACAAGTAGTCTTGGCCGGGCAGTTCTGATGGAGTCATGGAATATGTAACAACATTGCCTGTAAGTTCTAGTATGAAGATTTGTTGGTATATCTGGTACATCCTTACATGCTTTGACTTATTCTGCTTATTTCCATGTTTTGTGTCTGAACAGGAGATCAATAGAAAAATTATGTCTATGGATGTTAGCAATTCCTTAACAGAGATAGAGACTGCAGATACACTGTTATCTCACAAGGATGGTGTCCTCATTGTTGTTACTGGACGGTTAACCATGTCTGATTGTGTTTGCCATAGATTTACACAGTCGTTCTTCCTTGCGCCACAAGAAAGCGGTGGCTTTTTTGTTCTCAATGATATGCTAAGATTTATATCTGAGAGGCCACCAGTTAATCAAGAAATGAAAGCAATCATAATGATGGATCTGTGGCTGAATCAGGTTGAGTACGTTTCTGCATTTCTTTTAAAATAACTGTAATCCTATGTGCCCTGACATTTTCAACATTAGCAGATGCTACTCCAGCCGCAGTTGTGGAGCGTCTGCCCACTGACCAGGTGGTAGTGGAGAATAATGTTGCAAACAGGGAAGTTTGGAAACCCACCGTTAGTGGCACAACTGTTGAAAATAACCTCAGTGGTAATGGCACCAGTGGTAATGGCACAACTATTGAAAATAATGTTACTGTTGCGCCACCTGTGAAAGTGACCAAAGAGTTTCCCAAAAGGACACCTGTTGCTGCTTCTCCCCCTCCTCCAGCTCAGAAGGCTCCTCCAGCTCAGAAGGATGTTACTAAGAAGTCTTACGCATCAATTGTGAGTTCTCTATTTTGTCTTCTGTTTTGCAGTAGTCTCTTGCTGCCATGTTCCTAATGTAATTCCAGTGATTGGCTAATAGCTTTCGTGAACTTCTAGTTAGGTACTTACTAATTACTGACCTGCAGGTGAAGGTCATGAAGGAGGGCCCACCAACTCCAGTTGTCAAACCTAAGCCAGTTCCTAGAGCTGTGACCAAACCTGTGACCAAGGCTGTTGAAGATCCAGATAAATTTTCTGTAAAACCTTTGCAGGCTGCTGAAACCACTCCAGCTGATACGAATGTTACCAAAAGCAACACTTCTCATGATGGTTGGTTACGTCTTTGATTTAGTATATGCAGTCCGTTTGACATTAATGGCTGTGATAATGTTATTTTACGCTGCAGAGCAAGGCTATTCGGTTTTCGTCAAGAGTTTGCCTTTCAATTCGACTGTCCAAATGGTTGAGGAAGAGTTTAAGAAATTTGGTGCAATCAAGCCAGGAGGCATCCAAGTTAGGAACAATAAGGTTAGTAGCTGTTGGTTTTGGTCCAGTCCACAGTTGTGATGTTTTCCCTAACATTTTTACTGCATTGCTGCAGATTGATCAGTTCTGCTTTGGCTTTGTCGAATTTGAGAACCAGCAATCTATGCAAGCAGCAATCGAGGTTATCCTTTTCTTCAGTACTTATAATAGGCAGATTACCTTATTGTGGTACTTTTTATTTGTTATTGCACTTGCTTTTTGGACGTTATAGAACTGGTTAAAATTTGCAAGATTTTTGTCATGATATAAATGATTTCATTTTGAGATTGTCATTTGTGATTATGTTGCTTGAAGTTTCCATGTGCTGCAAAAAAAAACTGCTAAATTAGAGATACTTATGGAAAATGTGTGATTGAAATCAAACATGTGTGGCTGATTAGCTTTATCTGATCTTATGATTGATTCTTCTGGAAAATATTTCCTGCTTGATACTGTACCATTTTGGTTCTGATATTTCGATTGACCTTTTGTTCAAATGGTGATATGCGCATGTCATAAGTTTGTAATTAGTATTTCTTATTGTGATCTAGGCATCTCCGATTTTTATTGGTGAGAAAGAAGTACGCATTGAGGAGAAACGAACCACTACACGAGGTAAGCAACCTGCCTGATTTTTCCATTTGATCCTAGGCATGCCCAGTTATTCTAATTTGGTACTATGCGTCTTTTGGACTTTCCAACATAAAAAATACATGTACGTGGCAAAATCTGTGTAACAGTGCCTTGATGGTCTTCTATGGCACCAGTCAAGAATATTGTGGTGCTACTGCCTGCTCATCTGTACTCAGTCTTGTTGCTAGATTGCCTTGATTAGTCTATGCAGATTATTTCAAACATTTTTCTTCTATGATCATGTGGTTGGGAATGCTTCCCATGAATTTCTTACATATTAATTTTTCAGATACACACTGGAGATTTTGTTTACTGAAACTAGCATTTGCTATAAGGTATCTAACTTGAACTCTTTCCTCAGTTGTGAATGGTGTTGTTGTCAACAATGCTGGTGGAGGTGGCCGTTTTCAATATGGGAGGGGCGCCCACCGTGGTGATAATTACAGAGGACGGGGAGGTGGCTATGCGAACAATGTTAACTATCGTGGTGGTGATAACTTCAGGAGGAACGACGGTGATAACTTTAACAAGAGGAACGATGGTGATAACTTTAACAGGAGGAACGACGTTGATAACTTCAGCAGGAGGAATGACTTCCAAAATCGGAATGAGTTTTTGGGTCGCGGACGAGGGCCACCCCAGGGGAATGGGTATCACGGGAATGGCTTCCATCAGCCACAGCGTTTCCAGAATGAGAATGGGAGATTCGCCCGTGTCAACGGACCAAAGCAAACAACGGTTGCTGCGTAGAGGCATGCCCAGGCGAATTCCACCAAACTAAGGATTTCCAGGGGAGCTTAAGAATTACAGGAGCAGAGACGGTTTAGGAGGGGTATCAATTATTTTTTGCACCGTGCTAATTTGCTACAAGTTGAATAGGAAGTGGTCGTTGCTAGTTTGCTACAAGTTGAATAGCAATTGGTCGTTTGGTGGTAGGTGAATTTTGTTGGTTAATTGCCGTTGATTAACGTCAATTATTGGTGGTTATGTGCCGATTGGAACTGGGAAAGCGTACGCTAATTTGGAAACCATCCGTGTTATTTCTGCGGTTACATGTTTTGCTACTGTTCTTGGAAGGAACGCTTTCTGAAGGCGGTCCTTGCTATCATTTGTGGAACACGTTGAGCCCTGAGCCAAAGCTGGTTTGTCTATTTCATTTTAGGAAAATTAAGTGAAAATAATAAAGATGTAAAAAAGATATAGCTAAGAAGTTTTAGTTGGGACCAAAGCACGGGGAATATACAATGCCCATGAGGCGAGCTAAGGCTGGAAACGAGCCGGCTTGCGGCTAGGCTCGGCTCGGCTCGGCTCGGGAAACTACGAGCCGAGCCAGGCTCGGCTCGGCCGCACCAACGAGCCAGGAGGGAGGCTCGGCTCGGGCTCGTGCGCGGCTCGAGCCGGCTCGGGTGCGGCTCGTGAGCTAGGCAACCGTCCCCAAGATCCCAACCACCTGATGCCGATGCCGATCCCCAATCCCGCACAGACCCGCCGCTCCTCCTCCTCCGCGGATGTCGTCGCTGTCCCTCCCCCGCGAAGGCTGCCACCGGCCTGCCGCTCCTCCCCAATGGGCACGCCCCTTCCTCGACCGGCCGCCACGGCTCCTTCCCCGATCGTGCCGGGCCGCTCCTCCGCTGGCCGCTCGGCCTAACCAGACCACGCCGCCGCTCTTCCACTGGCCGAGCCGTGCGGCTGCGGCGCTTCTCCCCGAGCTGCCGCCGCTCTTCCGTTGCTGCTCCGCCGCCTCTACTTTGCCGGACCACCACGGCACCACAGCAGGCACGGCTTCACCCACCACAAGGTCCTCTCCTCCCTTGCATATGTGCAAGTTACAAGTTAATTCATCCAGTAATCTACTTAATCCAGTAATCCAGTAATCTCCTCCCTTGCATTTGCATATGTGCAAGTTACAAGGTAATCTACTTACAAGTTAATTCATCCAGGTAATTAAGATGGTTTCCCTGCAGGGGTGTGTGTAATATCAGTGGGAATAGGTTTCAGACAGAACCTCTAACATTGGCTTCATGAGAGCTTGAGCTTTAATAAGAGATGTCTCCAATACTGAAACTTCTGATACTGCGAGACCATAAATCTTCTGCTTAAAGTTTTTTAATATGTCCTGTTGAGGTCTCTGTAGCATCTGAGTTACAATAACATGCATTGATCTACTGCACTGAAATGGACATGTGAGTTCTCCAAGCATATGTGCAATTACAAATAACCCTGCTTCTGTCGGAGTAAGAATTAACTTGTAAGTAGATGAACCAATGATGCATTGAACTCAAATCCAGCAGCTCCTCTCTACAGACTAATGTCAAGAGCATGAATCCAATTAGTATAATTATTATGTTCTATGTGCTTGTTTATTGTATAGTTGTTCAATATATGTACGTGGATTATCAGTTTTTTAGCAAAGGTCATGCCCAAATTTTTTTATGTAAGAAGCCCAAACGAGCCTCCGAGCGGCTCGTGAGCTTTTTGGCTCGGCTCGCCGAGCTTTACGAGCCGAGGAGGAGGCTCAGGCTCGGCTCATTGCGCCTTCGAGCCGAGCCGAGCTTGAGCCAAGCCTCGCCGGGCCTGAGCCGAGTTACGAGCCTCGAGCTTTCTGTCCAGCCTTAAGGCGAGCAGCTTTCAAGATATAGGCGAGGAAATATTGTGCTCCTCACCACGGCTATCTCGGGGATCATTTGCGAAAGAGACCTTTGCCGGATCGTGCGGTGCGGCGAAGGCAGGTGCTGGTCAGAATGGACGGTTGTCCCTGTTCCATCGAATTCATAGTAAGAGCGTCACAATCTCCCACGAGGGTTGCGTTGTCACTCCTTAGTCCTTACCTATTAGAGGTGTGTGTTGAGAACCGACGCGTCCCTCCGGAACAGTCACATGTGATCAATTAGCAACCATCATTAGCAGTTGCTAATAACGTTTCAAACAACAACTGCCATCTCTTTTGATTGTATATATATGTATCAAACATCAATAATGAATATAAGAGAGTCATTCACTGTGTCTATACTCTGTCCAATCATTGTTCTCCAATTCATTCTATAACACGTTATCAGCCACGTTTGCTCTACCACATTGAAGAGAACAGAGAAAAAGCAAGAAACAAGAATAGAGAAAGAGCAAATCCGGGTAAGAATCTCAATAGCGGAAGCAATTATTCATCGCATCCTTACCATTCTAGCAACAATCGACATTGCTATCTCGCGTCTGCTTCCTCTGCCGGCTTCACCACGACGCCGATGCATTAGCAATGGCCGGTAGCCATTGCACGTCCTTCACGGTGGCAACATCGTCTTCGACAGTGATCACCGCGACGTCTCCCACGACAACGGTTGCTTCAATTGAATGAGGAACGCGCCGGCTCGTCCTCACGGCGGCGGCGGCAACGGGCGGCCACCAGCGTCGGCATCCATGGGGCCCCAGCCCGGCCGCGCCCTCCGGCACGGCTTCATCGAGCACCGGCGACCTCGGCGGTGGTGGAGCCACCGTGCTCGCCCGCCTCAACTCGGCGCCCACGGCCTCCACGATGCGCTCCGGCGCGGCTCCGACCGGCCACGTACCGCCCTCCGGCGGCGGGGGAGATCTCCTGGCGGTCGGTGAGCTCAGCACTCGGTGGCCCGGCGCCCTCCACATCCCAGCGACCGCCTCCGCGGCGCACCTCCCGCCCTCGGCGAGGGCATCTATGGCGACAAGTACGGCCCGGGTGGAGGCGGCGACCCCACCCAGCCACACCCCGATAGCGCCGGCGACGGCCCACTCCCCTCACCCGGCGCGGCGGTTAGGGTGTCCCCTAACCGTCCTGGTCTTATACCAACGGGGAGGGCTCCGAATGGGCCTAATGGGCCCAGAAGGCCATCTTCCACATGGGCCGGTCGAATGGCCCACCCGTGTCCCTCTTGCATCAGCAAGCAAAAAAAATCCCAGGCAATAATTTTGTAGAGAAGCCCTTAGGCTTCTCGGTATTTGCACTAACTTCAGCATTAGCTAAATAATAGGGTGAAAAAAATGCATTTTAACCCTTATGTTTAATGTTAGATGCACATTAGCCATCAGGCTTAATGTAAAATGTACTTCGACCCTCAAGTTTACTGTTAATTGCATATTAGCCCCTAGATCCTTACTAAAAATGCATATTAGCCCTCAGGCTTTATGTAATCTTGCATTTCAGACCCTCAGGTCTTAGTATATTACATGCATTTACTATGTATTACCTCCGTAATATATCATAGTTTTATATTATGCAAATTTCTTTATTTGTAATTTCTTTATTTTATTATTGCAAATATTACATTTTTCGCTTATAATTCTTATTTAGGGCATCATTTTGCTTTAAAATTTGTGAAAAATTATGCAAATTTGCGCATATTTAAGTGATTATCTTCTAAAAATTTGGAAAAAACATAAGGTAATAAAGTCTATATCAATGGCTGCGATTGTAGCATCGCCCGTTCTTTGCAACGGAGTCCATGATAATAGCAGCGATTTATTTTACCTATTATTGCGAGGTCTACACCGTTTCGCGGTGACTACCTTCATAGTGCATAACCAAAATTCAAAAGTATAGAGTCTATATTTTTGGCGGTAATTGTAGTATCACTCATTTCCTTAGAAATGAAGTCCAAAAATACTAGCGATGATTTTATCACCTATACTATATAATGAAGATCTACACTTGGGTCGTTAAAGAATCATCTTAACTGAAATTTTTGCGCAACTTTTTGCATCATTAAAATTCCTTTAATTTACTCTCAAGTAAATTAATACAAGCATGATCATTCATGCAGGACAATGGCAGACATATCCAAAAAGGATTTTGCCGAACTTGCCCTAGATGGAAGCAACTACCTAACATGGGCTGTCGCGGGGATTTCGCGGCAATACTCATTTTATGTAGGATCGGGGGCACAAGAGGATGATCCAAGGGCGGTTCACACAAGTATTTTACCCAGGTTCAGGCTCTCTTATGGAAGAGGTAATACCCTACTCCTGCTGAATATCTTTCTGGTCTTGTGTGAGGAGAATTACAACAATGGTGGTTGCTGTTCTTATACAGAGGAAGAAGAAAGACTTAGTCTCTCTCTCTCCGTGAATATGCCCCTCCCGCGTGGGAGCCCTAGCCTTGCCTTATATAGGGCTGGCAAGGCTAGGCTTTACAAGTGCCGACTCGGCCAGTCGGCTGGGTCGTGGTTATGGCTCACTTAATATGCGCCATTACTCTACTTATTGCACCCGGGTAACGTCCGCCTTGATGTGGTCGTAACGCCTGGACTTGATGGCACCCGGTCGTTACTTCCGAGTGGGCAGCGCAAGGCTGCTCTGCCGAGTGGGCCTCCTGCGGTGGTTTTGGGCCACCCCAGGCTTTACTGGGCCGACTCCTTGTCTTGGGCCTATCCCTTGGGGATCCCGCCGTCAGTAGCCCCCTGAGTGCTTCAGGGTCTCGATGCAGGCGCCGTCTGGAGGGCGAGCTGCGCGCGCCTTCGAGTCGACCGTAGAGAGACCTTGATGGACTCTCAAAGTACCTGAAAAAAGGTTAGTTTTGAGCTAATAGCGGACCAAGTCCCGGTGATACCCATGTTTTCCTGCTGGGGAAGTCGGCTTGTGGCCTGCTGGGAGGCGTATCATGGATTCCGAGTGAGTTCGAACAGCGTCTGGGCTTATTCGCAGTTGATCGTTGCCAGCTTGTACCCGAAGGGGGAACGCTTTCGATATTCAGCTTCGAACCGAGTCTTCGAACTCTGGCATTTGCCTCTGGATCAGAGGCTGTCTTGTGCCGCTGGGGATGCCGAGTCCGTCCTTAGCTCGGGTGTTGCGGAGTGACCTTGCGAACCCAGTCGGACCGGTCATCGACACCCGTTTGTAGAGCTGGTCTGCTTCCGAGTGTGCGCAGCCGGTGCGCCTCAGGTTGTTTGGTAGAGCCGGTGCAGCCTTTGCGCTGCGGGCCGAGGCCGACCCCTATCCGATTCGGCCGCCGCCTGCGTTGCCACATAGTCTCGTCCAATCCGGTCAAAGCCGGCTCGCGGTCATATGAACCGATGCGACTGCAGGCGACGTCATGCGGAAGCTTTTCGTCACATCAACTGCCACATTAAATGCGCTCAGTCGACTGGCGAAGTTTTCGCGACGGGGTGCTTGGAGCGTCGAGCCGCGATGATTGCTCCTCGAATCTCGCGCGAGGCGTGCGTGGGGCGGCCGTTGCTGCAGCACTTCGTGGCCACGTGGAGCGTATTTCTAGGCGAGCGGTTTGCCTTCCTTTTGCATAAAAACGCGCGCAGAGGGGGTGGTTCCCATCTGTTCCTTCGTCTTCCTCGCTCAAACCGCCACAAGTCTCCGGCGCCCACCACCGCGCACCGCTTTTTCTCCTCTTTCGAAACACTCCGCTTGCTCTTCCGCTCGTTTCCTCCGACCTCGATCATGTCGCGCGCCGGCAAGAGCAAGAAGAGCGACACTGTGTCCTCCTCCGCCGCTGCACTTTCCCGATGACTGGAAGAAAGGGCGACTGGGTCCCGTTGGTGGTGACCGACCGGATCCTGGCCAGCCTCACGGGGCATGCTCCCCCTCGAGCGATCAGCAACTGGAGGTCGCCGTACCTGGAGGCGAAGCCCGCCCCGCACGAGCACGAGCGAGTGCTGCTCCTCCCGTTCGTCGAGCGGGGCTTGTCGCTGCCGCCCCACGACTTCGTGCGGGGGCTGCTGTTCTTCTACGGCCTCCAACTCCACCACCTCAACCCCAACGACATCCTGCACATTGCGTGTTTCATCACGCTGTGCGAATGCTTCTTGGGGACTCGGCCCCATTGGGGGCTGTGGAAGAAAATCTTCGTGGTGAAGGCGCAGCCGATCAAGGCCGGTCGTGCGCCTTTCCATTTGCGGGGGAGCCGGCATCCAGGTCAAGTCCGGCGCGAGGTACTTCAAGTTGCAGCTCCCTGACACCGTACGAAGGTGGCAAGACGGGTGGTTTTACTGCCCGGACAGCGACGCGGTGCAGGAAGGGCTCCCGAAGTACGTCGAGGGTCCCCCGGTGTGGCAAAAGCGTTGGGGCGCTAAGCCTTCCAACGCAGAGATGCCCGAAGTTGAGCGCCTCATGAGGAGGATCCAGCGGCTCCAGGACAAGGGGCTCATTGGTGTCGACCTCATCATCACCTGGTTGAGTCGGCGGATCCAGCCGCTTCAGGCTAAGGCGCACCCGATGTGGGAGTACTCGGGTGCTTCCGACTCGACCAGGGTGTCGGCGCAGGAGCTTTCGGATCAGAACTTCATGGAACTCCTGAAGAATCTGACCAAGGAGCGCTCCGGTCTCAACAGGGCGCCGCATGTGGTGCCCTATTCTGCCGCCAACCCTCCGCCGACTGTAAGTAATTCGTCTTCCGAGTCGAACTCTTTTTCATTTTGGTTTCTTGCTTTTTTCTGAAACTGAATTCTTTACATTTCAGACTCTGTTGAACTTGACCTCCATGCCACCCCTGTTGGAAATATGCCCTAGAGGCAATAATAAAGTTGTTATTATTCTATTTTCATGTTCATGATTAAGTTTATGTTCTATGCTAAAATTGCATTGGTTCTTGAATATGAGATTCAGAGGAAAACCTAATTGCATGTGTGGAATAATAAACACCATTCAGATCCCTAGTCAGGCCTCTGGACTAGCTCATGTATTGTTGATGATCTTGTTTTCCTGATCATGGGCATTGTTAATGTAACAAGGATGCCGGCAATAATGGGAACACATTGTTAGGGTAACAATGGTGTTGGATAGACCCCTTATGAGATACTGCGAGATCACTTCGTCAATATGTTGTCAGTATCTTCTCATGATGTGTTAACGTTTACTTGCGTCCTTAGACCATGAGAATACCATAGACCCGGATACCGGATGGTTGCTTTGGGGTCATCAAACGTTACGCCGTAACTGGGTAATTATAAAGGTGACTTCCAGGTACACCAGAAAGTATATAGTGGTTCTAGATATGTCAAGACTGGGATTTGCCCATCCGGCGATGGAGAGATACACTCTGGGCCCACTCGGTATTACGGTGTCCAGCATCGCCTGGCCAGGTATTGTGACTAAAAGGTTAGTCACGGGGATACCGGAATACGGAAACGAGAAAAGAGTACAAACCGGTAACGAGGATAACTAGGTATGGTGATCAAGGAGTTGATCACAGGGATACCGTCAAAGTCTCGCCTCGGGTTGTGTAATGTATCGTGAGGCAAAAGGAATTGTATGCGACAATACAAGGTTTGCTCGATAAAGATCTTCGATGATATGTGGGAGTCGTTATGGGTGTCCAGATCCCGCTGACGATTATTGACCGGAATGTATTCTGGACATGTCCACATATACTCGAACCTATAGGGTCACACGCTTAACGTTTTAGCGACATTTAGGAATGCTACGATTTATGGAGAACGAGAGAGAAGGGTTCCGAAAGTGTTTCGGATGATCTCGAAAGTGTTCCGGGAGGTCCCGGATGGTTCCGGTGATGTCCGGAAGTGTTCCGGAAAGTATTGGAAGGTTCTAGAAGGTTCTGGAAGGTTCTGGAAGGTTCTAGAAATTCTAGAAGGTTCTAGAAGGTTCTAGAAATTCTAGAAGGTTCTAGAAGGTTCTAGTGGAGTTGAACTCCAACTCCAACAGGGTGTCCCTGCTGGAGTAGGACTCCACCTGCCTAGGGAGAGCTGCCCCAACCCCTATAAATAGAGGGGTAGGGCACCTCAAAGGGTATCCCAAGCAGCCCCAGAGGCAGCCCTAGTCCCTTGGACTAAACCCTAGGCCGGCCATCTCTAGATTGGCCACAGCCTTCTTTTTCTCTCTCTTCTAGATTGGATCTAGTACAGCTGCCGGCGCGCTGCTGCTTCTCCTTCTCGTAGATCCCTGCTGTTCTTGTGTGCTGGTCCACACATTACGGCGGTGTCGCTGATCCGGTACGCGTGGATACCTCGGAGACGTCGTATACTTCGGCGTTTGATCGGGCGAACTATTCACGAGGAGATCGCTCTCGCGGCTGGGAGGTATAACCTAGCTGCGGGAGTCTGCGGACTTCATCGACATCGGTCAACTTCTCCGCTGCATTGACGTGATCGTCGAAGGTATGATATCGTTACCTACACCTCGATAGTGTTTCTTGGTTTGGTTCGTGCGCGGAAAAATTTTGTTTTGCGTAGCGCGTTCCCCAACAGTGGTATCAGAGCGGTTCTATGCGTAGTTGTAGGTACGACTAGAGCATATGTGATATGCGGCATTGCACATATGATGTGCGGGGTGTTAGATGAGATCTATCACCAGATTTTCTTGTTGTTTCCCTCTCATTGCAAAATTTTGATCTCGGCGGCATCGTGAAATTTTCAGAGGTCCGACGAACCTTACGATCTTCGGATCGCGACATGCTAAGGATGACTTTGGTTTCACTTTAGTTGAGAAAGATAAATTTGCAATGAGCGGGCTTGTAGATGTGATCTACACGGGGGTCATGCGTATGACGAAGTTTAGTATGGGGTTCGAGATTTCCGAGTCTCCAATTCCAGACACCCCGACAGTTAAATAACTGCAAGAGCAATCATGCTTATGGTAACGTAGGTAGCAAACGGTTTGCAACGTAGCCATAAAGCCACGTATTGTAGCATAAACGTTAGAGGCGTCTAACTTGTTTTTGCAGGGTATGCATGTGATGTGGTATAGCCTATGTGATGCAATGTGATTGTATGAGATGCAAAGTGTTTGTAATTTTAATTTTGTCATGACCTGCGTGTCATGAGTACGGCAGTCGGCAGGAGCCAATACGATTGTCATTATTTATTATATTGACCTACGCGTCAACTAGAAAGCCATGTAATGCATTTATTTTATTAGCTATGTGATAGCAAATAGTTGTAATTGCAACGATATGGTGGTGACAATCTTACATCGATGGACCTCGACGCTACGTCGTACGCGAAGAAGGAGTTCTCCGCCAAAAGATGTTGAAGAAGTCTTCTTCAACAAAAGGGGCTATACCATATCACAATAATTTAATTGCATGTGATGTTAATCCCTTTTATGCACCTTGTTTGATGCGTGGTAGACGTTGTTAAATAGGGTGATCCCTCACACAAATATCAAAGTAGTTAGTGTTCTTCCATGTGTAGCACCGTCTGGAGTATTTGCCATTCTGAGGTGCGCCATGTCACATGGGTACGATAGGTTTGACATATATGAGGCGGGCGCGAACCGTTTGCGCAGCAGAGCACTCGGTTGTCTTGACGAGCTTTGCAAGATCGTCTTGGGCTCGGAACACACCCATCGAAAGATGAACAAGAGTCATATGGGATATGATTGGCATGTTGACCTACCGGTCTCGTTATTCCATCATCAGTGATGTCACATCAGTGGTGGAGTAAGTGAGTCGTGGATCTTGAATCACTAATAATCAATTATGAGGGATATTGGTTTTAGTGGGAGCTTACTCTAATTAAGTGTTAATTTGAGTTGCTTTAATCATGAACAATGTCTAAAGTGTATTTGTTTTTAAGTTGTAGATCTATGGCACCCGTAACCACCTTTCCACTATGCGCGTTGCTTGAGAAAGAAAAACTGAATTCATCTGGGAACAACTTTACGGACTGGTACCGTAATGTGAGGATTGTCCTCAAGAGTGCCAAGAAGGACTATGTCCTATCGCAAACTCTCGGTGAACTCCCCGCTAACGCTACGGATGATGAGACTCGTATCTATCAATCTAAGAGCGATGATTTCCATTGCAGTACAGTGTATCATGCTTGCCTCCATGGAACCTGATCTTCAAAAACGTTTTGAGAATTGGGCTGCTTATGAGTTAATCCAGGAGCTGAAAGCTTTGTTTCAGAAGCAAGCAAGGACTGAAAGATATGAGATATCCAAAGCCTTGTTTGAATGCAAGATGGCTGAGGGCAGCTCAGTGAGTCAGCACGTACTTAGATTGTCTGGGTACGCGCAAAGGTTGGATGCGCTAGGTTTTCCAATCTCCCAAGAGTTGGGCACTGATCTTGTTCTTGCTTCCCTCCCTCCGAGCTATAGTAGCTTCATCATGAACTACAACATGAATAGGGATGGAAAAGAGTATGGGTGAATTATTCACTATGCTTAAAACTGCTGAGAGTGGAATCCAGAAGGACGCCAATCATGTGATGATGGTGAATAAAACAACCAACTTCAAGAAGAAGGGCAAGTCTAAGAAAAAGGGCAAATCCAAGGGTGTTAGTATGACTGACACGCCTAAGAAGTCCAAGACTGGTGTCACTTCTGATGTTGAGTGCTTCTTCTGTAAAGAGAAGGGACACTGGAAGAGGAACTGCAAGAAATATCTGGCAGAAAAGAAGAAGTCTGGAAAGTCCAGCTCAGGTATGAGTGTCATACATGTTATTGATGTATTCCTTGCTGGTCCGCAATGTAATTCTTGGGTATTGGATACCGGATCGGTTGCTCATATTTGCAACTCGATGCAGGAACTACAGAGGCCTAAGCGACTAGCAAAGGATGAGGTGACGATGCGCGTCGGGAACGGAGTAAAAGTTGCTGTGCTCGCCGTCGGTGTCCTACCTCTACATTTATCTTCAGGATTTATATTAGAGCTTAGTAATTGTTACTATGTTCCGGCCTTGAGCAAAAACATTATTTCTGGATCATGTTTGTTGCAAGACGGTTATTCGTTTAAGTCTGAGAACAATGGTTGTTCGATTTATATGGATAATATGTTTTATGGCCATGCTCTCGTTGTGAATGGGTTATTTATTATGAATCTTGATGGCAATACACACATCCATAACACTGACGCTAAACGTCGCAAGATAATCGATTCGAATTCCACTTATTTGTGGCACTGCCGTTTGGGTCATATTGGAAAGAAGCGCATGAAGAAACTCCATTGTGATGGACTTTTGGAGTCATTTGATTATGAATCATTTGACACTTGCGAGCCTTGTCTAATGGGTAAAATGACTAAAACGCCGTTCACAGGCCACGTAGAACGGGCGACTGACTTATTGGAGATCATACATACGGATGTATGTGGTCCAATGAGTATAGCTGCACGCGGTGGATTCCTCTACTTCATTACCTTCACGGATGATTTGAGTAGATATGGGTATATCTATTTGATGAGACATAAGTCTGAAACCTTTGAAAAGTTCAAAGAATTTCAGCATGAAGTAGAAAATCATCGTAACAAGAAAATCAAGTTTCTGCGATCAGATCGCGGAGGGGAGTACTTGAGTTACGAGTTTAGCGAACATCTGAAGAGCTGCGGAATTGTTTCACAGCTTACGCCTCCCGGAACGCCACAGAGGAATGGAGTGTCCGAGAGACGTAATCGAACCTTGTTGGACATGGTAAGATCGATGATGTCATTAACTGAACTGCCATTATCTCTTTTGGGGTTATGCTTTAGAGACTGCCGCTTTTACACTAAATAGAGCACCATCTAAATCCGTTGAAACGACACCATATGAGATATGGCATGGGAAGAAACCCAACTTGTCTTTTCTTAAAATTTGGGGATGCGATGCATATGTAAAGCGTTTACAACCAAATAAGCTCGATCCCAAATCGGATAAATGCTTCTTTGTTGGTTATCCCAAAGGAACTGTTGGGTATTCCTTCTATCACCGCACCGAAGGCAAAGTGTTTGTCGCAAAGAACGGTGTGTTTCTCGAGAAAGAGTTTCTTGCGAAAGGGGTGAGTGGGAGGATAGTGCAACTCGACGAGATTGGTGAATCTTCGTCATTAGGTCAAAGTGATGCAACGCCGGAAGTGGTTCCGGAGTTTCCCACAATGACTGATACGGAAGCCCCTACATGTGATGTAGAGACTTCAGTCGAGCCAGCAGCTGAACCACGAAGGTCTGGTAGGATTCGCACGAAACCACAGTGGTTTTCGGACGAGGTATTGTTGTTAGACAACGATGAGCCTGCGACCTATACGGAAGCAATGATGGGCCCTGACTCCGTTAAATGGCTAGACGCCATGAAATCCGAGATAGAATCCATGTACGAGAACCAAGTTTGGAGCTTGGTGGACCCTCCTGAAGGCGTGAGGCCTATCGAATGTAAATGGATCTATAAAAAGAAAACAGACGCGGATGGGAATGTATACATCTATAAAGCTCGACTTGTCGCAAAGGGTTTCCGACAAGTTCAAGGAGTTGACTACGACGAGACATTCTCTCCCGTAGCGATGCTTAAGTCTGTTCGGATTCTTCTAGCGATTGCTGCATATTTCGATTACGAGATATGGCAAATGGATGTCAAAATAGCGTTCCTGAATGGGAAGCTAACCGAGGACGTGTATATGATACAGCCCGAGGGTTTTGTCAATCCAAAGGATGCTGGAAAGGTATGCAAACTTCAGAGATCCATCTATGGACTGAAGCAAGCATCACGGAGTTGGAATCTTCGCTTTGATGAAGTGGTCAAAGGGTTTGGCTTCATCAGGAACTGCGAAGAGGCTTGTGTTTACAAGAAAGTAAGTGGGAGCGCAATAGCATTTCTAATACTCTATGTGGATGACATATTGTTGATTGGGAATGATGTATCTTTTCTTGACAATATTAAGACTTCTTTGAAAAATAGTTTTTCAATGAAAGATTTAGGCGAGGCAGCATACATATTAGGTATAAAGATCTATAGAGATAGATCAAAGCGCCTAATAGGGCTAAGCCAGAGTACATATATAGATAAAGTACTGAAGAGGTTCAGTATGGAAAACGCCAAGAAGGGGTTCTTGCCGATGTCGCATGGGAAAAGTTTGAGCAAGAATCAGTGTCCTTCGACAACTGATGAGCGAGAACGCATGAGTAAGATTCCATACGCATCCGCGATTGGGTCAATCATGTACGCCATGATATGTACACGACCAGATGTGTCCTATGCTCTAAGTGTTACGAGCAGATACCAGAGTGATCCAGGTCATGATCATTGGACAGCAGTGAAGAATATCCTAAAGTACCTGAAGAGGACTAAGGATATGTTTCTCGTATACGGTGGTGACGAAGAGCTCGTTGTAAAGGGTTACACCGACGCCAGCTTTGTCACAGATCCGGACGATTTTCGATCTCAATCAGGCTTAGTGTATACACTGAACGGTGGCGCAGTGAGCTGGAAGAGTTCCAAGCAGGACACTGTGGCGGATTCTACAACGGAGGCTGAGTATATCGCCGCTTCAGAAGCGGCAAAGGAGGGCGTTTGGATTAAGAAGTTCGTCACCGAGCTTGGTGTGGTTCCGAGCGCGCTGGATCCTATGGAGCTCTATTGTGACAATAGTGGCGCCATAGCTCAGGCCAAGGAGCCAAGATCCCACCAGAAGTCCAAACATATACAACGCCGATTCCACATCATTCGTGAATTGGTGGAGCGTGGAGACGTAAAGATATGCAAAATACACACGGATCTGAATGTGTCAGATCCGCTGACGAAGCCTCTACCACAAGCAAAGCATGAGCAACACCGGAATGCCATAGGTGTTAGGAGCTTAAGCATTGGCTAGATTATTGACTCTAGTACAAGTGGGAGACTGTTGGAAATATGCCCTAGAGGCAATAATAAAGTTGTTATTATTCTATTTTCATGTTCATGATTAAGTTTATGTTCTATGCTAAAATTGCATTGGTTCTTGAATATGAGATTCAGAGGAAAACCTAATTGCATGTGTGGAATAATAAACACCATTCAGATCCCTAGTCAGGCCTCTGGACTAGCTCATGTATTGTTGATGATCTTGTTTTCCTGATCATGGGCATTGTTAATGTAACAAGGATGCCGGCAATAATGGGAACACATTGTTAGGGTAACAATGGTGTTGGATAGACCCCTTATGAGATACTGCGAGATCACTTCGTCAATATGTTGTCAGTATCTTCTCATGATGTGTTAACGTTTACTTGCGTCCTTAGACCATGAGAATACCATAGACCCGGATACCGGATGGTTGCTTTGGGGTCATCAAACGTTACGCCGTAACTGGGTAATTATAAAGGTGACTTCCAGGTACACCAGAAAGTATATAGTGGTTCTAGATATGTCAAGACTGGGATTTGCCCATCCGGCGATGGAGAGATACACTCTGGGCCCACTCGGTATTACGGTGTCCAGCATCGCCTGGCCAGGTATTGTGACTAAAAGGTTAGTCACGGGGATACCGGAATACGGAAACGAGAAAAGAGTACAAACCGGTAACGAGGATAACTAGGTATGGTGATCAAGGAGTTGATCACAGGGATACCGTCAAAGTCTCGCCTCGGGTTGTGTAATGTATCGTGAGGCAAAAGGAATTGTATGCGACAATACAAGGTTTGCTCGATAAAGATCTTCGATGATATGTGGGAGTCGTTATGGGTGTCCAGATCCCGCTGACGATTATTGACCGGAATGTATTCTGGACATGTCCACATATACTCGAACCTATAGGGTCACACGCTTAACGTTTTAGCGACATTTAGGAATGCTACGATTTATGGAGAACGAGAGAGAAGGGTTCCGAAAGTGTTTCGGATGATCTCGAAAGTGTTCCGGGAGGTCCCGGATGGTTCCGGTGATGTCCGGAAGTGTTCCGGAAAGTATTGGAAGGTTCTAGAAGGTTCTGGAAGGTTCTGGAAGGTTCTAGAAATTCTAGAAGGTTCTAGAAGGTTCTAGAAATTCTAGAAGGTTCTAGAAGGTTCTAGTGGAGTTGAACTCCAACTCCAACAGGGTGTCCCTGCTGGAGTAGGACTCCACCTGCCTAGGGAGAGCTGCCCCAACCCCTATAAATAGAGGGGTAGGGCACCTCAAAGGGTATCCCAAGCAGCCCCAGAGGCAGCCCTAGTCCCTTGGACTAAACCCTAGGCCGGCCATCTCTAGATTGGCCACAGCCTTCTTTTTCTCTCTCTTCTAGATTGGATCTAGTACAGCTGCCGGCGCGCTGCTGCTTCTCCTTCTCGTAGATCCCTGCTGTTCTTGTGTGCTGGTCCACACATTACGGCGGTGTCGCTGATCCGGTACGCGTGGATACCTCGGAGACGTCGTATACTTCGGCGTTTGATCGGGCGAACTATTCACGAGGAGATCGCTCTCGCGGCTGGGAGGTATAACCTAGCTGCGGGAGTCTGCGGACTTCATCGACATCGGTCAACTTCTCCGCTGCATTGACGTGATCGTCGAAGGTATGATATCGTTACCTACACCTCGATAGTGTTTCTTGATTTGGTTCGTGCGCGGAAAAATTTTGTTTTGCGTAGCGCGTTCCCCAACAACCCCTCCCTGAGCTAAATCCGGCTCTGGGAGTTTTGGATGATGTGGAGGTTGGCGAAGAAGCCCCCGAGGGCGGGGACTCGGAACGGGGTCGAGGTCCGGCCGACTCGGGTGATGAATCCGAGGAGGCTGAAGGTTCGGCCTCTCTGGCTCCGAAACGGATCGGGCTGACGACGCTTCCGGCTCCGGAACCTCGCGGGCTGCGACGGAGTCAGAGTAGGCCGAGTCGGCCTCCAAACGAGCACGGGCTGCCACCGCCAGCCTTACGGTGTAGGTTGCTGCCCGTGCCTCTATGCCGACTTCCGCCCAGTCGACGCCTCCTTCCTCCTCCGGAGCTCCGCCTGCCCCGGGGAGGTTCAAGAAGAAGACGGTGGTCAAGTCGATCCCCACGACCACTAGGCACGCTATCCTTTTGCTTGCCCTTGACCTTTTTGTAGAAATTTTACGGTCATTCTGAAGTCAATGCGGAACTTGTTTCATGCAGCATCTAGAGGAAGTTCTCCGACAAAGGAGGCTTCCAGCCCGGCGCGTCCTCGGGGCCGACTTCCGCTCAGCAGTCGAAATCGGTTCCCCCGGCTTCGGTTCCTGCCGCGCCCGTTGAGCAATCAGAGTCAGTTCTCCCGGCTCCGATCGCTGCTGCGACAACCCAACCATCGGAGCCGGCTCTCCTGGCTCCGACTGTTGCTGCACCGGACGCGCAGCCGCCCGCTGAGCCCGCACCGTAGGTGCCGGAGTCGACTCCGGCTGAAGATCCGCAGCCCCCGCCAACTCCGGTAAGCGAGCCATCTACGGAGCAGAACTCGGCACCGACGGTCCCTGTCAACGTCGACTCATCCGAGCCGGCGGAGAAAAACAAGGGTCAGCTCTCCACCGAGTCCCCCTCGGTAGTTGAGCGCTGCCTGTTTTGGCTTCCTCGTCCACGGTGGAAGGATCCGCACCCGGTTTGCCGAATGTCCCCGCTTCCGTCCCGCAACTTACGTTGCCAGGCTGCAGCGCGGAGGAGTACGCGGTGGTGCAGGAGGCCACGCAACAAGTCGCAGCCCTCGGCGCCAAGCTGAGGGAGTTCGCGGACGTCGCTGGCACGCTGGCGGACTCGGCCAGCGTTCTGGAGCATTCCGTCGGGGTAAGTCTTCGCAACCGAATTTCCATCCTTTTTAACGCTGGGGGCACGATCGGTGCACCCAGTGGGTGTAGCCCCCGAGTCTCGAGTTGGATATTTGAGCCAGCTTGAGACTTACTAACTCGAGTCCCGCTGACCCGGACTTCCCGTATGTCCAGATGGTGGTCCAACTCGGCGGAAGCAGCCAGGCGCTCATGGAGAGGAACGCCTCTCTCGAGACGGCACTGGCTGAAGAAAGGACCAGGACTCGGCAGCTCGAAGAGAAGCTCGCCATCGCGGGGAGTAAGTATCTGAGTCATATTATTTTTTGCCTTGAGATTTTGTTGATTTTAATCTTTTTGAATCGGCAGACGTCGAGGCCGAAAACGCTCGCCTTCAAGGACAGCTGAAGGCCTCCATTTCGTTGGAGCGGGCGAAGGAAATGATCAACGCTCGCGAGGCCGAGCTCCATGACGAGCTCAAGCAGGCTCGCGAGAGCATGAGGACTGCCGCCTTGCTGTAGTCGGAGCACCAGTAGCTGGTGGATCAGTTTGAGAAACTGAAAGCCACCAACCGCGAGCTACAGGGGCAAGTCGACAGCTTCTACTCGAAGATGACCGAGTCGCAGAAGCGGCACGTAGCGGTCATCGTCGAGTGGGAGAAGCGCGAGGCGGAGCTCATGGGGCACCTCAAGAGCGCCAACGAGCCTCTGAGTCCCTTACCAGCTACTTTCGCACATTTCCTTGTCGGTTTCCTTGCAATAATTCGCACCCAAACGCTTGCCCAGAACTGGAGGAAGAGGCGAGGTGAACGGCGCTCCGACTTCGGGCGCTGTTGCAAACCGGCCGAAGCGGCGCTCGAGACCTTCTGGACGCCCGAGTTGATGTCCAGTTGTGTCGTCACTCTGGAGGACCGACTCCTCCAAGTGAAGAGCCTGGTGTAGAGCATGAAGTCAGCTTCGCAGGACCTCTGCACCACACTGTGGCCCAACGAAGAAGCGAGCTCCAGCATCTTCACCCTCGCCGACAAGCTTTCGCAAGGCTCGGCGGAGGTGGAGAAGTGGAAGGAGTCGGCGGCACGCTCGGGAGCCGGCATGGCGCTGGCAATGGTGCTGGCACACCACCCCGACGTGGACGTTGACTCGATCTCCACCGGAGCTCCACTCAATGCAGAGGGCCAACTGATTGATCCTCTGGAGCTGCTCCCCCAAGTGCGCCGCGCCGCCAGCCGGATCGCCGTGTTTACCGACCTGGAGGAGCACGTGGAAGCGACTGCAGAAGAATAAACATTTGTATTTAGACTCGGTATGCCAAGTAAAACGATGTAAAAAACTTGCTAAGTTGAATATATGTTATTTCGCAATGAACGTGTTGTATCATTTTGCCCAAGTTATTTTGCTCGTCTTAGTTTTGTCTCTGCGTTAAGTCCTTTCGTATGCAGGCCGACCTTTAACTTTTGCTCTTGCCAACCGGACAGCCGGGTTGCGACTGTAGTTGGGGACGAAGAGTGGGCCTTAGGTACCGTACACATTTACTTAGACGTCCACAGAGAAAACAAAGTTGGAGGAGCCAAAATAATTTGAGCCGACTGGCAACACCCAGTGGGTCGAGGCATCTCCCCGGGGGTTGCTCGGGGGAGTCAAGCCACTCGGATGTTTGGTGCAGCCCCCGGGGGTTGCCCAAGGGAACAAACCAGTTTAACAGTAAAATAAATATTTTCGACTTGAAATCATGGAAAAAGTGTTTCCCCCAAGTGCCGCTCGGGATAAGGAAGTTTTATTCATGAGCAAAACTGCTAAGTATTTAGATACAAAATTTTAAGTGAAAAAAGGACGTAGCTGGGCAATGTTCCAAGTCCTTTCGGTGACCTCTCCGGTTGCCGGGTCCTGGAATCGGTAAGCGCCGTTATGCAGCACTTGGTTGATGATGAACGGCCCCTCCCAAGGCAGGGAAAGCTTGTGCATGCCTGCCGTGTTCTAAATGAGTCGGAGGACTAAGTCGTCTTCATTGAAAGCTCGGCCTCGCACTTGTCGACTGTGGTAGCGGCGCAAGTTCTGCTGATAGACGGCCGAGCGGGAAAGAGCAAGTTCCCGTGCTTTCTCAAGGAGGTCGAGGCCATCCTGTCTTGCTGACTCGGCATCAGCTTCCACATAAGCTACGACTCGTGGGGAGTCGTGGAGGATGTCACTCGGCAGGACAGCTTCGGCTCCATAGAACATGAAGAAGGACGTGTAGCCAGTCGACCGGTTCGGAGTAGTCCGTAAACTCCAAAGGACAGAGGGGAGCTCATCGATCCAACACCCGGTGGACCGCTGTAGAGGAACCAGCAGCTACGGCTTGATGCCTTGGAGGATGAGCGCGTTAGACGCTCAACTTGCCCATTGGACTATGGGTGGGCCACCGATGCATAGTTGAGTCGGATGCCGTGGTCCCGACAAAACTGGCGGAAAACATCAGCCGTGAAATTCTTGCCGTTGTCGGTGATGATGCTGTGGGGGATGCCGAATCGGAAGATGACCCCCTTTTATAAAATTGACGGCAGTCGGACCATCAAAATTCATAATAGGCTTGGCTTCAATCCACTTAGTGAATTTGTCGACTGCTACGAGGAGGTGAGTGAACCCTTCTCACGCTGTCTTGAGCGGACCCATCATGTCGAGTCTCCATACTGCAAAGGGCCATGTGATGGGGATAGTCTTGAGCACGGTAGCCGGCATGTGAGGCTGACGTGCGTACCGCTGACAGCCATCATAGGTGTGAACATGCTCCTCCGCATCGGTAAGAGCAGTAAGCCAGAAGAAACCATGGCGGAAAACCTTGGCAACGAGTGCTCGCGACGAAGCGTGGTGGCCGCAGGTTCCCGAGTGAATTTCTTCAAGGACTTCTCTGCCTTCCTCCGGTGAGATGCACCTCTGAAGAACACCAGAAGTGCTACGCTTGTAAAGCGCATTGTTGACGACGGTGTAGGCCCCGGCGCGGTGCGCAATGCGACGTGCCTCGGCCTGATCCTCAGGGAGATCCTTCCTCAAGAGCTAAGCGAGGAACGGCTGAGTCCAGAGAGGGATGACAGCCAGGACGCCTTCCTGGGTCGAGTCACCATTTTCGGAACCTTGGGGCGTGGCCTCGGATGAGTCGATTGCGGACTCCATCTTGATGGAAGGCTGATGTAGTTGCTGCAGAAAAATGCCAGGTGGTACCTTTTCGCGAGCGGAGCCGATCCGGGCAAGGGAGTCGGCCGCTTCGTTATCGGCTCGGCGTACATGATGGAGCTCCAGATCTTCGAAATGACCTTCGAGTCGGTGCACGGCAGCGCAGTACGCCACCATGATGGGGTCCTTCGCGTCCCACGTCTTCATCACCTACTGCACCACCAGATCCGAGTCTCCGCGACATAGGAGTCGGCGGATACCGAGTGAAACAGCTATGCGCAGGGCATGCAGCAGCGCCTCGTACTCCGTGATGTTATTGGATGCCGTGAAACGGATCTGCAGCACATAGTGGAGCTTGTCGCCTTTGGGGGAGATGAGGACGACTCCAGCCCCCGTGCCCGCAAGCATCTTCGACCCGTCGAAGTACATGATCCAGTGCTCCGAGTGCGCTTGGGGCGGGAGGGACTGGGTTTCTGTCCGTTCGACGATGAAGTCGGCAAGAGCCTGAGACTTGATAGCCTTGCGGGGCTCGTAGTTGATGTCGTGAGGCATGAGCTCAATCGCCCACTTAGCGACTCGGCCCGTGGCGTCCCTGTTGCTGATGATGTCTGACAAGGGAGCGTGGCTGACCACGGTAACCGAGTGGGCTTGAAAGTAGTGAACCAACTTCCGCGCTACCATGAACACGCCATAGATGAGCTTCTGCTAGTGTGGGTAGCGCTGCTTCGACTCGGAGAGGACCTCACTGACATAATAGATGGGTCGTTGCACTTTTTGCGCTCGGCCTTCTTCTGCCCGTTCTACCACCAGAACGATGCTGACCACCTGATTAGTGGCCGAAATGTAGAGTAGCATGGGCTCCCCTTCCATCGGTGCAGCGACGAGTGGAGGCGTGGACAACAGTCACTTGAGGTCGTCGAAGGCTTTTTGAGCTTCGTCAGTCCACTCGAAGGAGTTAGATTTCTTGAGGAGTCGGTAAAAAGGCAAGGCCTTTTCACCGAGTCGGGAGATAAACTGACTTAGTGCAGCCACGCATCCGGTTAGACGCTGGACAGCTTTCAGGTCCTTCGGTTTGCCCATCTTGAGGATGGCCTCAACCTTGTCCGGGTTCACCTCGATTCCTCGCTCGGAAATGATGAACCCGAGTAGCTTCCCCGAGGGGACTCCGGAGACACATTTCTCCGGGTTGAGCTTCGTATCGAATCTCCTGAGATTGGCGAAGGTTTTGGCCAAGTCAGTCAAGAGATCCATGCTCTTTCTTGTCTTCACTACGATGTCGTCAATGTAGGCTTGGACATTTCTGCCTATCTGGTCATGCAAACACTTCTGCATACATCGCTGATATGTAGCGCCAGCGTTTTTCAAACCAAAAGGCATAGTGATATAACAATAAGCCCCAAATGGGGTAATGAAAGAAATTTTTATTTGATCCGACTCTTTCATTTTTATCTGGTGGTAGCCTGAATAGGCATCCAGAAAACACAAACGCTCACACCCGGCCGTGGAGTCGACTACCTGATCAATACGAGGTAGTACGAACGGATCTTTGGGGCAAGCCTTGTTCAGCGAGGTGTAATCTACACACATTCGCCAAGTCTTGTTCTTCTTAAGAACCAGGACCGGATTTGCTAACCAGTCCGGGTGAAAAATTTCTTTGATGAACCCGGCCGCAAGGAGTCGGGCTATCTCTTCTCCGATGGCTTTGCGCCTGTCCTCGGCGAAGCGGCGGAGAGACTGCTTGACTGGCTTCGCGTCTTTAGAGACGTTGAGGGAGTGCTCGGTGAACTTTCTTAGAAATCCGGGTGAAAGTGCATCCAGTCCCAAGGAGAGTAGAAGGATGGTTATCTAGCCCCAAGCTTTGGTTTTGATGGTTAATGGCAACCCTCACCTGTATCTAACGTTTACAACGAGTGTGAACAGGAGTTTAGATGAACAGGTGATCGATCAAGACAACATCTGACAGATGATGAGGCCAAAAAAAGAGCAAGGAACCGTGAAGGTCAGAAGGGCTAGCTGAGCTAGTCTCCTGAGGCTCAGTTGCGAGGAAGCCGAGGCTGTGCTCGAGGGCAAGCGAGGTGATGGTGGCTTGATGGAGTTCAAGGACCGTGACTGCAAGCTGGCTAAGACCTGGAGGAGCTAGGAAGCTAGTGGATCTGCGTCAAGGGGTTCGCTGTGCGTCTTCAAAAGGCTGTCATCGTCAATTGTTAGCTTGGAACCAGTGCCAAGATTCTGAGCGAGCTGGTCAGTGGCAGTGGTGAGTCCATTGTCCTCCTGAATCAGTTTAAGGCTTGTAGTGAGCCGGTCTGTGTTGTGCTCAGGTGCTGCCTGAGGCAACCGAGTCCACCTGAGTTTGGCATCTGAGACTCAGGTGGGTAGCTCAGCCGTGGCTAGTAGGTTACCAAGTGTATGTTAGCTGAGTCTCAGATAGGTTTGTCTGGTGGCTCTTTGTCTGACGTGGCATGAGGGTAACGGCTAGCTGCCAGGGACTCTATAAATAGGGAACCTGGGGAGGTTTCGACCTCAACCTTTACCTATACCATAGAAAGCACCCTGCTGTTGGAAGAGAGAGCTCTTAGTCTCCGAGAGAGCATTGCCTGCGTGCATCCACCATGAGAGAGAGTTGCTTTACATCTTGAGTGCTTCAGAACTGAGAGAGTTCATGGTACTGGTTCCTCCAAGAGACTGAGAGAGCTCTTGGTGTTCGTCTGCTCCAAGACCGGGAAGTTGGAATCGTTGGTGAGCAAGCCAAGTCTTGTGTGGCTGCCTCCAAGTGTCTGTGAAGGCGATTTGGGTCTGCCTGTCTTGCTGCGGTGAGATCAAAAGGATTCCACACAAGATAAGTGAACGAGGAAAGAGCACGGTTCAGTGCCGGCTGTGAAAGCAGCTTCCTCAACGGAGACGTACCACTTTGCATAGAGTGGGAACTTCGGTAAAACAAATCTTTGTGTCTACTTGTTCGTTTGCATGATTTGTTTTTACCTGTGCATATATATATATAGAACACTCTCTACTGCACACAACTGAGTTTCCCACCTGAGACTTAGTTGACACACAACTGAACTACCTCTCTGCTACACACAACTGAGTTTCTCACCTGAGACTCAATTGACACACAACTGAACTGCCTATCTGATGCACACAACTGAGTCACGCACCTGAGACTCAGTTGACACTCTCTAGTCTTTGTTTTCCCTGCATGTTATCTGAGTTATCTACCTGAGTGTCAGCTGCCTGTTTCAGTTGCCTGTACCTAGCTAGGATTGACCTATTTAATTTAAGTAAAGCTCATTAGGTTTTAAATTTCTAGAGTCGACCTATTCACCCCCCTCTAGTCGACTCCTGAGATCCTTTCACCGGGCATGTCAGCTGGCTTCCATGCGAAGATGTTCCAATTCTCACGAAGGAAGTCGACGAGCACGCCTTCCTATTTGGCCTCGAGGTCGGACCAGATTTGGACCGTCTTAGACGGGTCATCAGGGTGGACCTGGACACTCTTAGTGTCCTTGGCCAACTGGAAAGCGGACTCGGTTGCCCCTTCTTGCTTGGTGGAGCCTGCTCGAGGTTGACAGTCCTCTTGATGCCTTCCAGCTCCTCAGCCGCAATCAGGGACTCGGCTATGTCTGCACTGGCGATGTCGCACTCGCTGAAACGCTCGAAGTCGCTAGTGACGGTGATGATCCCCTTGGGACCTGGCACCTTCAGCTTGAGGTAGACGTAGCATGGTCTAGCCATGAATTTGGCGTAAGCCGGGCGGCCGAAGATGGCGTGGTAGGCGCTCTTGAAGTCGACAACTTCGAAGGTCAGGGTTTCAACCCGGAAGTTGTTCGGCTCGCCGAACACAACCTCCAGGGAGACCTGGCCCAGTGGTTTGGTGCACTTCCCTGGCACTATCCCGTGAAAGGTAGTGCTACTGGGACGGAGCTGGGACTCCGAGATTTGTATCTTCTTCAGGGTGTCCATGAAGATGATGTTGATGCTGCTGCCGCCATCCATAAGGACTTTACGAAGCTTGAAACCGCCAACCTGCGGATCCATCACCAGAGGGTGCTTGCCCGAATGTGGGACGCGGTCCGGGTGGTCGAGCTGGTCAAAAAACGACTGGCACTTCGGACCAGTCCAGCCACTGGGGAACCGCAGGAACGGTCGCATTCACTTCGCGGTACCGCAGCTTCTGATTCCTTTTGGAATCGGATCCTTGGAAGATCATGAGGACGCTCTTTCTGCGGGGGATATTGCGGGGCGCCGCTACCCACAGGAGGGCCACCCGCATCGCCGATGTCAGAAATGGGTTGCTTCTCTTCCTGGAGGTGCTTTAGGAAGCTGCATTCCCTGGTCGAGTGACCCGCCTGGTAGTCGGGGGTGCTATGGAAGGAGCAGGGCCTGTCGAGGATTTCCTCGAAAGACAGCCTTGGTGCCTTGCACGGCTGCCAAGGGCGATCCTTCTTCCGGCCAGCGTCACCGCGCGGGTTGCCGCACTCTGCAGCCGCGACCAAGTCGGCTCCACTGACTCCGTCTCCACCGCCACCTTTTCGCTTCTGGGGCGGTTGCCGCTGGGCTTCCGACTTGAGTCGGCTTGGCCTTTGCGCCCCGAGGACTCGGCTTTCACCTTGCCCTTGTCCTCATAGCGCATGGCCTCCTTGCCAGTCGCGTACTTGCTGGCCACCTCCATGAGTCGGCCCATGGTCTGAATGTTGGACCTGGCCAACTTATGCTTCAGCAGCTCGTACCAAATTCCCTGAGAGAAGGCCTGAATGGCCTGAGTCTCAGAGACATCTTCAATGGAGTTGCGGAGCCGAGTCCAGAGCTGGATGTAGTCACGGACCGACTCCCCCTTCTCTTGAACGTAGAGCCAGAGGTCCTGCGCATTCCCGGGCCGCTTGTACGTGCCCTCAAAATTCTTGATGAAGGCCTCCTGGAGGTCCTTCCAATCAGTAGATGCTGTCTTCGGGCAGGCTGTTAAGCCATGCCCGCGTCGAGCCTTCGAGCATCAAGGGGAGGCTGCGGAGGGTGACTGCGCTCATTGCTGCCGCCGATGTTGCACGCCACCAAGTAGTCGGCGAGCCAAGTCATATTTGTCTACACCGTTGGCGATCTGGAAACGGTCCGAAAACGGCTCGGTGCGGATCCGCCTGCTAAAGCACAGCGGACCGGTGGAGGCCGAGCCGTCCCGGCTGGTTAACCTCGCCGTCCCCGATGCTCAGCCCGCATCCTAGCCGCCCGAAGCCCTTCAATGTCATCCCACACGTCGTGGGCATTGTTTGCCCGGGCTCGGGGAGAGTCAGCTCGGCGCCGCTCCGCTTGGGTTCGGTTGATCTCTTGGCGGGCATCGGGGCGTCGGTTCGTGGAGCGACTCGGCTGCGACGAGCTTATGGTGGCAGGGCGACTCGGAGCCACGAAGGGTTGACTCCGCGCGGACCTGGAGTCCAGTCGGTCGCGTGCCGAAGTAGCCTCGTTTTGTTGTTCCACCGCCGTCTTCATCAGGGTGACAACTCAGCGGTAGGTCTCTACCGCGGGGCTATCCACCGGTGGTGGAAGTGAGTCGGCCAACGCGACAGCCGCGATGAGATTCTGCGCCGGTGTCTGGTAGACTGGGACGCCATCCCATTCTTGTCCCAAAAGGGAGTTGCGGACGTCGCAGCCCCTCCGAACAGCTGGTGAAGAGGCACGGCGCAAGTGCTGGCGGGACCCATGAGCCGGAGCCCTGCCATATTCGTGTTCACGCGCCTCGAGAGCCGCTCTCTCTTGGTCGACGCCATCCCGTTCAGCCAGGATGGCCTGACGAGAAGCCTCGATGACCCTTTCTGCCTCTGACTGGCCCGTAATGGGCGTGCGCAAAAGCTCGTCCATTGCCCTAGCCGTCGCGCCAGACGCTACCTGCGGCTGTCGGTGGTACTGGGCGCGACCATGTACACCTCCGCCGCGGAATCACAGCTATGTGAGCTCCCGTACCCGTCGGACACGGAATCCGGGACGAGCAGGAGGGAGTCAGAGCCAACCATGCCGACGAGCTGTGAGAACGTCTCGTCGTCGCACGGGGCGGATGGAAATCCCAGGGAGTGTCTGGGCGTCGGCTCCGTCGCAGAACGGGGAGCCGAGATCCTAGAGGCTTAGCTGGCCGAAGGCGTCAGCCATGAAGTGCAGGCTCCCGAAGAAAAGCTTCGTGCCTTCAGGGAGCACGGCGGATGCAGAGTGCGGTGGTGTGGCGTCGGCCACAAGCCTGCCGCCGGTGGCCAGAGGAGATCCCGCCCGGATCATAGCTCCAGCATGCGCCTCCCCAACTGTCGTGGGGATTTCGCGGCAATACTCATTTTTATGTAGGATTGGGGGCGCAAGAGGATGATCCAAGGGCGGTTCACACAAGTATTTTACCCAGGTTTCGGCCCTCTTATGGAAGAGGTAATACTCTACTCCTGCTGAATATCTTTCTGGTCTTGTGTGAGGAGAATTACAACAATGGTGGTTGCTGTGCTTGTACAGAGGACGAAGAAAGGCTTAGTCTCTCTCTCTTCGTGAATATGCCCCTCCCACGTGAGAGCCCTAGCCTTGCCTTATATAGGGCCGGCAAGGCTAGGCTTTACAAGTGCCGACTCGTCCAGTCGGCTGGGTCGTGGTTATGGCTCACTTAATATGCGCCATTACTCTACTTATTGCACCCGGGTAACGTCCGCCTTGATGTGGTCGTAACGCCTGGACTTGATGGTACCCGGCCGTTACTTTCGAGTGGGCTGCGCGAGGCTGCTCTGCCGAGTGGGCCTCCTGCGGTGGTTTTGGGCCACCCCAGGCTTTACTGGGCCAACTCCTTGTCTTGGGCCTATCCATTGGGGATCCCGCCGTCATGGGCCATGGACCTTAAAATAAATTTATTAGGTCGTGGTCTTGGTGCTACCATAAATCCTTCTCAAGAAGGAGAGGAGGCTCTACTAGAAAGAACAAAATATGCAGCTTTGCATTTCATCCGGCATCACCTCCATCCCGATCTCAAAATTGAGTATCTTATGGAGGAAGATCCACTAGCCCTATGGACCTCCCTCAAGGAGCATTGTGACCAACAAAGAGCGGTCATGCTACCCGAAGCACAACGCGAATGGTCCAACATATACTAGTAGTCAAAATATACTAGTACAGAGCAGCGTCGCCCTGGTAGCTTTCCCTTTCATTAATCTGAGTTTAGTTTGTAAAAGTACTAGCATGTCATGTGATTTTGGGTCTTATCCATAGTAAATTATGATTCACAACACCTTATATATTTGTAGTATTACTAGGTTATGGAGTATATAAAGTTCAAAAAAAAGATAGGGAGTAATATACATTCACTAGTACATAAATCGATATCCGAGGCGGTTCAAATAGCACATCCGAGATGGTTATAGCAGCCGCCTCCACAGAGTGGTTGCGGATATGGGGGCATGCATCGGAGGCGGTTACGCAACCGCCTCGGATAGAACTTATCCGAGGCGGTTGAAATGCGTAAACCGCCTCGAATAAGCACTTATCGGAGGCGGTTACATTTTCTTAACCACCTCAAGATAACTGAACCGCCTCCGATAAGGGCTTATCCGAGGTGGTTGTGTAATTGTAACCGTGTGCAGAAGTGAGATACCTGAGGCGGTTGTTAAGTTGCAACCGCCTCGGATATGTTTTTAAACAGGCATTATTTTGCCTGATTTACTAACCTCCCTGAAAAAGCAAACAGTTCATATGAAATATCCAAAGCACAGCACATATACAACAGATTTATATAGCACACTATTCAATCATTCATTCTCGCATCGATCACAAGACATAAACTACAAACATTTACATACATACGCATATAAATAATATTACAAAACTTGTTCACTTGTGACATATACTCAATTCACAGCGAAGATATTGATCAATTTTAAAAAATTAGACCTCTCTTAAGTTCTTCACATGAATAGAACCACTTGCCAAACCCTCCATACACGATATCTGTTAATAAAGAAGTCTCATTTGTAAAACAGTGACATTCACAAGAAAAGTTATAGTTATGTCACACCCACTTATACGTTAGCACTGAGAGGAAAAATGAACAAGATATTTAAAAGCATCAAGTGCACTTATCATTTCAAATCACAGGTTGGATATATAACTACAAAGTTTGATGCTTTCGAACTAATGACGTAACTAATGACCTAACTAGAAACCTAAGTAATGATCTAACTAATCGCAATCCTAAGTTCCTAGCTTGCCACCAAGGAATTGAAGCGTCCTTCGGCACTAATGACCTCGTTGTTTAGGAAGCTAGCGACGTGTGACCGGATCTAGGCGATGTCCATATCTTCCAACTGTTTGATTGCCATGGTTTTCGCCGCTCCCTGAAAACATGAGGCTTACACTCAGGGCGAATAGCATGATTAAACACTAGACATTAGTAGTGGCGATGGTTTCGTACCGCTAGATCACGGTACTTTGGGTTGTTGCAAAGGGCTAACATGTGGAAACACACGTAATACCCACAGAGGTCGGACCCTTCAGGTTATTGCCGGCACTACAAAAGGGATATCGATTGGGTATAGAGGGCAGAAGTATGATGGCATTAGTTCGAGGAGTCAAGGACATTACGGAATACCTTAAACTTGGAGTCATGGCGTAACTCGACGGCCACTCCTTCCTTGTGCCTCCCTCCTTGTTTGACATACATGTCAAACGCTCTAGGTGATCCAAAACAATTAGCATCAAATTATCTTTTCCTTTGGGAAGAAGAAAGAATAGGCATGGACGAAGTCGAAAGTTTTGGTACTCACTCGTCGAGTAGACGTATGATGTCCAAGTACGCTTGCTTGCGCTCGTCAACGCTATGCCTCATGGAATCAAGGTAATATACCTTATTCCATTTCGGCACGATCACGAGAAGGATCCAATGGCCCCTGGTTATATGATACGAAGTTATTACATGTTTAACTGTCAAATGATGAGAATTTGCAATGGATGTGGCTTACTCGATGTTATAGGCAACCTAGATGTGATCTCGTGCAGAGTACTCATGGAGCAAATGCACGACGTAATCCCGCACCAGGTTCCTATTTGACGTGATGCTTTGGGCCGAGATCAAATGTGGGTCGCCGAACCCCACAGAGTTGTTGATTTTTCTTCTTTCGCTCATATCAAACATGTATCTGAGTATAGGAGAAGAAATGAGTTATTTTGCAGGCACTTAGTGGTGATAAAACAAAATGGTGCTGTGCTGTAAGGACTTACAGCGTGAAGCATCTCATGAGCCCGGCATCCAGCTCACGAAAGTGCATCATGTTGAAGATATTAGAGAAATCCACGGGAAACATATTTCCTTGACGGTGCTTGAAATGCTCCTCCTTGAAGCAGACTACGATGCCGACTGCTGTATGTGGGAATGGCCTGTTTGACATCTTGAGATAATGATCATGAAGCGTCCGGCAGGCTATGCCCAGGTTCATGAAGCGTCCGGCAGGCTATGCCCAGGTTCACGTTAGCGTCCACCATAAGTTGTCCCGGCACGTGTTGGCGAGCTAGCTCTGCCATAGGATATTCAATATCATCCGCCAGTTTCGAAGCAGACTTCTTGGCTCTGTATACTTTCAGCTTGGATGTGGCCCCTTGACTCTTCGTTCGAACACGACTCGGTTGTGAGCTCTCCACTTGTGGTACTGCCGGGAGTTGAGGGGGTAGCGAATGATGAGAAACATCCACATATGGTACTGTCGGCATTAGCTGTGGAAGGGCGAGCTACTTCGAAACCTCCAGTGGAGATCAAGCAACCACCGGTGAAAACCTCATCATCCTAAGATCCGGCGAACATGGAGGATCGGAGGGTGCGTTCGGTGCTGATTCGAGGACTATGTCCTTCTTTGGTCACTAGACGACCGCGTCGCTTAGCAACTGTATCTCATCAGATTCTTGTGCGTTTGGCAAGGGACAGTTAGCAAAGGTCGGGTTGATTGACTCGACTTGTACTCATGCGAAACCTTGTGTTAACGGGACACCGTGTAACACCGTTCCAGGAGCAGATGGCCACACCTGACCGTACGCGGCGTCCATTGTGAAGTTCGTCGTAGCGAACTGTATCTGCATCTTGCACCGCGTCGGACCCCCAATTTGGTCTATGGGAGAACAATCGTCCGTACCCGAGGCGCAGCTACTGCGGCGGGCACTCGGGCTTGCGACTGGCACCCTGTCTTGCAGGTACTGTGCTAAAAGCCTCTCCTCCATGGCTCTCATTCTTTCCTTAAATTGCGCCTCAAGGGACGACTGTATCTCCATTTTCATCTGCTCGGCTCTTGCTTTCTTCCTCTGCCGACGTGCCTCCTGCGTATCACCGGTGAAGGCTTTGCCCCATATTGCCAGATTTTTGAAACCCCTGGTGCGTCCATAGGGCTCCCTGGTGCTGATGGCCTCGGAGAGTATGTCTTTCTCCTGACTTGGCACAAATGAGCCTTGAGATGCCTGCTCATTCAGTCCCACCATTCTCTGATAGACCTGCTCGTCTTCTGGGTTTCGCCATACGCGTTGACCACGAGGATCCAACTTCGTCCTCGTCCTGCACCAGTCCCGGATGCGGCTGTCGCTGAAATCCGAGAACACCGGCTGCTGTCCGTGCTTCTCCGCTTCCTCGTCCTCCTTCGCCCATTTCTTCTTAGCACCGACGTACCCTAAGGTGCCGAGATAATGCCGGTGCTTGTTCCTCCTGGCTAGCTCTCGCCCCTTCTGGCTATCTGCCTGGAACTCTTCGGACGACTTCAAGGCAGAATTCCGCCCAATCTTCTTCGAAGATATCTGGTTATGCCTGGCAAGACGACTTCTCTTGCTTGAGATAGTCCCTCACCAGTCTATGCTTGAAATTCCTCCAACACTTCCCAGCCGTCAATATAGTAGCTCCAACCACCTCGGATAGTCTATAAAGGAGGTGGTTTTGAGCTTCTAACCGCCCCGGATACTTTTTATCAGGCAAGTGTTCAGTTCTATTTCCTGAACTTTCAGGTGACAGCACAATTCAGTTGATAATTTCAGAACTGACAGCACACAGCACAATTCTACAACCTTTACCATGACCATCCCAAATATCATCAGCACATGAGCATCTCAAATATATCACCATGTGCACATGAACATCACAAATATCAACCAACAAAATCAACACTTCTCAAAAAGGTTCATCGGTAATCTCAAATTATTTCATTGCCTTCACTTCCTCGTCCTTTTCTTTTTGCGAGGCATTTCCTCTTTGAACTCTAGTCCTTCTTGATGATCTTCCCGTACGTACCATGATTCGTTAGGTTCATCGGTAATCGCGTCTCTTATGCTATGTTGCGTCGGAGGTGCATATTCAAAGACCTTGTATTCGTCCTTATCCACCACACCCTGAACTCCCACAATCTTCCTTTTACCCTATAGGGCAATATGAAGATTCTTCTTCGCTGGGTCAGTCACACAAAACATCTGGTGAGCTTGATTGGCTAGAATGAATGGGTCATCCTTGAATCCAACACGTTCAAGGTCTACTGTTGTGAAGCCGTGGAGATCGACCTTCGTAGATTGCAGATTGACCCAACGGCACCGGAATAA
This sequence comes from Stipa capillata, assembly GCA_019208055.1. Classification (NCBI taxonomy): domain Eukaryota; kingdom Viridiplantae; phylum Streptophyta; class Magnoliopsida; order Poales; family Poaceae; genus Stipa; species Stipa capillata. The sequence continues at coordinate 84,580 of JAGXJF010001115.1, forward strand.
TGGAAATTTGAAGTACACATAGTCCAACTCCTAAATATCCTCGACGAACCCATAGTACCAGCTCCGTTTACTGCTCATGTCAGAAGCCTCTATGCGGACCCCACTATTTTGAAATGTGCTTTTCTTATCTTGATCTCTCGTGTAGAATGTGTATCCGTTAATGTCATATCCTTGCCAAGTGATGACTTCAAATGTTGGGCCCTTTGCATACCAGGTTAGCATGTCGCTAGAGGCACCTAAATGAAGACGCTCCTTGAACCACTCGTTGAATTCTTTGTTATGCTCTCTCATCCTCCATGCATCAGTTCTATTTGGATGCTCTTGCCTTAACTTTGCCCTGTGCTTGTCCATGTATGGGGTAACGGCGGTTGTGTGTTGCAGCACCGTGAAATGGGCAAGAGCGTGTCCAGCTTGATCAGCCGTTATTGATATCTTTTCGATGGTCCCAACACCATCAAGCCTGCCTTCGTGCCGACAGCGTGGCAGGCCAATCGGTTGGTTCAACTCCATGTAGTCAACACAGAACTCGACAACCTCTTCTGCAGCGTAACCTTCGACAATACTTCCCTCTGGTCGATACCTGTTTCACACGTAGTGCTTCAAGATTCCCATGAATCTTTCGAACGGGTACATGCTCCGAAAGAATACGGGCCCGCACATCTTGATTTCGTGCACAATGTGGACGATGAGATGCACCATTATATCGAAGAAAGATGGGGGAATGCAACTCTAGCTAACAAACAGTCTCCATCGCCGCTAACTCTAGATCATCTAGTTCGAACACGTCTATCACCTTCTGTGAAATCTTGTTGAAGAAGAAGCACATGTTGGTGATTGATTCTCGGCCGTTAGGTGGCAAAATATTCCTGATTGCAATTGGGAGCATCTGTGTCATCATAACATGGCAGTCATGAGACTTCATACCGATTAGTTTCAAGTCCTGCATCGAGACGAGCCACTTGATGTTGACGGAGTAGCCCGACGGGACCTTCACGCCATGCAAGAACTTACAAAACTCGGTTCTCTCAGCTTTGGATAAAGAGTAATAGGCAGGAGGGATGTATGTCTTCCCGTTAGGCAGAAGTACAGGCGCCAGCTCGGGCCTGATTCCCATATCAACCATGTCAAGTCGGGCCTTAACGCCATCCTTCGTCTTGTCCTTCATGTTTAGCAGTAGACCCAGCACACTGTCACAAACAGCACGCTGTCACAAATATTCTTCTCTATGTGCATCACATCGATGCAGTGCTGGACGTCTAGATCCTTCCAGTATGATAGGTCCCAGAACACCGATCGCTTCTTCCAGTATGCAAACTTATCTGTGGCCTTTTTTCCGACCCTTTACAAGCACGACATTGACATCGTTAACCTTCGCGAATATCTCTGCACCGCTTAATGGCCTTGGTTTCGCACCGTTCTTCGTTCTCCCGTTGAACTGAGACTTCCACCTCTGGTAACGGTGCCTTATAGGCAGGAACCGCCGGTGACCCATGTGCACGACTTTCCCGTAATTCTTGAGAATTAGGCTCACGGTATTCTCCATGCATATGACACAACCTTTTTGTCCTTTCACCGTCTGACCGGAGGTGTTGCCGAGAGCGAGAAAGTCTTGGATTGTGCAGAACAGCAACCTGCACTCCTGTGTTCCACAGTGTTTGTAGATCATCCATCAACAGTTGGAAATACACGTCGATGTCGTTACCAGGTTGCTTAGGCCCTTGATAAGTATGGACATCATAACGTACTTCTGTTTCATACAAAGCCAGAGAGGTAGGTTGTATATACTGAGAAATACGGGCTAGGTGCTGTATCGGCTGCTCATGTTGCCAAATGGATTCGTTCCATCTGTACTCAGTGCAAACCTTACGTTCCTAGTTTCTACAGCGAATCGAGGATACTTCCTATCGATATTTCTCCACTGGATAGCATCGGCAGGGTGTCTTAACTTTCCATCGGATGTCTTTCCCTCGTCCGCATGCCAGCGAAACAGTTTTGCTTCCTTCGGGTTTGTAAACAAACGCTTCAGGTGCGGGATTACAGGCAGGTGCCAAGCAACCTTCGCAGGAGTCCCCTTTGTCACCTCGACGAATTCATCAGCTCCTTCTACTCCAATCTTACCTTTGTACTGAATGTAGCTTCGCAAACTCTTTTCAGTATAGGATACAGTCGTTCCAACATGCATGTATCTTTTCAACTTCCAGTCCCAAGGGACAAAGCGCCTTCTTGGCTCTGTATGTGTTTATGGGTAACTCATTCCCCTCCGGAAGCATGTCACCTAAGAGGCCCAACAACTCGTTGAAGCTCTTATCGGACCAGCTGTTGCTCGCCTTCAGCTTCAATAGTTCAAGCACGGCATATAACAAAGTGAACTTGGCCTTGCATCCTGCGAATAGCTGTTTCTCCGAGGCCCCCATCAAGCCTAGGAATTGTTGGTACTCTCTGTCGGTTTCGTGCCCTTTGAAATCACGTAACATCTGTTCCAGCTCAGGCATCGAGTCGGGATCATCGGACATCTCATGGTGTGAATCACAACCGATATCAAATGGCATATCGGTTGCTACTTCATCGGCAAAAAATATCATCATCTGATACTACAGCTTGATCTTTACCGTGCTTGGTCCAAGTTGAATACCCTTCCATAAAACCTCTCTTGAAGATGTGGTACTCAATATGATGGAGCTCAAAAATTCTTACATTACCACAATCTAGGCATGGACAATACGTGTCAGCTCTACCCTCTCTCAACATGTCCGCCTCGACAGCTGCCATAAATGCTCTCACTCCATCTCTATACGCCTCTGTGTTGCGAGCTCCGTACATCCACGATCGATCCATCTAAGCTGTGCATATGGAAAGTTAGAATTTTAGTTAAAAATATGAAATGCATTGACTTTGTGAGATGAGTTTAACATTTCTTCAATTACTAACCTAACCGAATTCTGAAAATAATTACTAACCTAACTAACTAATATAATTAATTAACCATACTAATTGACTAATATAACTAACCTATATGCGTCGACTCTCTTCAATTACTAACGTATAACTAACCAAATTACCACTTCTTGCACATAAAAATTAAATATGCTCCAAAAATAAATTCATCTTTATTTTTTTCCTTTTTATCCACAAAATTCTTTCAAAATTTGCATACCTTAACACTAAAATTAGAAGCATTCAACCATGCGATAAATCAAACATCTCCATCGATCTAATTATGATCATATAATTGAATATTCTCAATGTCCAAGAAACAAAGCAAAATCACCAAATTATTGGATAAAATGATTCAAAAACTAAACACTAACCTTTGCTAATCAACAAGGAAGTATTATCTCCAACTACTATTCTAAATGTAGCTTCTCCACCGAAAAATCGCCAGCAAATAGCTCAAAAAATCGCCAGCAAATCACCACATTTAAGACATATCTACCTCTGGTCGTATGTCTGCTCGCGCAGCACAATTAATACTGTCAATCATATTGGAGGCGGTTAAATCCACATAACCGCCTCGGATATAACTTATATGGAGGCGGTTATATATCAGCAACCGCCTCTGATATGTACTCAATTATCCGAGATGGTTGACGATATATAACCGCTTCAGATATGGTCATTATCCGAGGCGGTCAGAAATAAGTAACCGCCTCGGATAACATTAGAAGCAGTTACTTATTTCTAACTGCCTCGGATGTGGTTGTTATCCGTGGCGGTTGCTCCTGAACTCGTTATCTGAGGCGGTTTTTTCGTACTAACCGCTTCCGACATTTGTTATTTGTGGCGCTTTTACTTAACCGTCTCGGATAAAACGCCTCGCATGAACGATTCTGTAGTAGTGGTTGGCTAGAAAGTGGAGTACTGTATTTACAAAGATTACGTGTACGTACGCTGAAAGTGAGAAACCACTCGTAATTGGTAGCTTTGACTAGTGCCCTCTACATGGTAATTATGTCGTGACATCGATATCACCGTAGATTAAATCGAATGATGGCAATTAGCAATTGACCATGATATGATCATCTTACGTACAACACCACCTTTCCAATTCTCCACCACCAACGACCGGTGAAGCAGCGACAGTACGACCACTCATAAGAACGAGCGTATGCGGCTTAGCAGGATCCTTCTGTACTGTATGTTACGTGAAAGTCTAGAAGATCTGAAACCGGCGCATTTTCACGGACAAAGAGGTTAATATTTAGGAAGTTGGCCTCTCGCATTCGAGGATATCAAGCAATAGGCCTTAGCGACCCCAGCGTCTATAACTAATGCAACTTTGTGTAGAAGTAATCCGCGTACGGTAGTTAGCTGTTTGTTTTAATTCGCTCACTTTTGTAGTCTATATTGCTTCCTATTGAATAGTCGGTGCTCTTGCTTCTGAGTGGTGATAGATCTATGCGGCTCAGTCTATGCGCTACAGCTGAAAGAGCGGCGATCGTGTGTGTGCGTGTGGGGTAGTATGTACTTAATTATAATCATCTTTGAACATTTCAATTTTTCGATCGTCCAATTTAGAGGTCAATGCACAGGAATTTGATGCAAACAGTCATTACGATGTGGTGGTTGACAGTGCACCGAGCAGCGAGGCCGGGAGCCATTTGCTCCTCCATGTTTGCCCGTGTCATCATCTCCCGGCACAGTCAAGTACGTGGCGGTCAGCGCGGCGCCCGGTCACGGCGCTCCCCCTGGCTCCTCGCGTGGATGACCTGCTCTCGTTGGTCATCTTCGTGCAAGTTGCACCACTTGCGTTCCCTGTTGCTGCTGCGTTTGCTTCCGTGAAGGCCAGGAGACAGGAGACGAGAGAGCGAGAGAAATCTGGTGTGACAAAGCCGAGCCGCGGTTCGGGAATTTTGGCTCGGCTGGTGGTATAACAGTAGTTACGCTACTGGGGTAGAACATATCAAATATCGCGTACAACTCAATAAGTAAGTGCAAGTTTACCAAGTCTTTTTTTCTTTGAACAGGAGTTTACAAGCTTAATTAGGGTGTGTTTGATCTTGGGCAATCCTAACTCTAGCCTTGATCAGCAAAGCGTCGGATCCAGATTTCGCAAATCCGAACACTAATATAATATAAAATGAATATCGTATCGAACACTAATATAATATAAAAATGAATATCGTATCCATACTCAAATTAATAAGTAGCATTATAGTTTAAATATAGAAAACATAGAACATTGCAACGGAAAAGTACTAAATAGATAAACTCTGGTGATAAACCATCCATTCACCTCACAAGCAACTGACCGGGACATACACCCTAATGCTCTCCAAGGTAATCCCGTAAGGGAGAAGATTGGTAGCTACTTCCTCTTATGATTTGTCATAGCAAGGGTGATGTCACACTCTGATTTTTATAAAGTTGGAAAATTAGCGTTTATTAAAATTTAGATTTTTATTGTCATCTTATTTGGATTTCCATTATGTTTATATTTGAGATTTTGCTCAATTATGAAACTGGTACTTGTAATCTCAAACTTTTCCTCCAAGCAAAAAGTTGGCAATGTCTTTCGTCATCATCACAAGATCATGGGGCCCAGCCTCATATATTTTTACTTTTCCAATATTTCATACTCTTTTCCCAAAACATCTAACCAAAAACCTCCCTCCATTAAATATTTGAGAAAATATTCCTAGAAACAGTGGAATATGAATATTCAAATATTTAGCAACTTTTTATAACATATTTGAACAGTATATGCTCCTTTTGGAGTAGTTTTCAATTTCAAAATTCAAAAATGGAAATAAGGTTGATTCAATGTTCTATTATCGCCTGTGGGCTTTTTACCTATAAAAATTCTCACCATTACACAAGCCTTTTGAAATCAATCCCGATCAGATTAAAAAAATAATATCTTGGCCTCTGGTACAAAATTTCAAATTCCAAATTTGAATTAAGCCATTTTTGAACTTAGGTCAATGCCCTAAGTTCTAAACCTCAAAAAAATCCCCAAAAATCCTAGAAGTATCCGTTCACCATCCTCAAATCATATTCATGCTCATCTATCTCTATCTAGTTCAAAATTTTCAAATGATTTCAAGTTTGAATTTGAGCCAAATTTGACCTGACCATGTTTCTCACTGATTTAAGTATCAGAAAAATCCCAATAATTTTGGGAGCATTTACTCATCACTAGGAATCCATTTTTTTCATATCTGATCAACTTCACGTTCAAAAACATGCTCTATTTTTAATTTAAGATTTGGGTAGAGTTCAGCGTATATAAGGCCCTGTTTGGTTGGGCTTCTGGGGGGCTTTCCATTGGAAAAAGCCCCAGCCCAACCAAACAGGGGGCTTTGGCCTAGCTTTTGCAAAAAGCCCACATCGCATTTGCGTGGAAAATCGGCCACTGCGGGAAGCCGGCCGGGAGCAGCTTCCCACAGTGGTCACTTAAACCACACCTGAGCTGCCCTTCGTTTTGGAGGAAATTACAGAGAAATGCCATTTCTTCTCCTTCCCGATTGTCTTCTCTCCACAGCACAGCCCATGACCCCCCCGGTCGCTCCACAGAACTAGCACGGGCCCCTCCTCCGCCGGCCCCTCCTCCGCCACTCCTCCTCCCCGGCAAGCGGCCCCTCCTCTGCCGCGTCTCCACGGACCAGCCCCTCCTCCACACCGGCCCCTCCTCCGACCACGGCCCCTCCACTGCCCCACCTCCGACCGCGGCGCAGCAGCACCGACGGGCCCCTCCACCATCTCTCCTCCGACCGCGGCGCGCCTGGACTGGCCATCCCCTCCACAGCCCCGCCTCCACCGACTGGGACCCTCCAGCGACCGGCATCGAGTGGATCCAGAGGAGCGCCGACTTCTTTGCAGCCCCGCCGGCCGAATTCCACCATGGACTCCGTGCTCAACACCATCTAGACCAAGCTAAGCCTGGGCGCTCCTCGTCATCGCGATGCTCGCCGTCGTCTTCTTCATCTTCGCGTCGTCGCGTCGGCGTCGGGGACGACGGCAGCAGCCCGACGGCGCTCCAGGGCCAGCTTTAGCAGCTGTTCCACCTCCACGACGCCGGCATCGACCAGGCCTTCATCGACGCGCTCCCCATGAATGGAGCTCGCCGACGCCGGGCGGGATGGCGCCGGAGAGAGAGAGAGCGGGGAGGTGGAGTTGGCGGCAGCGGAGATGGCCCGGGAAGCGGTGGCTCCCGGTGGCGGGGACCGAGGGGAGCGAGGGCAAGGAGGCCGATGCCCCTGGCCCCCTTTTTTCTTTTCTATTTTTATTTTTATTTATTATTTTTCATAAATTTAGTTTAAGCAAATATTTGTATTCTATTTGTATTTGTAATTTGTAATTTTTTTATTTTGTTTGTATCATTGGATCGAACCTCAGACGATGTCGATGTTAAAATTTTGTTCAGGTTGATCTTTAGGGGTATTTTAGATAATTCTTTCATATACAACCAACAGCCACAGCCCAACCAAACACATACGTCCACAGACTCACGTGCCAACAGCAACAGTCGCTATTCCAAACAGCCAGCCAACAGCCGCTTTTCCAACAGCCATAGCCCAACCAAACAGGCCCTAACTCTTTCTCCCATTTTTGTTGCTACCACTCACCTCCTCCACTCCCCCAGCCTCTCCTCTCACTGCCTCTAGGCCCAAGGATCCACTGCGCAGCCTCTTTACTTCTTCCTCTTCTCGGCTAGATGCCACTGCCGACACTGCAACAGTGCACAACACGCGCACCGTGCACACCAACAAAGTCATGTGTTGTGCCCGACAGACCCTATGGCACTCCATTAGCTCCGCCGTCATGCCATGGACCCCCACGGGCACGATCACACCTTGCATGTCTCCCCCTCCATCTTTGCCAGGACATGAGGACGTGCCAGTCCCCACGCACGCCATGTCGCGGATGCGACCACACTAGCACTTGCACCAGCCCCGCCTCCACAACACTTGCTTAGTGCACCTTCACGTCACCTAAGCCGTACGCCATCTCCTAATGCCCTGGTCGCCATCGAAGCTGGTCCTGCCCATTGTCACGCTACCACTGCTACCCCATGCACCCGGCATAGGGTACACCGGCTCTGGACTATATCGGCACCTTCCTGAGCCAATCTCTCCTTACCATCCTCCTACACCACCTCGTGCACAAGGAATAGCCCGAGGGCCCCTACTTTCCCAACTCTGACGTCAATGGCCACCGCATTGGTTCCGTAAAATCTCGCTAATCGGCCCCACTGCCCTTCGGACCTCACCATCGGCACCTCTCCAGTGAGTCCGTGGCACCGAGTCCACCATCACTTGAGTCTCTGTGCTCTTTTAATCACCTCAATGGTCGCCTTCCTCCTGTAGCCATCACTCGCCGCCACTGGCGATGGCAAAGCTGAGCGCGCCACCTTCTCTGTTTTCCTCCCTCTGACAAAGCTGGCCCGTACGACAGTGCAGGTTAGAGTCTCATTTAAATTAATGAGACACTTACACCCGGGCACCACCATTTGGTTTTCTCTAATACAAAACGATTCAAGGCCTACGAAAACCGTATTTCCTAAGACGCCATCGACATCATCCTGATCTCTGTCCAGAATTATTTTCCTCTCTTTTTTCCACCCAGCAAAACTTCGGAAGCTTATTTCTCCCTCACTATAACTCTGATTGACTCCTTTATTTTTTTAAATTAATATAAAATCAGATCCTATCAAGCAATACCAATTTTATAATTATTTTTTGGATTTTCTATTTTATTTATTTTGCTTGATTTGCTTCGTTCTGATTTTAGAGAAACGAGTTGCGACCAACCTTTAGCCAAGCTAGGCAAGCACCCACCTTGACTATGTTGAACCCATATTTTATTTATATATATTTTCCCAAATAAATGCATTGTGTATTAATACATAATGCTATTTCATGTGTAGAATATAGTCAATTCCTAATTTTGACATTGCATTCCTTTAATAAAGATTATCCAGTACCATTATCACCCTCAGACTATATACCCACCGTTTAGAAATTATTTAGTGGGATTTGGGTGTTATATTTAGATATTTCTTAGCCATGCTATATTACACAAAGTACTAGAATGTTGTAGATCACTTGAAACAATTATGGGACCCTTGGAAGCCATTTATGATCTAGAGAAAGTTTCTAAAAATATAATTTGTTATCAAAAACCAAAACCAAATGGTGGTGGTGATGAAGAATTTGGATTCGGGCGGGAAAATGGAGGTGGAGTTTGTTGTTGAAAATTGAGATAGAGTTTGTTGTCGAAACTTGAGATGATACTTACTCATGTAAGTTAAGGTGTTTACATGTGGGTGGTGTAGCTCACAAGTCATGGAGGTGATGGAGTCCCGTTTGGGTCAATTAAGGACCAAACTTTAGTGCCGTTTTATCAAGGTTCACCCTATACATGTATATGCCCTAATAGGAAGGGCTTTGTGCATTACCTTGTTTAGGACTAGCGAATGAACCCTTAGGCGATAGGTGAAAAGTGCATATGAGTGGTGTAACTCCATGAGAGGCTTCTTGTGGATTAACATAGGAAGTTACTCGACACAAAAATAAGTTCGTGCTCTATCTATGTGTCGTGGTTTAGCGATAGCGTGCTAGTGCTGGGAAGGGCTCATCTGGTGTGTTCATAATCAGGACTGGACAATTAAAAAGCCTTGTTATGGTATCCCTGCCGGCACACCTCGTGAAGTGTGGTCTCTGGGCCCTAGCATTAGTGGAGATTCACATCTTGTTAGTAAAGTCGTAAAACCTCTGTAGAGTGTTAAAATCTATTCGATTAGCCATGTGCACGGTCATGGGCATAACTTGGACAAAGCCACACTTGGTTAGCCTCATTTTTCAAATGTATGGAAATGTGGGATATGAGAGCCGAAGCTGCCCACTAGTGAGATTTGTTGAACCTAATGATCTCATTATTATTGATAAGTCAGAAGATGATAGTGCTCCTATTATATTAGGATGTCCATTTGTTAGAACTGTTAGAGCTTTAATTGACATGTAGGAAGGCAACACAAAATTCACTTCATAATGCATTTTCCAAGGAGGAAACTCAAAGCTTACACTATGGAGCAATCACGGTAATGTGAGAGACTATGCTTCACTATATGAACCATGACCCCAATCAATGAACAGAGGTTGAACGATAATATGGTTGAGTTAAATGGCCAAAACCAAAAGCTCTTCATGGAGGCAACCCATGCTTAATAAAAGTTTTGTGTGTTGTGTCTTGTTTTGAATGTTGGTTCAATAAAATTGTTTGGGAATCATCACCAAGAGAAAAGAAGGTTTGGATAGACCCACCTTGTCATTTAGAACTAATGATTTATTACCTTGAATCTTTGTTGTGCACCAATTTGGAATTTTGTTGCATAAATACCATCTACAGGACTTGAGGAGGTCACACAAAAATTTCATCAAAGTCCTACACCGTAGAGTGCAAGACGACTTGCAGTATGACCCACCCGGTCGTATGCGGAGTGGTCCCAAGAGGGAAATCACAGTGGAAAAGATGTGATGCGGTACAAGAAAACTCACTCGTACCGCTCGCCGTACCAAAGGATTCGACAAAGCTGAAAGACAGCATGCACCACAGGGTGTGGTACAAGCCACCCAGCCTGTACCAACCACCCATACTGAAGACCCGACCAAGGAAATATATTAAGGTAGTTACCCAAACGCAAGACAGGATGCGCTACCTATACCGCTCGCTCGTACCGAGCGAGTGAGGAATTTATCAGGCCTATTCCGCTACCCCTCTCATATTCTCCCATCTATTACTCTCTCTTGCTCCAAAAAACCTCATAAACACTAGGGAGATCTTTGTCCCTAGTTGATTTCTCTTTGGTTCCTTGCACACAAAGCTTCTAAGGTATGAATCCCCCTATCTATCCAATTAATTTTGCAATTTTTGGACTACATTGATTTGTGAGTTTAGGGAGTCATCTTGATTAGCCGCAATACTTTTACTAGTGCATCTTTTGCATTCATATTTTGAGGAGAATTTAACCCTAATCTTTATAGAACTAATTGTTTATCATTTTTTTCCAGAAATTTTTGCCCATATCTTCAGGTATGGAGATAAGAGACCAAAGATCACGCGCAAGAGAGGCCGCACATACCCAGCTAAGTTTTGGGTTGCAAGTGCACATGATTAATTGTAGCATTTTCGATGAGAAAGAGTCGAAACCACAAGGAGGTGGTGATTAATCACACTTGGACCCAAATCTGAAATCACAATAAAAATATTCAAAAGTGATGGTCAAGATACACCACTACCTTCCTGAAATACCAATGGATCTTTAGGATGCATTAGACAATTAAAAAGAGTAATTACTTGAGCTAGGAAATTAAAAATATTTTTGGAATAAATAAAACAAAAAATAAGAATACTAAAAAGTGCTAGGAGGGATGGTCGGAGAAACATTTGACGCTCTCATTTTTGAATGTTCTCCTTGATCTTTTGAATCCCTGGATTATGCTTATGGGCTGCTTTGATTTGATTTTCCAACGAGGGTGGGACTTCAAGATTGTTCAAGAAACCACAAGGACAACCTTAACATTGAGTATTGAAAATTCCTCATGGAGTGGTTCTTCTTCTTGTAGTACAAGGTTGTTATACTATGTGTTCCGGCTAATTTTGTCAGCCAAAACATTAGCTTTACTGGGTTGGTAAGGAAGGTCTACATCATAATTCTTGATCAATTTCAACCATCTACATTGCCTAAGATTTAGGTCAGGTTGGGTGAACAGATATTTTAGGCTTTGGTTTTCTGAATATAATTCACAATGGTTATCGATGAGGTAATGCCAGCAAATTGGGCATGGACCACTGCAACAAGTTCCAAGTCATGAGTTGGATAATAAGCATCCTTTGGCCGTAATTGGCGAGATGCATACACTACCACATGACCCTCTTGCATCAACAGACAACCAAGGCCTTGCTATGAGGCATCACAAAAGATATCAAAGTTTTTGTGGACGTCTAGAAGGACAAGCACATGAGCTGTGGTCAATTTGCGTTTCACCTCTTGGAAGCTTTCTTCTCACTGAGGTGATCATTCAAACTTCTCTCACTCGAGGAGTTTAGTCAAGCGTTTGCATGTTTGGAGATGTTTTCAATGAATCCATGGTAATAATTGGCCAAACCAAGTAAACTTCGGACTTGGGTGACATTCTTGGGAAATTCCCAGTTGCGAATATCCCAAACTTTACTAGGATCCATGGCAACACCTTTTGTCGGAAGCACGTGGCTTAGAAAATCAACTTCTTTCAAGCAGAATTCACAGTTGGTGAACTTAGCATAGAGTTGATGTTCACAAAATTTTGCCAAGCCAGGTTACAAATGGTTTCCATGGTCCTCGTTAATTTTGGAAAAGATGAGAATATCATCAGTGAAGATAATGACAAAACAGTCCAGATACTCCATGAAAACTAGGCTCATCAACTTCATGAAAGTGGCAGGGGCGTTCGTTAACCCAAAAGACATCACAATGTACTCGTACAAACCGTATCAAGTAGTGAATGCCATTTTAGGAATATCTTCAGGACATATTTTGATTTGATGATAGCCCAATCTCAAGGACGGTGGCTCCGGTTAATTGATAAAAAAGATCATCAATCTGAGGAAGTGGATATTTGTTCTTTATCATCACCTCATTAAGAAGTTGATAGTCGAGACATATTCGAATGAAACATTTTTCTTCCAACTCTTTGAGGCATATAATACTAACACTTGAAGATCGGAGCGGTTTCAAGGACTAATTCAATTATGAATTCGCCACCCTGATCAGGTGGCAAACCTAGTAACATCGGGACATGCTAGATTTCAGGTCGCGTATGACCGTCAAGTGCACAACGGCGAGCCTTGACAAACTAGGAGTGAACTTCACCATTTGACCAGAAGAATGGATAAGAGATATTGTCTTGGTTGCACAACCAATCTAGGTTTGGTTCTTCGGCAACCAATTGATGACTTGCAAGTGCACATGATAAGTTGTAGCGTGTTTGATGAGAAAGAGTGTCGGATCCACAAGGAAGAGGTGACTGATCACACTTGGTCCAAATCTAAAATCACACTTAATAATAATAATAGTGTTTTTTTAGATACATAAGTATCTTCTTCAAATAGTTGTGAACCTCAGAGATGCAATAAATAATTTGAAGGAGCAATTGCTTGACTTAGGTAACGAAAACTATTTTTGAAATAAATAAAAAACATAAAATAAAAATATACTAAAAGTGCTAGGAGAGGTGTTCTAATAGCAAGAAATGAGGCATGGGATATATAGGTTTACTAATAGCAATTCTCATAAGAATATTGGAACTCTAGGCTAGCATAAGACACAATTATGTAAATGCCTAACTAATGGAGGAACCTTTTCATTGGGAGAAATACTATGCTCGTCTACTATAATCCAAGTTTGCGCCACTACCACTATGAAACAATTATGCAATAAAGTATTTGAAAGTGCATCCACTCCCATGGAGCTTGGGAGGATGGCTATCTTGCCCCAGAGTTTGGTTTTGATGGTTATTGGCAATCCTCACCTGTGTCTAATGTTTTGCAATGAGTGTGAACAGGGATTAGATGGACAGGTGAAAGCTGAAGTGAGACAACTGTTGATGATGAGCCCTAAAAAGAGCAAGGAACTGGGAAGGTCAGAAGGACCAGCTGAGCTAGGTTCCTGAGGCACAGTTGCGAGGAAGCCGAGGCTGTGCTCGAGGGCAAGCGAGGTGATGGTTGCTTGATGGAGTTCAAGGGCCGTGAATGCAAGCTTGATAAGTCCTGGAGGAGCTAGGAAGCTGGTGGATCAGGACCAAGGGTTCGCTGTGCGTCTACAAGGGCAGTCGTCTTCGGTGAAGAAGCTTGGAACCAGTGCCAAGGGTCTGAGCGAGCTGGACAGGGACTGTGGCGAGGCCATTGCTCTCTGATCAGTTTTAGGCTTGTAGTGAGCCGGCCAGAGTTGTGCTCAGGTGCTGCCTGAGGCAACCGAGTCCACCTGAGTTTGGCATCTGAGACTCAGGTGGGTAGCTCAGCCGCGGCTAGTAGGTTACCAGAGGTGCATGTTAGCTGAGTCTCAGATAGGTTAGGTCTGGTGGCTCTTTGTCTGACGTGGCATGAGGGTAACGGCTAGCTGCCAGGGACCCTATAAATAGGGAACCTGGGGAGGTTTTCAACCTCGAACCTTTACCCAACCTTTGCCTCTAACCCGAAAGCAACCTGTTGAGAAAGAAAGAGCTCTAGGTCTCCAAGTGAGTGTTGCCTGCGTGCATCCATCGTGAGAGTGAGTTACTTAGTCCTTCAGGTGTAGCATTCGAGGTACTGGTTCCTCCAAGAGTGGGAGTGCTCTTGGAGTTGGTGAGCAAGCCAAGTCTTGTGTGGCTGCCACCAAGAGTCTGTGAGGGCGATTCGGGTCTGCCTGTCTTGCAGCAGCAAGATAAAAGGATTCCACACAAGAAAGGTACTCGAGGAAAGAGCACGATTTGGTGCCGGCTGTGAAAACAGCTTCCTCAACGGAGACGTACTGCTTCGCAAGAAGTAGGAACTTCGGTAAAACAAATCATTGTGTGCTTTACCTTCTGTCTTGTGATCTGCTCTTACTTATTCTGTTATCTATGCATGCTTAGATCACTAGAGCACCTTTATTTGTTGCACACTAACTGAGTTTCCTCACCTGAGACTCAGTTAGCTCCTGCTAAAGCTAGTACCTTTCGTGTTCACGTCATCTGATGCACTCACCTGACTCTCACACCTGAGACTCAGTTAGCTCTGAATATAACTTGCTCTACATCAGCTGAGTTTGCTGTCTGAGTGTCTGGTGTTTATCTGATATATCTTGCTGAGTCTCAGTTACCTGCATCAGTTGCATATATTTTCTCTAGGATTGACCTATCTCCAGAAGAGAAACCCATTAGGCATTTTAATTTCTAGAGCCGACCTATTCACCCCCCCTCTAGTCGACTCCTGAGATCCCTTTCAAGTGGTATCAGAGCCTCGTTGCTCATAATTGGCCTAACAGCCAGAGTCTAAAGGATGTCGAACTATGAGGGTAGAGTTCCTATGTTTGATGGTACTAATTATGCCTTTTGGAAGCGGAAGATGCAAATGCATCTTACTGCACTTGACCCAGATGTATGGAAGATTGTCACAACAGGTCTTGATGTGGTTGATGAGAGCAATCCCACTGATCAAGAGAAGATCAGCATCAAGAACAATGCTAGAGCTGCCAATGCTATCTATATGGGACTGCAAGAGCATGACTTCAACCGTGTCTGCACCTTTGAGGAAGCCAGAGATATATGGTTCACACTTCAGGCTATCTATGAAGGCAGTGACACGTTGAAGAGGTCCAAGAAAGATGTGCTGGAGCATGAACTTGACAACTTCCATTACCAACCTGGAGAGGACATCAATTCCATCTTCACAAGACTTACCATGATCACTAACCAGCTGAAAGCCCTTGGGTCCAACAGAGTGGAAGATGGAGATGTGATCAAGAAGTTCCTCTTTGTGCTTCCCAAGCCTTATCACACTCTGCGTCTGATGATGAAAGAAAAGGATGGCTTTGACAGATTAAAGCCCACAGATGTCCTTGGTAGGATGCTCACTCATGAGATGGAGCTAAACCACTCCAAGAAGCATGCTATCACCTCTGGGAAGAACAAGGACATAGCCCTCAAGGCAGTGGCCACTCACAGGGACTCAAGTGATGAAGAAGAAGATCCAGATGAAGAGATGTCCACTGATGAGGAGAATGAGCTTGCCATGCTTACTCGGAACTTCAGAAAGTTCTATCGAAGGAAGAAGTTCTCAGGCTCATCTGACAGGTTCAAAGGGAAGAAGCAACTCAGTGACAAGAAGTGTTTTGAGTGTGGTGACTCAGGACACTTCATTGCTGATTGTCCCAAAAAGAGCAAGAGACAAGAGGATGGCAAGTACAAGAAGAAGGAGATCATTGTCAAGAAGAAGTACAAAGAAGGGAAGCCTCCCACCTTCAGAAAGAAGAAGACCTCTGCTGCCAGAGCTTATGTGGGACAAGCCTGGGTCTCAGATGACTCAGAGTCAGAGGAGGAGTCAGAGGAAGAAACTGAGCTTGCTGGGTTAGCCATCTGTGTCTCAGGTGGATCACTCAGCAGTCCAACTGAGCCAGGAGAAGACTCAGTTGGGTCACTCAGCTGCGCACCCGAGTCAGACTCTCTCTTCGACAAGGATGCAGATCCTACATATGCTGAGACTCCAGCCCTATGCCTTATGGCTAAAGGCAGCAAGGTAATGACTGAGGATGACTTCCCTGATTATGCTCAACTAATGGACATTCTTGATAGGACAGAGAAGCTCCTTAGGAAAGAGAGAAAAGAAAACATCTCTCTCAGGGACAAACTAACTGACATGCAGGTGTCCCTTGATAATGCACAAGATGCTAAGGCAGATCTTGATGAGGAGGTTTACTTATTGCAGGAAGCTCAAAACAAACTTAAGCTATCACATGAGCTCCTAATCTCTGAGCATGATAAACTCAAAGAAACTCACTCATCTTGCACTGCAGTTACACCTGATGCAAATCCTCCTACTGTTATAGAAACCTGTTTAAACTGTGCATCTCGCATCAATGCTATTACTTCTAGTACAGTGTTTGTTGTAGATTCACCCAGTGAATCAAGCACTTCAACTGCTACTAACTCTGTTGATGCAGCAAAGTACAATGAGCTCAAGGAGGAGCATGAAGAGCTAAAAAGGCTCATGAGAATAGGCCTATGCAGTGCTAACATAGGCATGCAGAACTTTGCTAGGCTCCAGTCCACCTTAGTACTAAAGAATAATGGTACAAGGGGACTTGGTTTCACTCCTGCACTTAAAAAGAACAAGTCATCATATATTTCCTCTGCTACTAACAAGAAATACTTGCAGAATCACTTTGTTCCTCAGAAAGGGAAATATGATACTAACTCTCTTGCAGGAAACCATCGAAAGACAGGTGGTTATGTGAAAATTCCCTCTAATCCAAGCTATGTGCTTAAGACAGGGAAAAAGGGCAAACCTGAGGCAATATATGTTGGACCCTGGAGTAGGTACAAGAAGGTACCAAGCATTTGGGTACCAAAGTCAGTAGTCACCTGTGTCTCAGGTGACTCACTCGGTTGGGTACCGAAGTCAGGGAAAGCCACCTGTAACTCAGGTAGCTCACTCAGGTGCAATGCAAATTTGCTAACCCTTCCATCTGAGTTTGCAGGAGATAAGAATCTGAGAAAGATTCAGAGGTTCTCTAAGCTTTCTAAAGCCATAGCTGCTAAGAACCCTAATGTTAATCTTATTCCTGCTATTGATGCTTACAGTAAGAGACCTGCTAACTTGGGAACCAAAGCTATTTGGGTTCCTAAGTCTCGAAACTAATCGTGCAGGGCTCTGCCTCCAGTGGAACAAAATGGGTCATGGATAGTGGCTGCACACAGCACATGACTGGAGGCAAAGAGCAGTTTCTCTGAGATAAGAAAAGATAACCTTCCTTGCAAGTATGTCAACTATGCTGATGATTCAAGAGGCAAGGTATTGGGTTGTGGTAAAATTGCTATATCTCAGGAACATTCTCTTACTGAAGTAATGCTTGTTGAGTCTATTTCATATGATCTCTTATCTGTTTCTCAATTATGTGATGCTGGAATGAAAGTCACATTTTATCCTAAAGAGGTCTATGTCCAGAAACTAACAGATGACTCACAAGTTTTCAAAGGCTATCGAGTAGATAAGCTATATCTTGTAGATTTTCAGGATCAAGAAGCAGCTGTGCCATGTTGCCTTATAGTCAAAGCTCAGTTAGGCTGGCTGTGGCACAGGAGGCTAGGTCATGTGGGGATGAGGCTGCTGAACAAACTCAGTAAAGAAGAACATGTCCTAGGCCTGAAGCAGATCCAATTCAACAAAGACAAGCCATGCTGTGCTTGTCAGGCTGGAAAGCAAGTTGGGAGCCCTCATCCACCCAAGAACATCATGACCACTACTTCTCCATTCGATCTCATACACATTGATCTGTTCGGTCCAACTACATATGAGAGCATTGGAGGTAACAAGTATGGTTTTGTTGTTGTAGATGACTTGTCACGTTTCACTTGGGTATTTTTCTTGAAGGACAAGTCACAGGTGTACAAAAGATTCAAGCACCTCATTGTCAGAGTTCAAAATGAATGGAACATCAACTTGAAGGCAGTGAGAAGTGACAATGGGACAGAATTCAAGAACTCAAGAGTTGAAGCCTTCATGGACAAGCATGGGATTAAGCATGAGTTTTCTGGTCCCTATGCACCTCAGCAGAATGGAGTGGTGGAGAGGAAAAACAGGACCCTGATAGAGATGGCGAGGACACTGCTGAGTGAGTACAAAACACCAGCAAGGTTTTGGGCTGAAGCTGTGAATACTGCCTGCCACAACATCAATAGACTATATCTTCACCCACTCCTAAAGAAGACACCTTATGAGCTGCTGACCAACAAGAAGCCAAACGTCTCCTACTTCAGAGTATTTGGTTGTAAGTGCTATATTTTGAAGAAAGGCAAACGTCTCTCTAAATTTGAATCCAAATCTGATGAAGGAATATTTGTTGGATATAGCTCAGAATCTCACACCTACAGAGTCTTTAACACCAACACCAAGGCTGTTGAAGAAGCTGTAGATGTGACATTCGATGAATCTAACGGCTCACAAGATGGGCAAGTTGCTAATGATATTTCAGGGAAGGTAGATATACTTCACAAGTCAACAGGTGAAGTCAGGCCCCAAGTTGAGGAGCAAGCTTCATCTGGAGTTACAAATCTACCTGACCCAGCTGATGAGCAGGATGAAGTCAATGGCATTGAGTTCGAGTACAACCCAGCTAATGATCTATTGGACTCAGAAGCCTCCATGCACCCAGCTGAGTCTCAGGAAGAGCCAACTGAGTCACAGATACACCCAGCTGACCCACTTCCAGCTGTGACTCAGGCGGCTGACTCAGAACCCCCTGTGATCAGCAGGCTGCAGAAGGATCACCCTGTAGACCAAATCATTGGTGCCATTAATAGGGGAGTGACTACTCGTTCTCGTATTGCTAACTTTTGTGCTCACTACTCTTTTGTTTCCACCATTGAGCCTAAAAATGTAGGTGAAGCTCTGTCTGACTCAGATTGGATCAATGCCATGCATGAAGAGCTGAACCAGTTCGAGAGAAATGAAGTCTGGTCTCTTGTTGAAAGACCCAAGGATCACAATGTTATAGGAACAAAGTGGGTCTTTCGCAACAAGCAAGATTCTACAGGCCAAGTGGTGAGGAACAAGGCAAGGTTGGTTGCTCAAGGCTACACTCAAATAGAAGGCTTGGATTTTGGTGAGACCTTTGCACCTGTAGCTCGACTTGAAGCTATCAGGATACTTTTAGCTTATGCAAATCATCACAACATCAAGCTTTATCAAATGGATGTCAAGAGTGCCTTCCTCCAAGGTAAGCTTGCTGAACTTGTGTATGTAGAACAGCCCCCTGGTTTTGAAGATCCAAAAAGACCCCATCATGTATATGTTCTCCACAAAGCTTTATATGGTCTCAAACAAGCCCCTCGTGCTTGGTATGATACCCTAAAGGAGTTTCTTATACATAATGGTTTCAAAATTGGGCTTGTTGATACTACACTCTTTACTAAAGTTAAAGGCAAGGACTTATTTGTATGCCAAATATATGTCGATGACATAATATTTGGAAGTACTAACCGTGTGCTAAGTGATGAGTTCAGCAAGATGATGATAAAAAGGTTTGAGATGTCCATGGTAGGAGAGCTGAAGTTTTTCTTAGGGCTGCAAATCAGACAACTCAAGCAGGGAACTTTCATCTCTCAAGAGAAGTTTGCCAAGGACATCCTCAAGAAGTTTGACATGGACAAAGCTAAGTCAATATCTACTCCCATGCAAACAAATGCTCATCTTGATCTGAACCAACAAGGTAAGTCCACTGATCAGAAGGAGTATAGGTCTATGATAGGTTCCTTGTTGTATTTGTGTGCATCTAGACCTGATATAATGTTGAGTGTTTGCATGTGTGCACGTTTTCAAGCTGATCCTAAGGACATTCATCGCACTGCTGTTCGTAGAATACTGAGATATTTGATTCATACCTCTGGGTTTGGTCTATGGTATCCTAAGGGTGCACCATTTGAGCTTATAGGCTACTCAGATAGTGATTATGCCGGGTGCAAGGTTGACAGAAAAAGCACCTCAGGTACCTGCCAATTTCTAGGGCGTTCCCTTGTATCCTGGAGTTCCAAGAAACAAAATTCAGTAGCCCTATCCACAGCAGAAGCCGAATACATTGCAGCTGGTGGGTGTTGTGCTCAATTGTTATGGATGAGGCAGACCTTGAAGGATTTTAACATATCTATGTCTCAAGTACCCCTCTTCTGTGACAATGAAAGTGCAATCAAGTTAGCCAACAACCCAGTCCAACACCAAAGATCCAAACACATAGAAGTGAGACACCACTTTCTAAGAGACCATGTAGAAAAGAAAGATATCCAACTGTGCCATGTTAGAACCGAAGCTCAGCTAGCTGATATTTTCACCAAGCCTTTAGATGAGAATAGGTTCTGCACCCTCAGGCATGAGCTAAATATCATGGATATCTCGAATGTGCAGTGAGGAAATGATGATACACGTGTACACATGATTGCATTTCTGGTTTTTCATTCTCTGCATTCCACATGAGTCAGCCACCTGAGTCTCGGTTGTACCTCAGGTGGGCTAAGGTCTTATAGATACCATGCTGATTTTGCATCTTATTGAACTCATGGATTCACCATTGGGTTAGATAAGTTGGATCTCATCATCTATTTCAATTCAACACAGCTTTAGCTTTGTATTGATTGATTGTTTGGCAAGCTGTGTTTGAAAAGAAATTCTCTCTATTGCTTTCATCTCTTATCCTTAAGCTCTCTCTGGTAATCCTATTGAAAACCTTGTCAGCTGAGTCTTCCACATGAGTCTCAGCTGAACACATTCAAAATTCCGGAGAAAATTCCTAAGTCTGGAGCTCAGCTCATTTTTTCTTTCCTACCTGAGTCTCAGGTAGCATTCTAGCTGACCCTCAGGTGCCACAGGGCCACTCGGGATATAAAAACCCACCTCTGTAACGGTTCGCGCTAAACCCTCTTCAGAGTCTCAGTGCCCTTGCGCCCGTCGCCGCCATCTGATTCTCAACGATCGTGCGCTTCTCCGACGATCTTCGCTCTTTCCGAAGCTTCCCAAAGCTCTTCTGATTGTTTTGGCGCCTTCATCTCCAATCAAAATTCCAAATGTAAGTCTCCTCGAGCTGTTCTTCACGGAACTAGGGTGGTTTCCGCCTTAATGCGAATCCCAAGCTCTCGAGTAGCTTTTAGTTGTGGAATTAGGTAGAGATGATGTACCTTTAACCTCTAGAACGATTTCTTGCAACTCATTGTCCAGAATTCTCAAATTTCAGCAAGATTCGATAAACCTAGGTTGCTCTGCTACTCCACCTGAGTTACACAATTTATCTCACCTGAGTGTCAGGTAGCTAAGTCAGGTAGCATGAGATGACTTGTGAAACTCTCCTAAAAACATCCAAAAATGGCCAAATCATTCCTGTTTTCTCTGCAATAGGATTATCTCTTATCTATTCTTTATCCTATCTCACCTATGCAGATGTCTGGTTCAAGGAATGTGCCTGAGGATATAACTGATGATCTGCCCATTGGTCTGAGAACTCAGCTCCTGAGTCAGAAGCAGCAGTTAGAGTGGGAGGCAGAGCAGGCTAAAAGTCTTGCAAAGAAATTGGATGCAGAAGAAGCTGCACAAAAATCAGTCAAAGCGCCTATGTCACCCTCTGAGCTAGCCAAAAGAGAAGCTAGGCTTAAAGAGCTACAAGAAGAGAAACGACAGATGGACATAGCTACAGCTCAGTCAGCTAAAAGAATGAAAGAATTAGAAGCTCAGAAAGCTAGCAAGGAAGAACAATTGAAGCAAGAGAGGAAAGCAAAAGCAGCTGAGAAGAAAGCCCAAGCTGAAGAAGCAAAGAAGAAAAGAGCTGAAGAAAAAGGTAAGAAGGCTGCTGAGAAAGAGGCAGCTATCAAAGCCAAGAAGGCTCCAGTAGTTGATACACTCAAAAGGACAAGGGCTGCAGGCAAGCCAACAGATTTATCCCTGAGCAAAGTGCCAAAGAAGCCAAGATCAGAGGCTGTGGTAGTCAAGAAGAAAACAAAGAAGCAACTCCAAGAAGAGGAAGAAGCTGAATGGAGAGTAGAAGCTCTTAAAAGACAGGAACACAGCAAACTTATAAAAAATGGCAAGACCTAACTGATAAGTTGCCTAATGCCACAGATGAGGAAAGGCCTCAAATGAAGGAAAGAATAGATGCCCTTGCAAAGCAAATCTTTGAATCACCAGATGTTCCAAAGAGTGTGAAACTCCAAAGAGAAACTCAGCTGAAGGACAAGGCAATCCATGAAGAACTCAAAAAGCTGCTGAAGCAAGAAGGAAAAGCCTCTGGACAAGAGAAAGCAGACCTGATCAAACAAATTGATCGTCTATTCCCTCAACTCTCAGAAGACTATAAGCCTCTCTGGACAAGGTTCTCAGATATCATTCTACAAAGGAGAATAGAGAATCACATGTTGGAGTTAAACTCTTGTGCTGATGAAGCTCGTAAGAAGCATCTACAAAATGAGATTGCTGAAACAAACTCAAGGATATTTTATACCTCCAGTTCTCAAGCACTTGATGCAGTGCCCCTTCAACAAGTCAGTGGTTCAGTGCCACAACTGAGTAAGCCAGCCGAGTCTCAGGCGGCTGCATCAGCTGGACTAGAATTAGTCCCCACGGAAGTGGAAACTCAACAGAAAGCTGCCATAGAATCAATTGAAGACATTTTGGCTGAGCTTGACTCAAGAGAAAAAGAACTTGAGCAGACTATGGAGGAATCTATGGATAAGCTAAGATCATCTTTTGAAGAGAAGTCAACTAAAGCACATGAAAATCCAACTGAGCCACAAGGAGATCCATCAGTTGGAGTATCAGTGAGCATGGGTTCTGTATTTCAGTCTCTATCAGACTTAGAACCAGCTCAAGAAGAAACAAGACTTGAAGAGCAAGAAAAAGCAGTATCCTCTCCAGCACCTGAGTCAGTTCATAGGATGCCAACTGGGTCTCAGGCACAGTCAACTGAGGCTCAGTCAGAAGACTCAGATGACTCCTATTCAAGTCCAAGTGATCCTCATCCTCCATCTCCTCGCAAGAAGAAGCAAAAGCTGTCTGAATCAGATGAAGAATACCAAGAAGAAGAAGAGAGCAGTGGAAGGAAAGAGTCCGCAGAAGAATCAGACTCATCCCCCTCTGCATCTGACTCAGAAGATATCCCAGCTGAGACTCAGTTAGAAGAGTCAGATGAGTCATTGGAAGACAAATACTCAGCTATATTCTCAAAAGTTGCACGATCTGACACATCAATGATGAAATTCATATCTGCAACTGCTTTCAAGAAGCTACCAAAGGCAGATGCCAGTCTAGCCTCCATGAACCTGGATTCAAGAAGCACATCAAACTACACTGCCATGAGAACCACAAATCCATATTTTGACAGTGAAGGAAATCTGAAAAGAAGACATTGCACTGATCCAAGGTTTTGGAATGATCAGCAGCAATCAAGCTATCATCTCTTGCTGCAGAAGAAAGGTTTTGTTGACAGCATGCCAATTGATTGGGAAAACCTTGCCAAGAACGGCTTAGGAAATCTGAAGCAGATTTTAGCTGCTGTTCAACTTGATAAGATATGCAGTTTAAACCAAGATTATGATTCTGAAGCTATCAAGGAATTCTATGCAACAGTCTTTGTAGAGCAGAACAATCAAGATTATATGCTCTGGATGACAAGAGGTCAACTGCTGTGCATCACAGCTCCAGAGTTTGCAGAGATGTTCAATCTACCATCAGGGTCAAAGCTACAGAAGATCAGCATATCCAAAGGCTCAGAAGAAGATAAGAGTCTCCTGCCAGATTGGGTTCCAAATGAGAAAAGGAAGAAGTTCTTCCCTACAGGCTTTGTGCCTCCTCCTGTTAAGGGTGCAGTCCCTAAGCATATCTCCAATTTCAAAGGATTGATGAAGACACCCAAGCACATAGTGAAGATCTTGAACATATCCATCTGTGCCAAAGGTGGAGGAACTGATGCCATATACAATCCAGTATGGAGAATTCTTGAGCTCATAGCCAAGAAAGAGAAGTTTGATGTGGCCAGATACATATTCTCAGAAATAAATGAGTGCCAGAAGAACAGATCTGACAAGATGAGATATGGCTCATATCTAATGCATATGATTCTCCAAAGAACATCTTTAGCATCTTCAGTCTTCTCTTTTGACAAGAAGACATATCTCAGCAAATTCAGACCTCAGAAGGATGACCATGAAGATGAAGTTCCTTTCTACAACATCCTCAACTCATCTCAGTCAGACTTTTCAGAGCCTCCAGAGCAAGCCACCAGAGTCTCAGTCAGACCACCTCAGCCAGCAGCTGATCTCCCAGCAGTCCTACCTGAGCCTCAGGTGTCTCCCACCCGAGACTCAGCTAGAGAATCATCTCCTCCTGCTGAGCGCCAAGCATCGGTCTCTGTGAACCTTTCATCAGACAGTCTTCCTTTGGTTCAACGTCTAGACAATCCCGCAGCTATTGATGCTTTCATTAAACGGGTTGTGCCAGTACAGATCTCTGTTATCAAGAGGAGACAAGATGAACTGCAACAAGAAATGGCTCAGCTGAAATCTGAACTCAAGAGTGAGATGGCAGATCTCAAGGCCTCGGTCAACAGCAAATTTGATCAGATCCTATCCCTTCTGCAACCAAAGCCTGCTCCCTGAGGATCTCTTTCTTTCTTCTTCCTATCTCTTTTTAGTGCTTAGTGGCAAAGGGGGAGAGAGTAGGGAGAGAATAGCTTGAATAGCTTAAAGGGGAGAGTATTATATTCAGGGGGAGCAGTATGTAAAGGGGTAGACTAGACTGCATGTGTGTCAAGACATTCTATGTACTGCAAAATGGTTTTATCAGTCTTGAACACCTCGTTTTTGTATTGTATTGACTGTTATTGCTCCAATATATTGAAATCATTGATCTCTTTATCACATCTGCTCTGATCTGCTCTGATACATGATATTACTCTCTTTAGCTCTAATACATGCTCTATATTTGATATATTCATGACGCTCTGATATTTGAAATTTGTACTCAAGCATGCAATCCTTTCTATTATCTTATTTGCTGAGTACTCCTCCAACATACCTGCTATTCCGCTGTGCTTATATTCTCAGTTATGTTGTGAGAACCTGTGTTTGCATCAACTCTCCAATGTTTAAGTCTGATCTGTACACTTGTATTCAAATGCAAAATCTCACTTGTGCACATCTTAAGGGGGAGTTGATGTCAAACAAGGTTAAATGCAATACTCTTTTTTATCTAAATGAATGTTTTTAAGGGGTTGCCACTAACCACCAAAAAGGGGGAGATTGAAAGTGCATCCACTCCCATGGAGCTTGGGAGGATGGCTATCTTGCCCCAGAGTTTGGTTTTGATGGTTATTGGCAATCCTCACCTGTGTCTAATGTTTTGCAATGAGTGTGAACAGGGATTAGATGGACAGGTGAAAGCTGAAGTGAGACAACTGTTGATGATGAGCCCTAAAAAGAGCAAGGAACTGGGAAGGTCAGAAGGACCAGCTGAGCTAGGTTCCTGAGGCACAGTTGCGAGGAAGCCGAGGCTGTGCTCGAGGGCAAGCGAGGTGATGGTTGCTTGATGGAGTTCAAGGGCCGTGAATGCAAGCTTGATAAGTCCTGGAGGAGCTAGGAAGCTGGTGGATCAGGACCAAGGGTTCGCTGTGCGTCTACAAGGGCAGTCATCTTCGGTGAAGAAGCTTGGAACCAGTGCCAAGGGTCTAAGCGAGCTGGTCAGGGACTGTGGCGAGGTCATTGCTCTCTGGTCAGTTTTAGGCTTGTAGTGAGCCGGCCAGAGTTGTGCTCAGGTGCTGCCTGAGGCAACCGAGTCCACCTGAGTTTGGCATCTGAGACTCAGGTGGGTAGCTCAGCCGCGGCTAGTAGGTTACCAGAGGTGCATGTTAGCTGAGTCTCAGATAGGTTAGGTCTGGTGGCTCTTTGTCTGACGTGGCATGAGGGTAACGGCTAGCTGCCAGGGACCCTATAAATAGGGAACCTGGGGAGGTTTTCAACCTCGAACCTTTACCCAACCTTTGCCTCTAACCCGAAAGCAACCTGTTGAGAAAGAAAGAGCTCTAGGTCTCCAAGTGAGTGTTGCCTGCGTGCATCCATCGTGAGAGTGAGTTACTTAGTCCTTCAGGTGTAGCATTCGAGGTACTGGTTCCTCCAAGAGTGGGAGTGCTCTTGGAGTTGGTGAGCAAGCCAAGTCTTGTGTGGCTGCCACCAAGAGTCTGTGAGGGCGATTCGGGTCTGCCTGTCTTGCAGCAGCAAGATAAAAGGATTCCACACAAGAAAGGTACTCGAGGAAAGAGCACGATTTGGTGCCGGCTGTGAAACAGCTTCCTCAACGGAGACGTACTGCTTCGCAAGAAGTAGGAACTTCGGTAAAACAAATCATTGTGTGCTTTACCTTCTGTCTTGTGATCTGCTCTTACTTATTCTGTTATCTATGCATGCTTAGATCACTAGAGCACCTTTATTTGTTGCACACTAACTGAGTTTCCTCACCTGAGACTCAGTTAGCTCCTGCTAAAGCTAGTACCTTTCGTGTTCACGTCATCTGATGCACTCACCTGACTCTCACACCTGAGACTCAGTTAGCTCTGAATATAACTTGCTCTACATCAGCTGAGTTTGCTGTCTGAGTGTCTGGTGTTTATCTGATATATCTTGCTGAGTCTCAGTTACCTGCATCAGTTGCATATATTTTCTCTAGGATTGACCTATCTCCAGAAGAGAAACCCATTAGGCATTTTAATTTCTAGAGCTGACCTATTCACCCCCCCTCTAGTCGACTCCTGAGATCCCTTTCAGTATTACACTTTGTACCTTCTTCTAGTAAATTGGATTTTATAGCTCTCATTCGGCAGACTTTATTCACTCATCTACCAAGCATCATCTCCTCCATCAATGTCACGTTGTCTAGCATAGGGAGGCGACAAGACAAAAAACAACTACTATGATCCCTTTTGGGGTGTTAGAAATATATTCATAATCAATCCCAATAAATAAATTAATTACACCTAAGATGGATGACAATCATAATAACACAATTGATAGCGCCAAAGATGGATGAACATAAAAAACATGAAGAATGCTAGATAGTTACTACTAACAACCTCGTAGCCTCGATGGACTACTCACACTTCATGCAAATCAATAAGAATGAATAATAGATTGAGTCCACATATTGATGAATTCCAAAACACAAACCAAACTCTAAGGTCTTGATGATAGTAGATGTATTACAAGGAGAAACTATTTATGGAGGCTTGTTGTATGAATGAATCTATGGTGGAATGTTGTGGTGGTGATGGAGATGGAAAGTAGGGCTCTCAGAGGTAGCCTTAGGTTCTGTCCCCCCGCCTCTCTTCCTCTTCATGATGAGATGACTTCAATATATATAGAGAAGGCTGGGTGGAAGGGTTTCTAGAGTTGAGACAGATCTACTCGTGAAAGGGCGACTGCGACTGAGCCTCCACGAGCCCACACGACACCTGCCACAATAGGTTGGGCCGCAGCAGCCTGCCGCGTCGTCACGTGGCGACTCCGCTGCCTCCCAACTTTTTGTGCGACACGATCCTCCTTTGCGCCATTCCCAAAAATGCTTGATTTTATGATTTTTTACGAAGTTTATTAAATAATGTAGAAATCAATTAAATACATAATGGAAATACTAAAGAAGACATTAAAATCAGAAAACATGATACTTTTTTGACATATCACAAATCTATACCAAGGATGGCATATCAATGGATGCTAACACAATCAAAGTGGCTAGAAACTCTAGATTGTCAACTACTATGCGGACTCCACGACAGTCTTGGGTAGCTAGTATTAGCGATCCCGGGGAATGAATAACCATAGAGTTATGCATGATCTCATAAGGAATGTTATGTTGATCGGCAAATCTTCTAGATATGGAAGAATACGGAGATCTTGAATCGAAAAAAACTGATCCTAGAATTGAGTTAATAGGAAGCCTGCCCAGAACGACTTTAGGTGCCTCTTGTGTTGCCTCAGCAACCATGTGATTCACGCGGCCACAACCAGCAGCTTGGGGTTTTCCAGAGGACTTCTTGGGTGGACTGATATCTCAGCCTTGACTTTGTCCTGAAGTAGAGCAAGGTGTGGATGGATTATTCTTTGGGCACTCCATTGAGAAATGGCCCAGCTAGTCGTAGTTGAAACAAGCTCTAAATGGTGCAACACAGGGAACAGTGTTACTGGACTATCCACTGAAGGTCTGTAGCTAAATTTTTTTGCTTAGGAGGACAAGGAACAAACCCATAGGGTTTTTGTGGGAAAGGCGTACAATTGAACATTCTAGAGGAAATCCAAACTCATCCCTTCTAAGCACCAGAGTGACATGACTTGGCGGTGTCCCGTGCATGTTTATGAGATTCCTCAAGAGTACGCTTGTCGTGTTCTAGCTTAATGTCCATATTGAC
This sequence comes from Stipa capillata, assembly GCA_019208055.1. Classification (NCBI taxonomy): domain Eukaryota; kingdom Viridiplantae; phylum Streptophyta; class Magnoliopsida; order Poales; family Poaceae; genus Stipa; species Stipa capillata. Next base: position 113,219 of record JAGXJF010001115.1, read on the forward strand.
TAGAGTTTGGGAACTAGGAAAGTCAAAGTTCATAAGCTCATAGCGAATCTCGGGATTGAGTCCCTTGCAAAACTTCTCTTGCTTGTGGGTGTCAATAGAAACATCTTTCTAAGCATAACGAGCCAAGTGATTGAACTCGTGTAGATACTCCATGATGGTATGTTGCCCTTGCTTCAGAGTGTGGAATCCCTCCTTCACCTCCATCACCCTTTCCAAAATGTAAGCCACTCGGGAGGCAGCACGAAATTCTTGCCAAGTGACAGTATGGCAAGTCTCTTGCATGGCAATTCTCCCACCATGCACTAGTGTTGCCTTCAAGTTGATAGGCAACATAGTTCACATGGTTAGCCGCGAGAACTTGTGTCATCTTGAACTGACGCTCGATGGTGCGGAACCGGTCATCGGCTTTGAGAGGATCTTCAGAGTGATTGAACACAGGTGGCTGTGTCATCATGAATTCTGAAAGACCAACGTGATCATTAGCTTGCCGATTGGTATTTTGAACAAGACGCTCGAGGAGTTGAGTCTGATACATACGGTTACGCTTAATTTGAGCGAGGAATTCCGATGTGGTCTAAGGAGGAGGAAGATCATCATCGTTGTGGTTGGCACCATGACCACAACCGGCTGAGGAGCTCGCACAAGTGTGTCCGACCATCCTGAAGTAAAGAACAGACGGTACAACAGAAATCAAAGGTCGAGTCATATAGAAGAAAAACTGGAAACTCTCGATCCATAACCTGGATAAACTGGGCCTGACCGGAGGACCTCTGATGTCATTCATGCCATTCTCGTCAGGAGGGGTAGCAAGAAAAGTGCGGAATGAAGAGAGCAACATCAGAGGCAACTCGTATCGTAGCCGAGTAAGAGCACAATACGCTGGCTCCTGCACTGCCATGTCAATGGTAGAGCCATTTCCATAGTAAATGTGCATGGAATATGTGTCCCTCTCATGATATGGATGTATGAGCACCATGGCCAAATATTGAGTCATATTGAAGTCATGATAGGTCTCATACATATGTACTCAGGCATCCAGTGATAACAGTTACTTGCTACAGCATAAGCAAGGAGCTCGGGGTAGCCAAGAGTTCTGATGCATTGAGTCAAATGGACGATCTGCCCTTGAGGCATTAAAGGAATAAAGGAAAACAAGAGTTAGCTACTCTTAGAATCTCACATGATTAAGTTAGGGAAGAAAAGATCAACCCACTCACAAGACATCTAGGTTTGTAAAGAATAGGAGAGTTGAAAACTTTTTAAAAACTCAAAAGAGTAGGCAAGAGCTCAGATCTAAGATCGAAGGAGATAAGGAATAAATAGAAACCTTAGTTTTATTTTTCTCAACTCCTTTTTAGATTTGAGAGAATTTTTGCAATACTAGATCGAAACAACGACCAAGGTCAAGGTTGTCCTACAGATAGTACTACTCTGATACCAATGCTATGGGCACCCGAAATTTAGATTATAAAACCTTAATTGTAATTAGTTCCCAAATTGAGAAGTCAACCCTACATCAGCGAAGGGAATATAAGTGTCCATCACGAGTAGAGTGATATGATCTCGAAGAGCCAGAGGCATCAACCCTGACCTTCACAGCCAACAAATGAATGCATCAGCTAGAGTGGAGTGACATGGTCTCCTCAGTCTTCCTGACTAAATTGAAATGTCAACCCCGACCTCGCCCCTGCAAATTAAAGCATGACTGGAGTAGGTTGATATAGTTCCCAAACTCTTAGTCGAAGAGTTGCTTCACAATACTGATCACACTTGGCAATTTCATAAAGTGAACTCCAAACCCTATACACTTCATGCACTTTATAATCATACGCGCAGAGCTCATGAAGCATGCTATAACAATCTATGAAATAATAGTAACTCTACGACAGAAACTACAATGTCTCTGAAACGAGTAAGTTTAACAAACTTAATTCATATAATAGTCACACGACCAAGAAGCAAATACACAACAGAATTTTTATAGTGACATATATTGCTTCAAGGTAGCAAAGCCAAAAGATGGTAGTAGAACAAACACAAGGCATTGCCATAACCCTGGGCTAGGTCACTACCTGGGACCCTTAACAACTACTCGTCGAAGTTGATCTCCAAGTAGAAACCATCCTCATGAGGGGTGATCTCATCTACCATAAAAGGATTCAATGTTGCAAGGTGAGTACCAAAGTACTCCACAAGACTTACAAGGAAAGTAGTAACAGATGCACCAGGTGTCAATAAAGGATATTCGTGGACTAATTTGCATAAACCCAAGTTTTACTTTAATTAAGCTAGATAGATGTGAATCGATACCAGATCAGTTTTATTAGGAGGTAAGCAAGCATTCTCCAAAGTTACTATATTGCTTCCATCACCATCATATATGACTGCCTCGACCCTTCCTCGATCCACCCACTAGGAAGCGGTCACTAACTTTAGTAACCAAAAGTTGGCAGTTTTAGATTAACATTAGAGTTTTCTAATTTGATGCAGTTAATTACCAAGCCGTCCAACGGCTATTCAAATAGATTTAACCCTGTTGAGGTGTACAACTTTACCTATATGTATCAATCGTCTCCTAATGTCATGTAATTAGTACACATCACGAGGTGTACTGACGGAGGGTGATCGACCACAATTGTTACATTTCTTTTGAATTAACCTATGAGCCAGCCATATGAGCTAGTCCGTGTATACCAGTCCGATCGTTGACCCCGGCACATTCCCGTAAGTTGTGAATCACAATACATCCCCTGCCTCCTTGAAACTGTGTGTCTACCCCAGCTTTATATTGAGATAACCACACCACTTCATTTTACACTCACACTGCAAATGGAAACGACAAACTAAAGTAGCTCATATGCTAACTCTAGACAAATTAGTAAGTCATGAGGGTTCCATATGCCCTTGTGTAGAAGTATGGTCATCTTGGGTCAGTATACATCACAAACCGGCCTTGCAAAAAAAACAAGACAACCCACCATGTTTCTAACCATAGCCTCTTGTCTAAGCCCATAATTATTAGTCAAGTTCTTTAATTACTTCCTAGTAGTCTATAAGTCTTCCTAGTAGTCTATAAGTATCAATACATGTGATTCACCTACACTTATACTGATTCATCGGACAATTCGAAGGATCATGGCTCGGCAAATCTAAGCATGGCTAAACAGGTAATAGTAATATAGAACCATTGATTGCTAAAGACTGAACTATAACTAATCATATTAGGTTGGAAGGAAAAACATGGTGTTTGGGGTTACAAGATAGGTTAATGCAAAGAATAGGATCATTAGCTAACTACTATCAAAGTAGTAGTTGATTGCATGAAATATTGACTTTGAACACAAATAGTAAGTTTGAAATAACAAGTGTTGCCAATATGATCAAGGAGGGGCTACTTGCCTTGTTGATTAGGAGTGGGGGTACTGCTCGAAGTCCTGGTCACTCACTTGATTACCTTCCGAATCTACCGAGAAGAAGTAGAAACACCAAAAAGGCAAATAATAGCATTTACTACTACTGTAATCATCGGCATGATTATGATATGACATGGCATAGTATTCCCAAAATAAAGACTAATGCAAGTGAAATCAAATTAATAGAAGTCCGGATGCTTAAGATATTGCAGTCCGAAGAATCTCCGATGAGAGGGAAATAGAGTGATTAACGGTTTAAATCAAACGGTTAACTTATCCATTCTAATAGGTGGGAGCCATCCGCTAGTGATTCCATAGGCGGCTCATTGCCAGTAGGCTTGCGTGCGCGATCTGGCGAGGTGCGCATTCACGCTATAGCGGGTTCCAAGACGAATGCGTGTGCGTGTTCGGTTCCTGGGATCACACCGCATGAGATGGTGGTGGTGCGAGGCCCTAAGGTCACCGGAGCATCGACGGCGGTGACCCAAGATGGAGGACGACAGCAACGCTCGGTGCAGAAGCTATTAGAGGACATGCACATGCTAGAAAATGCGTGCAAACACCTTAGAGACTCACCAGAAGCTCAACAGAGGTCATGGCATGGGTGGAGGAGCTCGGAAACAATGGCTTGCATGTGGCAGGTGTTCTTATCAAACAAAAAGGGGGTGTTTGGTTGCATGCTATTTCACTTATCTAGTCAGGTGGTAGGTGTTCTTATCAGACAAAAAGAGGTATTTGGTTGCATACTATTTCATTTAGGAGAAGAGGCTACATCACATTGTCAAATGCACAATTCATCACAGGCCAAAGACTGCATAATGAAGCAAAGCATAGAATAATAGCATCCAACAAGCATTATCATCAGTACATATTATTAGTCTTACATCATCACATCCAAATTGTGCACAACATCACCGTCACAAAATATACACTATCTCTAATGGTACTAGTTAACCATCACAAAATATACACCCTAATGGTAATTGTTCACCATCACATAATATATAACCACTGCATCACAGCTTAGAGAGAAATTTCTTAAGCCATAGCTCCCAGTGAGGAGCAGTCATCATCGTAAAGTTGACCCTATATGCTTTGCTATCCACTAGGTAAGTGAGCGCCACAATTGATTGTTCATCACGAAAGCCAATCTATGATATGACAACACCATAGAAGTCTTGGTGCACCTCTTCCACCTTGCCTTAAAGGCAGATGCAATTTGCTAGAGTGCGGTACTTAGGCTCCTAATCAGATTTTGCTTTACATAAGTGTGCGATACCTCTTCCTCTTGTTTGTGCCCACATATGTGCTAGCTTTAAGATTATGCTCATTACTGTCAAGTATAAGCAGAGTTTCATCACCTTAGGACATGCACGTGTCTTGCAATGCACTCGGGGATCCTAGAGCCTCTCCAAAGATGGTCTCCATCTGTGCATAATGCATAACTGGCATGTTCAAATGCTTAGCATCCTTTGGGTGTTCCTAAAAGGAGATAAGATGAGACAACATGTAAGTTATGATGTAAATGAGTGGTTACTTAATAACATAGGAAGGAAATGAGAAAGTAAGACACCTTAATACGAGAATTGTGTTGGTCCTCATCTACATGAATAGTGTGGGCATGCTCATTATAGTGTGCTTCACTTATTGCTTTTAGTTCGCACAATCTGAGCCATTTTTTTCTTCGCAAGTATAGGTCGTTGTACACCTCACAATGTGACCTCAAGTAGAGTCCATTCTTCTAGAGTTTTAGTCTTTTTGTTCATTTGAACCTCCTTGTCTGCTCTAATTAGATGACTCAACCTTCTAAGGAGAAAGCCAAAGAGGTAAATAGTCCACTCCTCCAACTTATTCACAGCCTTGTGGCCTCTCTTCACCCTAACAAACCCCTCAGAACTTACATTATTCTTGGAAATCTCAATCACCTCCCTATCGACTGCCAATCATGAAGCAAAACATGAGATGCTATCAAGCAAACATCATTTCCATATAACACAGTGCCTTATAATAACTTGTCAATTGCAACAAATTGCATAGTTCCTTGCAGTCACCTCATAGGTGTATGTGTAAGACTGAATATTCTTCATACTCACACACATACCTATGAGCACGATCCTGAGGCACCTGACCTTGTTTTTAATCATTAGCAACTAACATTAATCAATTCAGCAGCCTCAAACAGATCATCTTTGCCTATACCACACTGCCTCAAAACAACTATTTTGGCACGAAATGGGATCATAGGTATGTTTATCCGATTGAAGTTTCTTCAAACCGACACCCGTACCTATGAGCATCATTTTAGGCCACAGCTAGGTTTGTAATCATCAGCAGGAAACAACAAGCCTCATAAAGATCATTGGCTAGTCCTACAAGCATGCTTAGACTAAAAAGCCTCATAAAGATCATTGACTAGTTCTACACAAATTCAGAACCCTAAGTATGCATATTTGCCTCATCTACATCATTGGCACACATATATAACAAACATAACCATCATTGGCAAACAAATATAATAAATATATGTATCAATCCAAACCCTACAGCATGCATATTTTTATCATAAACATCATCGGCCACAGATGAAACTGTAAAGCATAAATCTTGTCCTCATAAACGTCATCAGTCCACAAATCTAACCCTAAAGCATGCATTTGCCTAATAAACATCATCAACCCATACATCTAAGCCTAAATCATGAATCTTTGCCCAATTAATCATCCCAATAGAAACCCTAATCATCCATGAAACGAAGATTTGTACTACATATGGGGATTGTGTGTGCTTACAACCATCTAGAGCAAGCACTGCTTGCTGGAGAGGAAGGAGAAGGCGAAGACGACCACCGCTTGCCAAAGAGGAAGGAGAACGTGTCTACGAGCACCACTTGCTAGAGAGGAAGAAAAGGGTGAACATGACCACCAATCGTCGGAGACGAAAGGGGCGCCGAGCACCAGCTCCTACCGTAGAGGACACAAACTTACTTGGTGGTTGCCGAACAAAAAGCGGTGGATTCAGGGATGGAGAGAAGGGAACACAAGGCGAAATAAGAGTCAAGAGGACGGGATAAAATGAGAACGACAAGAGAGTGATGAATAGAAAAAAAAGAGAAATCAGATATGAAGCAGCAGGAGATAAATCTAAAACTCCCACTCACTGGCCTGTGCCGGTGAGCCCAATATTGATTCCATCGTTAGAAATATCTCGATGTAATTTTACTATACACAAATAACTCGTATCTTTTTTCTTTTGTCAAAAACTTGGCTCGACTCGGCTCATGCTGACCCAACACGTGTCGGCGCTATCCGACATGTGGTCACCCTCCACACCATCGGGGACATTTCTCTAATTATCTAGGCCCACTAGCGGCTAATCATTCATTAACGAGTAAACCTTTTGATGATTAACGGAGGAGCAGAGGAGAGATTACAGACACGTTCCCTCCTGTCTCCCTCCCTCCCTGTCTCTTCCTCAGCTCTTCCCACCAATCACACAGAGATCTATTTAATTGCTTCTCTTCTTATCATCTTCTCCTTTCTTCCAATCTACATATCTTTCAGTTCCACTGGGCAAAGCAAATCCACCTTCCCTTTTCTTGCCCATTCTTGTGCTGTTCTTTCCGCATGAATAATTCGCTATTGAAAGAATTAATCGACCACAAGATGTGGTTTAGCTCGCTTTGAAGCTTGGATGCAAGTTCTTGGGAGTTGGCCTGCTTGTTTTCGTTCTAGGTATGGAGTCTTGATTGTTTTGGAGCTTCTTGCTTGGAACATGCAAGAGGGTGAGAACCTGTGACGAGTTTGTGCAACAAAGTGAGGTTCTTGCTGGTGCTGCGCCCATGGCGTCGAGGGACTTCTTGGGCATCTTCGGCGGCGGTCGCGGCGACGGAGCGCCGCCTGAGGGGAAAGGGAGCACGGCTGGCGGCGAGTCGGACGAGATCGAGCTCGGCTTGGGGCTCTCCCTCGGCGGCCGGTTCGGCACGGACCGATCCCCGGAGGCCAAGCGGCCGCGGCTGGCGCGCTCGACATCCATCGCGTCCGTCTGCTCCGTGTCCTTCGGCGACGGCGACGGCGACGGCGATCCCTCCCCCGCGGCGCCGCTGCCGCTGCTGCGCACAAGCTCGCTGCCCACGGACACCGAGGAGGAGCGGTGGCGCCGGCGGGAGATGCAGAGCCGGCGCCGCCTGGTAGCCCGACGAAAGATGCTCGAGCGGAGGAGCTCGATAGGCTCGTCGTCGTCGGTGCCAGGCAAGCCTGCCAGGGAGGACGGGGGCGACGTCGCCGTTAACGGGTTCCAGCTGAGGAGGTCAACCGGGTCGCAGGGGAGCAGCAGCAGCTGTGCCAGCCCGCAGGAGCAAGGTATAATAAATGAGCAGATTGGATGGCTTGTTCAATTTTTGGTGCTCAATTGGTTTGCTATTAGTTGTTCTTCCTGATTCATCTCAACTCACAATAGCAGTATACACGTGTTTTAGAATTCCAACTTAATGGAGCTGCTGGTCAGTATTGGTTATGTTGACCCGATTTGGGCAGTATCTTATTTGGGGTTCAAGTTGCGACGTGTCACCGGAGCTTGAACATCACTAGATTTGGTTAAGATCATATCCCAAGTTGCAACATGCCACCTGAGATTCAGAATGGAGTGCTCTAGATTTAGTACGTGAAAATACCAGAGAGGTAGTCACTAGTCAGGGGAAATATTGGCAGTAAACCAAAAGATCTGGCGAGGTGTGCCCCAAAATGAGGTAGTCACTAGTCATGACTTGGAAGATTGCCTGCTAACCAACTCTAGTTTCATTTTGGTGCCCCAAAATTAGTGCTCGATTTTTGGAGTGCACACATATGTAAAAAGATAAGGGGTTGTGAAATTAAGTTTGTCTTCTTTTGTGGCTTGACTATTTTAAAACTCTTTTAATTATCCTGATGTTTGGTCTCTTCCTCGTATGCTACAATTTCTATAAGTGCACATGTGCAATTGTGTGCAGTAGATGATGTGTCACAATTTGAATTTACGGGTGTAGAGGTTTTTCTATGGTTGTGAATTGGGTGTGTTATAACTTCTTTTTTCTTCCTAAAATAGTATAGTTTGAGAACTGCTAACCATGTCCAGTCTAGGGAAGATTAGCTCTACGGCTCTAGAGCACCAAGAAACGTCGAACTAGAACAGTAACGCTCGTATCTCTAAATTCCTGCAATTGCTCTAGGACACCAAGAGTTCGGAAAAATAAATAAAATAGCCATGTCCTACAATTTTGTGTGTCGTACATGGGAGCACATGGCTATCACTCGTGTGTATGAACACATGCATGGAAGTCGATGCATAAAATTTAGTAATGAGGATGCATCAAAGCATGTGTAGGTGATATCACAGTCCATAAGTCAGAAGCTTAATAGTTAGTGATAACAAGCATGGGTAACGCAACAAATTAGGTATATACTCCAGGGTTTTTGGTCATTTCCAATATTACGAATTCGGGAGTGTTACTTTTATCAACAACAGACGCCACCACTCATCTTCTGTTCACCTCCTCTGTCCATGACAGCTACCTTTGCACTCATCATTCAACTTATGGTGGTGCAAAGAACGAATAGTGAACTTGTACATCACCAACTGATGAACTCAACTTATAAAGTAAAAAAATGTTTTACTATTTGCGAGGAAAAGTAAAGTAACGAAATGTTAGACTAAAGATATTTGGATATGTGATAAATTAGCTCTTTGCAATGCACTTTGATATGAAAACATGGCCGGCACATGATGAGACTCGGCTCCTAAGAAGATTAACAAAAGTGTAACCGAACTGAAGTCATGTAGCGCAATAAGAACCCAATCATCATCTATGTGAGGTCTAAGTAAGCTCTACTTTTATTTCTTGTATACAATCATTATTAGATGGGTTATTTTGAAGTTGAAACAATATGATCAAGAGTTATTTATAGCCCATCTCTAAAGAGGCTAGGTGCCACTTGTTGAGATAAGCTCAGAAAGGATCTAGTGGTGATGGCCATATAATGAAGAGGGAATGGTCGTTAGTTGACAAGGAACCGGTTTCAATTCTTAAATGACCAATTTGTTAGGATATTGTCATTGTTAACAGGGATAGGTCATAAGCACTTCTTGTGTTGTCTGATCTGAGAACCATGCTCCTTTTAGATTGGTCATAAGCAACCAGACGAACTACTGTTTATTAACATTTTGTGTTGCTTAAATGTCTCTGGAGCTAATCCATTGTACTTCGATAACTTGCCTCAATTTCTAAGTGATGACTAATGTTTAATATGTTAGACCGGCTCTGCTTACTGAACTATGGAAAACTAATGTGCATCTACTTTGATAGGTGACAGAGTCATTAGGTAGCCGGTGTTTCCCCTGTTTCCTTTACTTCGTCCGTATATCTTTTTTTTTATATAGAAAAGGAAGAGTTTTATTACTTCTCGGCCTCTACATCGACCGTTGCACACAGCCAGTCATCATACAAAGTCTTCTGCCAAATGTGCTGCCAAACTCAAGATTGATTGTCTTAAGAATTACATAGCCTAGGATGAGACCTCCACCCATGTTGAGACATAAATTCTTTGGCAATAGCCTCCAAAGTCTGTCCACCCACCTCCATAATACCACATTACCACGTACCTCATGCCGCTGAAGGGAGCCAGTTAATGCACCAACACGAATTTGCGAGTGTAAATGACACCGTGAACTTGACAACCAAGTACTGAACATGTTGGTTATACGACGGGGAGGAGCGATATTAAAAGCTATGTTAATAGAATGCCAAGCAAATTGTGCAACAACACAGTTGAGGAAAAGGTGTAGAATTGCCTCTTTCTCATTACAAAAAGCACACAAATTGCTGCCTTGCCATTGCTGCTTAGCCAAGTTATCCTTAGTTAATGACACCTGTACTGAGGTACCATAGGAATATTTTAATCTTGAGGGGAATTATTAACTTCCAAATAACCTTATGCTGAAACTTTAACTGTGTATAAACTAGGGGGACAGAAAATTGTCCCAAGGAATGTAAGTTTCATCTAAAAATGTCCCGCTCTTGGGTTAGTTGAACAGTCATTAGGCGTTCTTCTGTATATCTATATATTTGTATTAGCAAAACTGTCAATTTCATGAAGAATAAATTGGTGTCCCAATTCTCTGCTTGCATGTGCCCATCAAGGAAACTCAAAATTTTCATCTCTTCTCAGGTCTTGACAGAAATGCAGTCTGCCAGTCCTCTGACCCGAGGAGTTCATCAACCTCTGATAGTACCAATCGAAACAACACAATTCCTCCTTCGATGACAACGGCAACAGGGAGGCCACCGGATGGTGCCACGACAGAGCAGCCTCCATTGAGGACACTCGGGTCCTTGATAATGAGGACGACCAGCACCAGCGACATCAGGAAGAGCATGATGGAGGACATGCCAATGGTCTCTTCCAAGGTTGAAGGTCCTGATGGCAAGAAGATCGATGGCTTCCTGTACAGGTACATGAAAGGTGGGGAGGGCGTCAGGATAGTTTGCGTCTGCCATGGTAGCTTCCTTACCCCAGCGGAGTTTGTAAAGCATGCTGGCGGGGGTGATGTCTCGAATCCTCTTCGGCATATAGTCGTCAACCCCTCGTCGTCGGCGTTCCTGTGATAAGCTCGAACTGTACCTAGAGAAAAAGGTTTTTCCTCATGTTGTTTGTGTGTTGTAACTTGATAGCACCCTGTTTCCGTGAGTGCAACGGAACAGGGGGGATTTCAGCATTTTACTGCAAATTGTGAAAACGACAGCAAACCGAAGAGAATTATCATATTCATGTGTTCTTTTGGAACTCAGCATCTGCATATGTTGGTAGACATGTTCGTTTTAGATAAAAATAGATGTGAAGGTTTTGCAGAAGAATTGGCTCACACCAACAGGCAGATGCAAAATAGCACGCGAGTTTCAGTCAGTATTGGTACCGCTGGAACGCCAAGACAAAAAATCAGGTCTCGGCCCAAGCAGAATTTAATTCATATGTTCGGAATGCAGACTTTTGCACGAATTTTTGCAGATCCACATATTATAACATGTTCTATATCTACAAAAAATTCATAATTTGAGGAACTCCATGGTGCGCCTTGAGACTCAGAATTATTGCATACGTTCGCTTGTTACTTTCTTATGAAAATGCAGAGGCAGATCACGATATATTTATGCAAAAACATGAGCGCAGTGAGGCTTGCAACTACTGTATCTTGCACAGGAACTGCAAGCGTGTCATAGGAACCTAGTAGTACGCAATAGAATAAATTCGGGAGTACGCCAAAATTGTGAACACGACTAAGCCCTTGCTACTTTTTTCCTGCCAGTCTTTGATTTCGTGCGTTCCTTTTTCTGCTTCTTGTATTCCTTATACAAATTTATGGATGACAACGTGTGGTTCAACTCGGTCCTCAATCTCTCATTCTCTGAGATGCCCCTTAGTACAGCGAAATGACTCTGCAACTTCTCTCTGAGTTCATCTTCGCCCACCGAACAATCCGCCTTCTGAAGCACATCGGGGCTTAGAACAACAAACTCCTTACTGCGCCGCTTCCTTTTGCACTTCAGCGACGACACCTTATTGGCCGGTTTTGATAATTCCCGTTCCATTGACAATTCTTTGTATGCTTCAAGAGGATTTGCACTAGAAAGTTGAACAGGGTTCTGGGTCGCATTCAGATTTGCCATGCTCAAGATATTTGAAGCCATTGTGGAAACAGAGGCATCATAATGCTTCTGCAGCAGGCTGAGCTCCCAAAGCACTGAAGCGAGTGCCCCACTCAGATAAGGATCTTTTGCCTCTGGGTCATATTTCTGAACAACAAACCAGAAGTGACATAGTAATCAGATAAATACAAACTGTAAATGATGAAATACAGAAAAGAAGTGTAGACAAATACCGCAACTAAGCTAGAAAGGGAACCGCCACCAGAATCATTCTCCAACATGTTTCGGCACTTGCTATTCTTCTGGAGAAGATGCTTCAGTGTGATTAACGCTGAAACATGAATCAATCATGTAAATCGTTATGTCAGTAGAACAAACAGGAACGATTATTCTTGACAAATGCTTATAACAACCACCCAAGAAGAGAACCGAATGGTTTACACATGGATCCAATGTTTTACTTATGCTTTACTCATATTCTCATACATCCTTTGTACAGGGCCCTGAGAAGCCACCTAGGACATTGGACCCATCTGTGTCAAGCCAAACATGCTTATATAAGGGTTGTTTACTACTTTATTATGAATAGTTCCACAAATGCTCCTACACATGAATGCACACTCAACACATGAATCAGGCATTAGTAGCCCAAAATGAGATGCGACAATGACAAATCCAAACTAACCTGCTATGGCTTCTGCGGAGCCAAATGACAGACCAAATGTGGCCAGGCGTTTAATGAAAGCAGCTGCTCTTAGCATATCCTGCTGCTTGCCTTCCCACAGAAGTGTCTTCAGAGCATCAGCCAACACCTCACCATGATCTCTGGGTGCAATAGATCAGGTTATGTATTTTTCTTGGTACTGGACAGCTTAACTATTGCTACTTTTATAATAAAATAACGGCAATAATTGCCCAAAATTTATTGAACACCTAAACATTTTGAAGTAGCACATTACAAAGGGAGGGAGGGAGTAAACAGAGCAAACAACTATAAGCCTGAAATTTATACAATGGATATAACTGCCTCCACCTTATAGAAATAGCGATGACCATAACAATACTATACAAGTCCTAGTCTACAATCATTTTTTAGTAACAAAACACAACTGCAAAGGACGTACATGACAAACATGCATGTTGCCATGAGCATGCGATATACAAGTAATTCAAGGTAAGAACACTGGTCAAGAGTAGAAGTGTAAGCAGCATAATGAAAGAATATCGCCATCCACCCCAGACTATCTGTGTTTGAGAGGAATAGTGCAGTGACATCTGAAGTTATCTGGAGTTGTTCAGGGGCAGGTAGAAAACAAAGAACGAGAGAATATATTTCTTCATTAGAACCATCAACAAAATGAATAGTCCAAACCTGTCAGGTCGATACTCCAGTATAAGGTTATAAAGCTGCACAAAGAAGTCCTGCAGGTCTACATTCAAAGCCTCAAGATTGCTCCTCCAGACTTTAAAAGCAACTATGCAGCATTGCAGACGTTCTGACACAGAGAGTGTATTATCATGGGGAATTTCATCTTGATGGTCTGTATACCCAGAAAGCTTCTTAAGGCAAGAGATAAGTTCACTCATGAAATCCAAATCAATTAAATGTGAGAATTTTCCTAAGCCCTCCAAGCATGGGGCAAGTAAAGGGTGTGAGCCACCAGGGGACACACTAATGGCCTTGTACCTGGAATCATTGACATTACAATATCATGATCGTCAGGACTGTAACTTCTTGCCAAACGAAAAGCAAAATTTCATGATTAAATAAACTCAGATCATATAATACCAGCAACGAATTATTTGTTCTCATAAAACACAAGTTCACAATTTGAGACGCACAGACCTTGAATTTGAAGTGCTCATGCTATGCTTCAAAATTCGAAAATAAGTCTCAAAAAGAGCTGACAGTGTTTCCCTTTGTATCATTTTTCTCTCCTTTGGATCAAGAGTAAAAGAAACAGCTCTAAGATCTGCATGAACCTGCAAAAGATAATGGCACTCCTTACACAAATCCATAGTCATACTGTAAGATATTACGCAATGATTGGTGTTACCTCTTCTCTAGCCTTAGAGAGCAATTCCTTTCTGATTTTCTTCTTATCACTTGGTTTTGTGACATCCCGATTTTGATATCTTTTGTTCTTCTTTGGTTTTACTTTTTCTTCCTTGCTGTCATCTTTTCCAAGATCTTCATCAAACCTCAAAGACAGGAAGACCTAACAGAAAAATGTGACCATGGTCAGCAAGGGGATTGGTTCTCAACCAACTACCTTACATATCAACTGCATGCACAAATGCTAAAAGATGAACACTAAACATCCATCACATACAAGAAAGATGGTATACCTCAATGCTATCCGGATGGAGCTGGCAATCATTGAGCTTGACATGAGCTGCGATCAATCGTACTGCTTCAATAGTTGCCTCACCACGATGTTTTCCTTCGTTTATAAATAGAGATCTTATCGTTTCACAACACAGTTTCCTACGAGTTAGTGAGAAAAAGATACAAGTTAGGTCAATGTACTACTTGAGCTACTCATATGCTCCAATTGACTTGAAAACTACTCCTAAGTTAAACCAAAACATGCACTAAAAGGAGTAGGCAATAAAACCTCAATAAATTAGTTTGATACCTCAATAAATCAGACTATTTTGCTCCCCAGTTCCACGGTGCAATTGTTTGATACATTATCCAGAAAGTAAAGATAACATTTCCATACACTGGTGGCTTGGGGCCCCATCCCTGGCAACCTGTGGGAATTCCGTACCAGGGGATATGTATGCGGATAAGTTCTCCCCGCCACCCTATATGGTAGATCAAGATGTATAGAACATGGGTATTTTGTCTCTAACCTTATATATTTGAGTATAATCTAAACCTTAAAGTACATAAGTAATCTACTGTTGATTTATAATCTTGTGTATTAATAAAATTTATTACTTGTTTCTACTTGCCATACAATAAACATATGAAATTAATTAAATGGAATTTGAGGTTAGCTCTATACTGGGGTCCTGTTCCCTGCGACATCCCCACCGGGGATGGGGACAGGAGGGAAGTTGCACCCAATAGCTAAATGGGGATCAAGAAGGGAACTCATCCCCCGGGGGGGAATAGCCCTGTTTCATCACTACCTGAGATGTTATAAGGAACTCAGCTACATGATTGAGTCATTATTTAACAGGCAGAAATGATTTGATATGAGTAAATACAGACAAAGGAGATATCTACCTTGCTACATAATCCAAGGAGCTTAAATTTTTTACCACGCTAGCCAGTAAGCTTTCACGGAAGTTAAAGTGTGGAGCAGTATCTAATAAACTACACATGCAACGAACAGCCACATGATAAAAATAGGGTTGCTTCTCCAATGATATCAGTTTCTGCAGGTAAGCCTGAAAAATACACAGAAACGGAAAGGAGAGCCAACGTCAGCAATCGGAACTTTAGGAACTATCTTGACGAGCAAAATCAAAGGTGAAGCGTTAGATGTGAAATAATATTAGTAATCTAAAAATCAAAGCAAATGATGGAGCCATCGAAACATTGCTCGTACATAATCAAACGACTTTTTTCACTAGGTGTGATGGGTATGAAGCAGGGATTAAGAATACAACCTTGTAGGAGCGAATAAGTGTGTATTCATAATATCTCGTCTTCTTCACTTCTTTTGAAACTTCTACAGTAAGCTCTTTTTGCGTCAGCTGCCTAATCCGATAACTGCAGAAGAGAGCGACACATATAAGAAGTGTCAACTGGCAACACTGTAGCTACAGTGATAACAAAAATCAACTGCCAGGTACCTAGGAATTATGTCCCTAAACACGGCAAGCAAGGACATCAGACCAAGTTTGACAACCTTTTGGTCTCTGTCATGGCATATGATTAACAAATCATTCAGAGATCTAATGTTCGACTCAGGATCTTCAAGCATAGCCACCCCTATTTCAGCCAGTTGGGCCTTCTTTTTCTCAAACAATTCCTCAGCTGAAAGTTCTTCCTTCACCTCTTCCTGTCAATCAGAGAGTAAAATAAAAGGCAGGTGGGAAATTAATAATTGCAAAGTACAAACATAGAAATGTTACTAAAGATATAAAAAGGTTGAAATTATGGCCAAGATGAGCTGAATGAGAGTGACAACTTCCATTTTAGATGAGCTGATATTTGGCATTTGTTTTTTGCTTGATTTCACTGTCATCATTCTTGTATAAATAAGCTATATTCATTCTCATCTATGCTGCCAATGCATTTATTCATTTGGTTGGCTTATCATTCCTAACATAATCGCATTCTAACATTCAGTTGTTTATGCCAAAATCAAGTGAGTCACTGAGACATCACATTCGCACAGCTATGACGTTGTCACTTTAGCTATCCTACAACATGTTGAAAATGTCTAAGATATTTAGAACAATCAAACATGGCCAAGTCATTTGCATTCATGATATTAATACAGCACATATGGTTGCTCCAACACAAGCAGTTGAAAAACTTATTCTATCAATATGCCGCCAACAGTGGAGTAAAACACGATGACAGGTTGTTTGGAGCTTCTGACTGATGCAAAAAGAAGCATAGAAGTAGTACCAGCACTTCTGAGTGTGGTTTTCCCTTTGGAACTTTAATTTGAGGTTGCACGTTCTGCAGTTTGTCATCTTCCTTTTTGTTTTTGGATTTTTCCTTCCGTTCTTTTTGGAAACTTTGCTTGGCATCAGCACCTTTGTCTTCTGGTTTAGATTCGATACCATTAGCTTTGTCTTCAGACCTTGCTCTCTTGGCTGCATGTCATGGCATGAATGTTAATCAAGTAGGGTAACACTAAAAACAATGCATAATTACAAACCCATCTTTAAGCCCAGATGGAAATGCTAGTCATATTTGCAGAGACCTTCTTTATGGTTTTGACTTTCTTTATGTTCTGTTATATTGCACAAACTTTCTTTATTGAGCAAGGTTTTGTCACGACTTTCAGTTCTAGTGGAACAATCGTAGTTATAGGAGGCATCCTAAAACCAGTAATTCCAGTTTTAGTTATACAGACTCATTTTTTTCACTCCTTTAACAAGAGGACATGTGAAAACCACTAAACATACACAATTGCATCCAGTTTTAGCTATTTCCTCAAAAAATATGGGATTCTGAATTGCTGCCAGCCCCCTCACCATGATTAATGTAATTTGCATGCAAAACTCTAACCACTACCTGTCCATTTTGGTCAGCACAGGCACAAATACATGCTCTGTAAATGGCAACACAGAAAGACCTGACTAGGGCACAGGTAACGATTTGCAACCACATAAAACCTCTAAAACGTCGCAATTAGACCCTACCACTGGCACCAAACACGTTTCACACCACAGGTTGGCACAATGTTGATTATGAGTGCACATCCATTGTGCACCTTATTTAGTCCTGGCAATGTCTGAAAACGATTCGAAGTTCACAGGTTCGGAAGTAAGACCTGAGCAAGTCATGGACCAATAACGATGGGGATAACGCCAATCACTGTTGGTACATTCCCTAGGTAACTCATCATTTTCTTCCTATGTTTATAAATTGTGCCGAGCATCTACAGTACTATACCGTAATCAAAATTACTACAAACTCAGACCTTGCGAGGGTTGTGGTTAATCATTACATATAGAACATTTGCTGTGCAACTCAACATTTTCTCCAAAGCCTTGTGCAACTAGCAGTGCTCCTACGCTGGATTCCAAATTAAACAAATTCAATCAGCTGTTACTGATTTTACAGCCCAAAATCAAATAGAACAGGAGATGAGCTTACCGGTTTTGTAGACAAGCTCCCCCTGCAGCGTCTTGATAGGGAGCGCGTCGACGCGGTCCACCTCCAGATCATCCTCCTTCCTGGGCTTGAGGGCATCGGCGGCCTTCCTCTTGCGCTCGCGCTCCTCGTAGAGGCGCTCGACATCGTCCTCGTCCTGGTCGGCGACCCTGTTGACGACCTTGTCGAGGGACTTCTTGTCGAGCCCGGCGATCAGGTGAACGTGCTCTCTGTTTCCCCTGACGAACTCGACGTCCTCGTCGGAGACCAGGACCTCGTCGTCGGAGACATCCGGCGGCAGCGGCGGCGCGAGGATGACCTTGTTCTTCTTCTTGCTGCTCTTCCCCATGGTATAGGAGACTAAAACTGTACTGGGCTTAGCTTCGCGCAGGCGACACCGGCGTCAAGTTTCACCGTCGAGGGGGCCGCCGGAGGTCCTTGGAGCTGCGGATGTTGGCGGCGGCGGTGGGAGAGGGAGGGGTTTATGGTGCTAGGTTTTAGTGCTGGACTGCGTAGCTGGGCCTTACGCCTCGCGCGCGCGTTAGGAGCAGCCGGATGGCTCCAGCGCTTTCGGCCCGACAGGCCCAGGAAGGGGAGGGAAAAGGCCCGGGACAATAGAGGGCTGCGTTTCTTTTTTCTAAAATTCTTTTAAATTCATTTCTACTCAAACCGTGTAACACAATAGAGTTATTTCCATTTAAAATATATTTTCACTCGGAAAATACTTTTCATTAAATTTAATTTTTGAAAATATGTTTTTTATTTTGAAAATCTGAAAAATAGAAAAATTCCTAAAATGGAATTGGCAGACCACTAGGCAACCTGCCCTATCAGGATTACTGGAGCGATCCTCCCCAACTAGGTATGGGAGCCTCTATGCTTCGCACAAAGCGACCACCAGCATCATGTGCCGTAGGCTCAGGATGGGCATAAAAACAAAAAAAACAAAAACCACAACAAAAACCAAACCAAAAACGGAAATAGAAATTGGTTTTTGATGTGTAATTTCATTGTTACATGTGAAAAATGAGATTTTTTTCAGTCATCTCAGTTTTAGGCGCAGGTTCACCGAATAGACCAAAAAAACTGATTTCCTTTAGCCCAAACACATCCCGCAAGTATAAGGCCTACTGTCCACATCTCATCTCGCTATTCCCTCTAGTAAAGCATCGAGGATGACTTCTAGAGGAGGTTGAATAGGCTATTTTCAAAAATTAGTCCTAACCAAAACTAGAAGCAACCCATGTATACTAGTATCAGAATAAAATCACAAATAAAGTTAGCAACCTAAGCAAACAAACAACCAAGTATCAAAACTTATGGCGTAGAGTATGCGAATATGCAAACACACAAGAAAACGGTATTTTGTTGTCAAGGTTTAGACTTTTGGCAAAGTCCTACTTCTCCTTTGAGAAAGTTTGGTCCAACGACCAAAGTCGACATCAAAACGTGTTCTTCCCTTAAAAGGCTTGCTGATGCGAAGCCCCCTACCTTCTTGGTAATTCTTTACCTTACGGTAGCACGAGCTCCAATCTTCACAAATGCGTGGGGCTATTCACAACTTCCTTGAATACTCTCCAAGAACTCCTAACCATCTAGGAGACGCCAAACTCTAATAGTAACAAGAGAAAACAAAGTTTGGAGAGAAGCTCTTGCTAGATGCTCAACTAAATCCAACTCTTCCCTCGCTTTTCTTTCCTCTCAAGGAATAGCACTTAGAAGTGAGGATGAGAAGATCTCAAATGGTAAGAGCAAAGGAATGGGCAAGCAAGAGAGAATCCCAGCCGAAGTAGGTGGTTGTATTTATGGACAATCATCAAATCTAGCCGTTATGAAACTTTTTGCACTGCCCGGAGGCTCCAAACAAGCATGACCCGGAGGCTCCGAGATTTAAAACAATGGCTAATTTGAGCTACTCAAGCAAGAAACACACCACTCAGAGGTTCTGAATGATTTAAACTTCAAAGGAATTCTGGCACCCGAAGGGTCCAGACAAGTTACGTTCGGAGGAACTCGACAGAAAATAACTTTCTGTCCATAAAAAAAACATGGTTTGGATGCTCTGGACAAAACTCAGTCAAAATGCTGGAGGCTCAACACCTAGTGAAACAGAAAACTAGCTAGCTTTAGATGGTCCAGACACACATCAGCACACAAGACAGAGAAGCAAGGTTTTCCTTCGAAGCGCCCAGACAGAAATGACTCAGAGAGTCCGAAGCATGAAAATATGCCTCTAGAAACAGGCAAGATGACAACTCGAAGGTTTCGGACAAACTAAGCTCGGGGGCACCGGGCTCAATAGAGAACTCTCTGGACATCCTTCCAAGGTTCCGAACATGAAACACTCAGAGGCTCTGGATAGAAGAAATGATTCTAGACAAAAGATTTGAAGAACTTTAGAGACTCCGGATCAACGCCACTCGGTGGATCTGAACAAAGAAAATACTTCTGGAAAAAATATATTTGAGCTCTCGGAGGGTCCGGATGAGCACTGCTTGGTGGTTCTAGGCAAAAGATATACTTCTAGATAGAAGCCAAATAAAACACTCAGTGACTCCAGACAAGCAAAAAATTCTACCCACACACTGTTCGAAGGTTCCGATCGACCGATCGCATGCCTCTATGCACACTTAGTAATTTATGATGAGAGAACTTAGGGAATTCTAGAGATTAAAAATTGGATTCTACTGAGGATCACACCAAGCAATCGATTTACTCCCCCTTTATAGTACGGCTTGCCTACCACTCAATGTGATTCTTTGAACCACTAAAATGACTAGAAAAAGATCCTTAATCTTCTAGCAATGCAAGTCATGTCTTCTTCAATATTTTAAGGGGCCATCAATGTTATGTCTTCTAGACTAAAATCTGATCAACATTTGATACTCTCATTAGTCCCTTAATCGGTTTTTCATTAATCATCAGAATCCACTTAGGGGGCCTAGATGCAATTTTATCAAGGCCCAAGACCACTAATATTAATTCTTCGACACTCAGAGTCCCAAACCCAAGTCAACATCTCTCGACTACAAAAATAGTGGCGACCCATCTATTGCAATCCCATCTCGCACTCTCTTCTTGTTTGACACCGCTAAGGCACCCAGGTCTAGAGATCGTGTTATCTGCCTCATGCAATCGTGCCCTTATCCAGTCGTCCTCCCTATCCCATGGTAGGCTTCGCCTCTACCTTGTCCTCCTTTGGCCATCATCACCCATGGCCTTGTCCTCCTCCGGCCATTGTCGAGCGTCACCCATGGCCAAGCAGCCACCGTTCCAACGCAAACAACACACATCGACTCCTATCCCAACTCAGTTGATGTCGTCACGTCACCCACAACCAGCTCCTCTTTTCCTTCTCCTCTTCAGCCTCGGGTCCTCCTCCTTCGCCATAGAATGGTTGGCGCTTGCAAGTTGTGATACATAGTGGGTGTCTTTGGTTGCGTCCCCTGCATAGCTTGTATCTTCCATGTTGGTTGACATGGGGCTGTCTGAGTGGATGCAGGGATGGCATGCCACGTGTATTTGTTTATCTTATATGGTGGGTGTGTTTCTTTTCCAATAATGTCACATCCCTGTACCCTTGCACTATCTCTCCCTCCATTAGCTCCAAAAAGCTTCACGCACCTCCACCCGTCCTCGGCCACATCTCTCCCCAATCCCCCCGCCCACTCTAGCATTTAGTCACTGGTGATGTCGACCTGCCCCTCCATCTCCACACACTGCCACCAACCGCTTCCCACCCATCCTAACTTGTAATCATACACTATAATTAAATTTTTGTAAGCTATATTTCATGTAAAAAATATCAATCTTATTAATGCCATTCTAATAACATGCATAAAATTTAATTCACAATCCTATGGAAATCCTGACAGAGCCAGGTTACTTGCTAGGATGGGATAGGGGAGGTAATGAGGACATCCCTACCACTGATACGACCACACCTACACCTACCGCTACCACTCCTCAAATTGACATACAAGGACCAATTATTGGAGCACATGTACATCAACTTAATTATCAGGTAACCTTGTTTCTCAACGTGCATTCATATTATATGAACACAATGGTACTGCCTAAACCATGTTTTTTTTACTCAGGAATAATGCACCTTGCTTGGAGAGGAGATGTGGACATGATGGCAGCAAGAGAGGAGATGTTGAGCTCATGACAAGCTACTACAAGACTTTGAAGCCTCCAGAATAGTTATAGAAGAGATGGCGGCCATCATAACTTGTCCAAAGGACTTAGTCAAATTCGTAGCTATTTAGACAAGGTATTGTGCCGCCAAGTTTTGGGTCAGGCCCATGTATTTTTGAATGCAGAATTACTTCGAGTCCAAGTTAGAATCTAAGAGGAGTCCCATATGAAGAAGATTTTGGCCACCCCTTCCTTGTACGAAACACTCTTCCCCTCCTCCTTTAAGTAGTTGTTCCACCCCCCCTCTAGCAGATTCAGGTTTTGTTATATTGGTTTTCCACTTTTAAAAACTTTCGTTGTTTCTCCTATTCTGCTAGTTCAGCAACAATAACGTATTTGGAACCCTAACACTTCAATAAATTTCATCCATAATTTCTATTCACAAATTTTAGATTGCTTATTACTATTTTCTTGCTTGTTTTTTGATTGCTCGCAAGAAAAGATCTTTTTTCAGGTCGATCGTGCTTCTAGTAAGATCGATAACATTTCAGAGTTGGTTCAACGATTGCAGTTACGATGGTCATCGTACGGCGCTGCATTGTGAGTGTTGCCTCCACCAAATCAAAATTTACCTTCTCATCAAAAGATCGAGAACTCTCATTGCCACCAGGAGGTATCTCCTCCTTTAGCCTTAGCAAGGGCAGGGGTGGGGATGCATGAGTCCAACGGTCTTCTATTATGTTGTCGTCACTACCTAGATATAAATACCCCGCATACAAATATGAATATGTCCAATAGGTACACTGATAGGATGGATATCGGTCACTGACTAACTAGCTAGGTTGTAACTTCATAAACGAAAGCAGTAGTTATATAACAAATTGAGAATGATTATAATACATAAAGGTTGTATATATCAGACTTTATAAATTCACATTATTAATGAGCCAAGGACCGACAATCATAGATATGAAGGATATTAATGGTCATGCGCTTACACTACTACAGAAAATGTCAATACTGACGGGCCAAAAACCCACATCAGTGACGGGTTTTTGGCCTGTCAGCAACTAAAGGTCAGTAATGACTCGTATTATCAGTGAAGGGTAATTTACCCATCACTGATAAAGCTCATCACGGACGGGTAAAAAAAGAAACCGTCAGTGATAGTAGTCTCATCACTGACGGGTATACTTTCAACCCGTTCGTGATGAGTATTCATCAAAGGTAACGAAAACATCATCACGGATGGGTAGAACATAGACCCGTCAGTGATAACTGTACCATCACTGACGGGTGCTTTTTTCACCCGTCCGTGATGACATTTCATCACAGGTGACCAAAACATCATCACGGACGGGTAGAATATCGACCCGTCAGTAATAGTGCTATCATCACTGACGGGTATTATTTTCACCCGTCCTTGATGATATTTCATCAGAGGTGACCAAAATATCATCACGGACGGGTAGCATATCGACCCGTCAGTGATAGTGTTACCATCACTGACGGGTACTATTTTCACCCATCCTTGATGATATTTCATCAGAGGTGACCAAAACATCATCACTGACGGGTCCTTTTTTACCCGTCCTTGATGATATTTCGTCAGCTGTGATGGAGATCATCACGGACGGGTGGAAAAGGCACCCGTCAGTGATGGTAAGTACCAACCAGGCAGGGTTTTCCTGCTTCCTGGCTAGCCTCAGGTCATTTTGCTAGCCATGCCCTCTGAAAAACAAAATATACCCCAGCTGCACAGCCTCTGTACAGCCCCAGCATGCACAGGACATATATCATAAGCATATATGCAGTGTAGAACAGAAATCAAAGAATTATTTCAATTTGACTTCTCAGTTTTGACAAGTCCATTCAAATATACAACACACTCTACATCGCACTATTGGCTAAACAATTTGTCACATCTCAAATATGTTTGACATCTCAAATCTGACAAGTCTAAACTTTAGAAAAGAACAACACATAATCAGTTCAAGCAAATTTATGTAGATGGGGGTATGCCGGAGTAGAATTCACCGTCGGGGTTTACTACAAAATTGTTGAAGAAATATGCGAAGCACGCCAATATGCGTGTAAAGTCCTGGCTTGCATCAAATTGCTCATGCGTGTTAATATGAAATTCCTGTGCAAAAATGAGAACATTAATTTCATATGGAAACATAGTAGCTATTAAATAGACTGTCGATGTAGATATTAGATCCATCAATACCTTATGTACTCCACATTCAGTCCACGCTAGGGCAATCGCCTCCATGTGCGCGCAAACGTGAAACCCACATATGTTCGTTGCTTCTCGTTATTGTTTGCACGGGAAATCAAATTTATGGATGAACTTTTTTGCCCCCCATTACCTTGTAATTAACCCTTCCCGACACCTTATAGATCACGAAGGCATCATCGATGCACTTCGTATCATCGAGAAGTCACGTTTCGTTTTCATTATGGAATCAAAGTAAAAGACCTTGTTCCATGCTCCAACGATAACCACAAGTACCCAGTGGTCGCTGCATACACGACATCATGGTCAAAAGTGAGACGTAAACACCTAGCTAAGTGCATAAATTGAAGATTTAGACAGTACTAAAGAACTTACGGTGGGTTGTAGGTAAACATTATGTAATCTTTGGTCCTTTGGGCGAGCCATACTTTCGCAAGGAACTGCATGACCATCTCTACATTCTCGTGGAGCACAGTTGAATAGGTCGGTCTTCGTGCGGCCCCTGATCCATGCTCGCCCGCGACCCTCGATGTCGTCGAAAGGAACTGGTTTTCCAGTCTCTCGTAGTGCGGCGTCCTCTATCCCCCAGTCCGCCATCTTCCTAACGTAGCCACGACTGCCTAGGCGATGGGGGTGTTTATTCTTCGAGCGGAGTTCTTTGCTCTTTAAACTCTTCGCCTTGAACTGTTCTGTAGAATTCATTCGAACGAAATCTTCCCAAACCTCCTCTGTTATTTGGCGACATCTCTATAACGGCGAGCGGTTTTTCTGAACATATTCTTTGTTCAGCATGCTCCTGAAGTTCCGGTGAGACTTAGCCATCGTCACCTTCACCGCCCGTTCTACGTTCTCCCTATCGCCTTCGAGTATCTTGAACTTGCTCCACAACTCCTGCATGATTCGTCCAATTTGGGCCTCGGGCACTTCAGTCCAATCTTGTGTTGTGATCTTTATATGTTGACGTGCCAGACAACCACACGCGCTGTTGAACTTAGATGCCGTCTTCTGGGGTTGTGAAGGGTACCCTGTTATCTAGTCTACCTCCGTGATGACTTGCCTTTGCGTAGGCATCTTATTACCAGTTCTCGATTTCCTAACTCTTGTCGTTGCCGCCGGGGGCTCCGACGAACCAGTAGTTTCTTCGCCCGTCATCGATCTTTTTTGTAAAAAAACAACTAACTAATTACTTGGAACTTTTATTTCTAATTTTGGTGACATGGCTATATACATCTCGGTGGTATCGACAATTTAACATATCCAACTATGCTTAGCTATAAACTCATCGAGTAACAAACCGTTAGCTTTCATACCCATCCATTCTACCCCATGAATGGTTCTTTTCTTGAATTATCTAAATAAATCAGGTTGCCAAAAATAATATTATTTATACTTATGTTCTAAATTATACACAGCATACAGAAAGCAAAATATTATCAATTTTAATTTACTATACGATGGGTAGAGTTGTACATTGCACCGCGCCAATATTTTTAACTTCAAATTTCCATTCATCTCCATGAGTTTGGTGTCGGATCTCTATTGGCTATATTATATGGACAATAGTATGCCCATGCAAATTAGTTTAATTCAGACGTGGAAACATTAGGACAATGCACGGGCTTTAAGCACAACACTTGATAAAAATTCTTGCAAATTGCAATATATGTCAAACCTAACTGAGCAAATATACGACAAAGTACATACCAAGTTAGCATACCCACATGAACTTCTGAGCAGGCAAGAATCAATGCTGTGACATTTCAGACTAGAGGATTCAGAACTCGGTGTGCAGAAGGTCGAAAGAAACAAAGTAGAGGTGGTTATAGGGGCACCTGTGAACCCAGGGCGGTGGTTGTTGGGAGGAGGGAAGCATCCACGGCACCATCAACGGGGAGAGGAGCGTCCACGGCGACGGTGGTTGTTGGGAGGAGGGGAGCGTCCACAGCGGCGGTTGTTGGAGGGAGGGGAGCGGCAGCGGCGGCTGTTGGAGGGAGGGAAGCGTCGGCGGTGGGGGCGGTCGAGGAGGCATCCATTGCGGCGGCGGCGGGGGTGCTAGCTGAGGTTCACGGTGGGTGGTGGCCGCAACAATGCACCATTGGCGAGGAGGCACCGCTACTGGTCAAAACAGAAGAGCAAACTCTAGGGTTCGACGCGCGGTGGAAAATTTCAAGTCCCGCGGGCACAGGTATATAAATAGAAGTCATCATGGACGGGCCCCATCTACGCCCGTTGAAAGAACATCTAGGCCCCAAGTTGATTTTGATGGTTAATGGCAACTCAAACTGGAATCTAACGTTTACAGTGAGTGTAAGCAGATTTGTAGGTTCCAGGAAGAAGGGTCATCAAGGAAAGGATAACCACCAAATAGGGTACAAGGGCGGTTTCCAGGACTAAGGAATGGCTGCGCTAGGCAGCTGTGCCACAGCTGTGAAGAAGCCGGTGCTGTGCAAGGAGTTGCAAGCAAGGTGATGGTGGCTTGATGCGTCAAGGACCGTGACTGCAGTTGGTGGGCAGGTAAAGCCTAGATTTGCTAGTTTCTTTGAGTCCATAGGAAAAGCCTGTACTATCAAGAGGAATGAAGCAGTGATGCTCTGTGGAGGTTCTAGTTGCTCAATACTCAGGATGTTGGACAGTGGCACTAATGCTTTGAGGTTAGTGGCCCTGTGTCAGCAGTTTTGTATAAGTATAAAACTAGTTGGAGCTGGCACTCTGCAGTGCTAGCAGTAAAAAATCCTAGGGGCCGGTTAGAGTCACCGGTGTGACACAGCGGTGTCACAGGTGGTCTAACACTCTATGACTCAGGTACATCTCTGTACTAGGGGAGAGCTTGAAAACGCTAAGGAACCTGCGCTGTGATAGCTTGTCTGCTGAGTCGGAGGGCTGTTGGAGGTTCTCTCCTTATAGGTTTCAGAGAGTGTGTATGCTGAGGGCATGTCATGTGCCAAGACCGGGCTGTTGGAGGTTCTCCTTATAGGTTTTAGAGATGTCCAGTGGAGAAGAGAGTGAACTCATCCTCCTCACAAGGAACTTCAGAAAGTTTTACAAGAAGAAGAAGCAACTTGGATCAGGTGATAGATTCAGAGGAAAGAAGCTGTCAAAAGATAACAAGTGCTTCGAGTGTGGCAAGGAAGGCCACTTTGCTGCTGATTGTCCAACCAAGAGAAAGGACAACAGCCATTACAGAAAGAAGAAGGACTTCCATGGGAAGAAGAAGACCTTCAACAGCAAGCATCCAACCTACTCCAAGAACAAGGCCACTGCCAGAGCTTATGTTGGACAGGCTCGGGTGTCTGAGGATTCAGGCTCAGAAGAGGAGTCTGAAGAAGAAGATCAAGTTGCTGGGATTGCCATCAGCATGGCTGACATACCCAGCTGTGACACAGCCAGGTCACACAGCTCCGAGTCTAGTGCTGAAGCTGACTATCTTTCATCCACTTCTGCCCCTTTGTGTCTCATGGCCAAAGGTTCTAAGGTACTTACTGAGGATGACTTCCCTGATTATGTTGAACTAATGGGCATCCTTGAAAGAACAGATAAGGCCTATGGCAAGGAGAGGAAGGAGAACATATCCTTAAGGGATAAACTCAGGGAGCTGAGTGAATCTTATGATGAGGTTACTGATGATAGGGAAAACCTCAGGCTTGACCAGGAAAACCTGGAAATAGCTCATGAAAAGCTCAAGGCAGCTCATGAGCTTCTGATAAAGGAGCATGAGGAGCTCAAGGAAAAACATTCTTTGTGCACTGATATTTCTTCTACTATATGCACTGATGCTCCCTTGCCTGCTCCTACTGTTATTGAATCATGCCTGAACTGTGCTAGCCATATAAATGTTCTAACATCCACAGGTGGAGTCACTGATGATTCAAAAGAGGCATCAACCTCTAATACTACTAACCTTGTGGATGCAGATGAGCGCAACAAGCTCAAAGAGGAGCTTGAAGAGCTAAAAAGGCTAATGAGGAAAGGCATATGCACTGCCAATAGTGGCATGCAAAATTATCAGCTGATCAAAGCTGAGATGCTCAGAAAGAATGATGGCTGAAAAGGCTTGGGTTACATTCATTCTGCTCATAAAGATAAACTGCCTGCTACTACTAACTTTAATCTTGCAGAAAAATTTGTGAGGCAGACAAGTACATATGACAACAAGTTTGTTGGTCATAAGAAGGGTAATGGGAATGCAGTAAACATTCCATCCAACCCATCCTATGTACTGCAGATGGACAAAAAGGGGAAGGTTGTGACTAAATATGTTGGTCGCAGGCACTTGACAAAGTGGTTGCCTGCGATCTGGGTTCCAAAGGTAACGGTTACCTGTGTCACCGGTGTCTTACACAGCTGTGCAACCACCAGTGCCACCGGTAGCTCACACAGCCAACTAACCTCTCTGTCTAAGGTTGCAGGTGATAGCAAGCCTAAAAGAATTCATGTCATATCATCTGTTGCTCAGGCTATCAACTATAAGAACAGATCATCTAACTCTTTAACTGCTGTTTCTGCATATGGTAAAATTGCAAAGGGAACCAAACGAGTTTGGGTCCCTAAACCCCATAACTAATTGTGAGAACCCTAGTTCTGGCGTAGACGAGAGAGGCGTGAGGTGGAAGTTGTGGAGCAACTCGCGCTGCTGAGTTGTTTCGAACCTATCGAGCTATGTCGAGAGTTAGTCGAGAGGGGGAGGAAATTGTTGTGTACTCGCATCGCATTGCATTTCTTCATGGCATTTAGTATTCATATGCATTAGAAATAAATACAATTGAAATCAAAACTTTATTGATTAACGAGATAATACAAGAGTTAATGATATAACATTATTACAAAGAAGAAGAAGAAGAAAGAAAATTACATAATGAAATCTTTCTACCTATACATCATCTAACCTAACTCTTGAACCTTCAGGTCTTCAAAGTCTTCAAGTCTTCGAAGTCTTCGAGTCTTGAGTAGTCGCGAAGCACCGAGAGCTGAAGGGGGAAGTCCTTCAGGAATGTAGGCAGTCATTCGAGGTCATTGAGTATGGGCACTCGAGACCGTTGGGAATCGTGCTGTTGCTGTAGGAGGCAAAAGGTTCCTAAAGCTATATTTTGAAATACGTGTGGTCTTATCGGCACAGTTCCGCCGACATCCGCAGGGTTAGCTGCGGGGGCAAAATAGTGCCGATGACCTAGAATAGATTTTAGTTTTCGAAAATAGTTTTATAAAACATTTTGTTTCCAAAATTGTCCAAGGGCCACTTTGGCTAAGACCCGTATTGGACAAACCTACTATATTTATATATATGGAAAAGAGGGGTGAGAGGATAAAAATATTTTTTATTTTTCCTAACCTAAATTGCCTCCATAAGTTTTTATTTTGAAAAGGAAAAGTGTTTTATTAAACAAAAATTTGAGATAAAGCAAAACATGGATAAGGCAGCCATTCATTAAACAAATATTCTCTAGCCCACACTTTTTGACCATAGTCAGATTTCATGAAGCATAAGGCAGCAGTCGTCGAGTGAGAAGCCAGCAGCCATACATAAAATGGACCAAGGCAGCATGCTCAGATAAGGCAACTTAACTATTGAATATTTACCCAATAGCTCATATAAAGTTGACCCAAGTCCATTTGCTTAGCTAGGAAGGCAACGAGACACAAGTAAATAGCCACTGCAGTTATCCAATTTTGGCAATAGCAGACAACCCAAGTGAAATATCAACTGAACCATACCAAGCAGCTTGCAGACCAAGCAAAGGAGTGTAGCAGCCGTAGAAAAAGGCAATCAGGTAGGGATAGAACTGCTTCCCATCCGAACCAGTACCCAAGTAGCTTTAGTAGTCAAGCTTCAGGAGCCGATAAGGACAGCAAGAAGTAGCAGGGGAAAGAACTCTAGAGAAGGAAGAAGAGGCCACCAGCAGACCAAGGATTCAAGGTGGAAAGATTAGAAGGATCAGAGGCAAGCAATCCACAGGTCAAGCAAGTAGGGGAGCAGGCCAGAGACATAAGAGGCAAAATCTGCCATTTGAAACAAGGTAATGATCCACCTAAGACCACCAAAGTTTCATAGGTACATGCATAAGAGTTTAGCATGATAGAACCCTCAGGACCTATTTTTCATCACAGAAATTGATAGAGAACCAGGTAGAGGCTGTTCTTATCATAGACACCATAAGTTCCTTAAACCAATCCTCAGTTAAAAAGGCCATCATAGGGTTTTCGACTAGGCAGCAGGGTAGTGTGTTCTGTTCTTATCAGTTTTCAGAAATACCTTTCATGAATAGCAATCTGTTCTTATCAGATTTTGAAATCACTTTTCTCAATTTCTCAGAGAAAACATCATCTCATATAATAAGGCAACCAATAGGCAACTGTATAGGAAATCTGTTCTTATTTCAAATGGCAAGTACTAAATCAAGTATAGAATCCATTCTTGTCAGGTAACTAGCTGAGCTAGACATGTATATAGGGAAGCAGAAATAAGCTAAGATCAAGTATGATATCTGTTCTCCCAACTGATTGACTGATAGGCATACCATGGGGAAAGTAAAGAAGAACTAAGGGCAAGTGTAGTAGCCTGTCCTTACAGTTTAATTAATCTGATTAGGAGTAGACCATATGCATGGTAACCATCGAGTTGAACCACATACAGCAATCCTAAACCAAGCCCAAATCACAGGTGCACATGATCAAACATAGAATCTATTCTGATCTAAAATTGAGCACACGCATGTCAAACCAAATCCCAAACTCTGCAAGCTTCAGATTACCGTCAGCCGAGTCACATGAGGAACCATGGGCACAGCAACCATACCCAGCCGAGCTTACCCAATTTCCAAATTGAATCAACAGTTGAAGAACCCTAGAACGGATTTGGGGGAGAATGGAGGATGAGGGTGAGAGGAAGGAGGTGCTTACCAGGAATAGGAGGCGGAGCCCTTACCAGGGCCGGCACGGGTACCACGGCGGAGCTCCGGCGGACCAGAGCTGCCACCTAGGCCGCACGGCCTCTTGGGCAGCAGGCGGAGGTGGCGGCAGTGAGCGAGGCGGCGGCGCCAAACCGAGGCGGCCATGGGCGGCGACGAAAGGAACCAAACTGGGCAGCATCGAGGGGAGAGAGAAAGTAGAGGAGGCGCTGGGCTAAGGCGGCGGCGGCAACCAAGGGTGCCCGAGGCGGCACCGAGGGGAGCGACCGGGGTGGCACCCGAGGCTTTAGGCGGCGGCGGCGACCGCTCGAAGAGGGCCGATGGAACGGCGAGGTGGCGGCGACGCCAAGGGGCGGCGGCGATGGCGATGGGCACAGGCGGCGGTGGTGCAGCCTAGAAGAAGAGAAGGAGATGAAGTAGGCGCACGGGTGAGAAGAAATTAGGGATTTGGGGGAATGTTAGAAGAAAGCCAATTAGGTGGGGGGTAGAGTAGTGCTAAGGAAGAAAAAAATGGAAATGAGATAAGAGAAAAAGGAAGAAAAAAAAGGGAGAGGTTTTATGAAGATAGAAAAGATGAGATAGGAAATAGCTTTTGGCATAGGGATTTCAAAGGAAAAAGAAGGTCATATTAAGAATATGTATATAGGTGTGTAGAATTAAGAGCAAGATTGAAATCTTAGAGTATCTAAACTATAAGAAGAATAAATCGTAATTTTCCCTTTGTGAACATAAAATTAAACACTAACTGAAAAGATAAGCCATTCCAATTGAACTTGATATATCCTTCTTTTATAAGAGAGAAAGAATAATAATGATAAAGGAAATCTTTGGATGAACTAAATTAACCAGTTTTCTTTTATTTCTAAAATGAGAAATGAAATCAAATAAGTCTATTCATCCTTGTTTTGAAAAGAAATGAATATGTATACATGTACATATGTAAGAAGTATATGGAAATTGAGAATTGCTTAAGCTAAGACACTTACTTCTTAAAAGGAATTTAATTAGATAAACTAACAAGTTAATCCAACTAAAGTTAAGTATATTTTCTCTGGAAAAGAGAGTTTTAACCTAATCTAGTTTTCTTAAAAGAATTGATGTAGATGATGAAGTTAATTTAACCTAATTGAAGTCAATGTGAACCCTAACATAATTGATGCTTGATTATTCATCTAGTTGATTCTAAACCTTTTAAAGAATAATCAAATAAGCTATACTTAGGTTCTATTAATATTTTGATAAACGCATCATCACATGCATATATTGCTATAATAGTCACATTCATAATTTTGAATCTTTCGAATAAGTCCTTATCGGACTTTGTTATCTTTATTGCTTTTGTTCAGAAGCCGGAGTTCCGCAAGCAAGACCGTCGGACTCCACTACCTATCCGTTACCAGGCAAGTCCAGTTTCTTGTTCATGTCCGTTGAGAACGTTTTACGAAATTTTCCTCTTGTCTATAACATGCACAAAAATCTATTTTCTAAAGATGAATCAATTTTTGTTTTGTTTTGGATCGCCGGT
Source organism: Stipa capillata (assembly GCA_019208055.1). Taxonomy (NCBI): domain Eukaryota; kingdom Viridiplantae; phylum Streptophyta; class Magnoliopsida; order Poales; family Poaceae; genus Stipa; species Stipa capillata. The sequence goes on from JAGXJF010001115.1 coordinate 145,903, forward strand.
TCTTGGGTGATCGCATGGCGGGTGGTGAAATCCTGGTATGGGTGCCGGTTGGCACATTTGGGAAGGTGGATTTCATCACACGGGAAAGTCTCATATAAGGTTAATGGAACCAATGATCGATTGTGCTTAAGGGCCGTAGTGATCACGCATACCACATATCCTGTATGGGCGGGGCTGAGCTAAAGTACCCTTTACCCTAGGTCTATACTCCCCCGGGAAAGGAAGACCTCAATAGTTGTATCCGGAGTATCAGCTATTGGGAAGGTGGCGCTAGCCGTTGGCTATCCACAACACGTTGTATCCGGAGTATCAACGTGAGACCGGTAGTCCTGGCCCGTAGTGCAGGACTGCGACGCGGGGTATAACCGAGCGGGCGGTGAAACGGCTCTGTGATTTGCCGGTTTGGTAGTGCATGTGACGACATGAACTCCATGACTATTGATCGTTTGTGGGTACAGTTGTGCACCTCTGCAGAGTGTAGTGAATCGTGGCATTGTCACTCCGTGTTCCCGGTTGGAACTGCGAACCCGGCAAGAAAGGGATTCATCGGGAATCCTAGCAGCTTGTGAGACATGAGATCATTAGTCTCTTTAATTAAAACTTGACTCCCTTACCTTTAAAACTGCATTTCTTTTGAGAGAACGTTGTCGTTCTCAGTAGCTAGTGCATCAAACACCTCTTTGCTATTCTTGGACTTGTTGAGTACCTTTTGTACTCATCCCTCTATCTAATTCCTTTGAGTAGACTGTGAGCCGACGACAGAGGAGGAGGTGGTCTACGTCGAGATCGACGAAGAAGTTCCAGAGGAGCAGGCGACGACGAAGGAGGACGAAGGCGTCGACTACTACATTGAGTTCCACGACGAAGACAACGCCGAGTAGAGTAGTAGGTCGTAAGAGTTGTTAGTTGTAGTTAAGACTTTTGCTGTAACCAAACAATAACGGTTTTAAATTCCCCATACTTTTGGGAATGTGTTGTAAGATTTATGTTGTATTTCGAGTTTGTAAATTATGTTTGTATCATATGGACCACTGCAATGCTTCTGTCGTGCCACTCTGTTACACTAATCTTGCAGGATACTGTCTCCAGTGGAACTGAATGGGTAGTGGACAGTGGATGTACACAACATATGACTGGAGGCAAAGAGGAGTTTGTAGAGATCACACATGAAAATCTTCCAAGTAAACATGTGATCTATGCAGATAACTCCAAGGGAAAGGTAAATGGCATTGGTAAAGTCACCATAGCTGAACATCACTCTTTATCTAATGTAATGCTTGTAGATCAGATAGGCTATAGCCTCATGTCTGTGTCACAGCTGTGTGACACAGGTATGAAAGTCACGTTCTAGCCTGATGAGGTTATAGCTTCCAAACTATCTGATGACTCTCAAGTGTTCAGAGGATGCAGGTCTGGAAAGCTATACACAGTAAACTTCAAAGAACAGCCTGCAGCAGCTCCATGGTGCCTAATGGCCAAGACCAGTGTTGGCTGGCTGTGGCACAGCCGGCTAGGTCATGCAGGGATGAAGCTTCTCAACAAACTGAGCAAACATGACCATGTCATAGGCCTGGAAAAGGTGAAGTTTGAGAAGGACAAGCCCTGCAGCTCATGTCAAGCCGGCAAACAAATTGGAGCTGCCCATCGTCCCAAGAATGTCATGACCACCACCGCACCTTTTGAGCTCATACACATTGACCTCTTCGGTCCCACTACATATGAGAGCTTCGGAGGTAACAAGTATGGATTTGTTATTGTAGATGATTTTTCTCGCTATACTTGGGTGTTCTTTTTGAAGGAGAAGACACAGGTTTACAAGAAATTCAAGCACCTCATTGTCAGAGTACAAAATGAGTGGAAGGTAAATCTTGTCAAGGTTAGGAGTGACAATGGGACTGAGTTCAAAAACTCAAAGGTGGAAGCATTTCTGGACAAGAATGGAATTAAGCATGAGCTATCAAGTCCATATGCTCCACAGCAAAATGGAGTAGTGAAAAGGAAGAACAGAACCCTGATAGAGATGGCAAGGACACTGCTGGATGAGTACAAGACTTCACCAAGATTTTGGGCTGAAGCTGTCAACATTGCCTGCCACTCCATCAACAGGATATATCTATATCCACTACTCAAGAAGACTCCATACGAGCTGCTCACCAACACAAAGCCAAATGTCTCATACTTCAGAGTATTCGGTTGTAAGTGCTACATCCTTAGGAAGGGCAAACGCTTTACTAAGTTTGAAGCTAAATCTGATGTTGGTATATTCCTTGGCTATGCTATAACTCTCATGCATATAGAGTATTCAACACTCTCACAAAGGTTGTTGAAGAATCTGTAGATGTGAACTTTGATGAGTCTTATGGCTCCCAAAGAGAGCAAGTTGCTAATGATGTAGGGAATGTGGACATTCAAAAGAAGTTAACTGGTGAGATCAGACCTACTGTCAAGGAAGAACCTATCTCACCAAATGATCAAGAACCACCTTCTCCATCACTGAATGAAGACACTGGAGATGAAGACATCGAGCTCGAGTACAACCCAGCCAATGATCTCTTAGATGCAGAGTACCTGTCTCAGCCAGCTGTGTCGCAGGAAGAACCAGCTGTGTCACAGGCAACACCATCAGCTGTGACACCGGTGGTTGACCCCGAACCCCTTGTGATCAGCAGGCTGCAGAAGGATCACCCTGTAGACAACATCATCGGTGCCATTAATAAGGGAGTGACTACTCGTTCTCGAATTGCTAATTTCTGTGAACATTACTCTTTTGTTTCCAGTGTTGAACCCAGGAACATAAAGGAAGCTCTCATGGATGCTGATTGGATAAATGCTATACATGAAGAGTTGAATCAGTTTGAAAGAAATCAAGTATGGTCCCTGGTGGAAAGGCCCAATGATCATAATGTGATTGGAACAAAATGGGTCTTCAGTAACAAGAAAGATACAAATGGACAAGTGGTAAGGAACAAAGCCAGACTTGTGGCTCAAGGATTTACACAGGTGGAGGGTCTAGACTTTGGAGAAACCTTTGCTCCAGTAGCAAGACTTGAAGCCATCAGGATTCTCCTTGCTTATGTTGTTCATCATAACATCAAGCTTTATCAGATGGATGTGAAGTCTGCTTTCCTAAATGGTAAACTCTCTAAACTTGTTTATGTTGAACAGCCACCTGGTTTTGAAGATGATAAGAAACCACACCATGTCTATAAACTACACAGAGCACTCTATGGCTTAAAACAAGCACCTAGAGCATGGTATGATACATTGAAAGAATTTCTGATCAAGAATGGATTTAAAATGGGCTTAGTAGATACAACTCTATTCACTAAAAAAATGGAAAGGATTTATTTGTGTGCCAAATATTTGTCGATGACATAATATTTGGCAGTACTAACCGCTCCATGAATGATGAGTTTAGCCATATGATGACCAAAAGGTTTGAGATGTCTTTGGATGGAGAACTCAAGTACTTCCTAGGACTTTAGATCAAACAACTCAAGGAAGGTACATTTGTTTCACAAGAAAAGTTCACCAAAGACATTATCTCTAAGTTTGGCATGAAGGATGCAAAGTCTATTCATACTCCCATGCAAACAAATGGTCATCTAGACATAAACATCGAAGGTAAGTCTGCTGATCAGAAAGAGTTCAGATCCATGATAGGATCCCTGCTCTACTTATGTGCATCTAGGCCAGACATTATGTTGAGTGTATACATGTGTGCTAGATTTCAAGCTAATCCTAAGGACTATCACAGAGTTGCAATAAGAAGGATACTGAGATACTTGATTCAAAACTCAGGCTTTGGCTTATGGTATCCTAAAGGTGCAAATTTTGAGCTAGTTGGCTATTCTGATAGTGACTATGCAGGGTGTAAGGTTGACCAAAAAAGCACTTCTGGTACTTGTCAATTTCTAGGGCATTCCTTAGTGTTCTGGTCATCCAAGAAACAAAACTCAGTAGCCCTTTCCACTACAGAAGCTGAGTATATAGCTGCTGGTAGTTGTTGTGCTTAGTTATTATGGATGAGGCAGACCTTGAAAGATTTCAACGTATCTTTTAATCAAGTACTCCACTTCTGTGATAATGAAAGTGCAATTAAGTTAGCCAACAACCCAGTGCACCACCAAAGATCCAAACACATTCCCACTTCCTGAGAGATCATGTTGAGAAGGGAGATATACAGCTGTGCCATGTAAGGACTGAAAAATAATTAGCTGATATTTTCACCAAGCCTTTAGATGAGACTAGGTTCTGTGCTCTGAGGAGTGAATTGAATATCATTGATGTCTCTAATCTTTAATAAAAAGAGATTGGCTTGGTGTCTAGCTCATATATTCTGCCATCTACATGCCTTACATGCTCATCTGTGTTGATCACCTGTGTCACAGGTGTATGGGTTTTTATGCATAGTGTAGAGTTCTTTCATCTGTGTGTGCACATTATTTATGAAGAAGCGAGAAAGAGCCAAGCAAAGCTTAAAGAATTTCTCAAACAAAAGGAAATGAGAGCTGCTGAATTGAAGAAACTGAAAGCTGCTCGAGGCAAAAGCAAAGAGAGCTTTCAGAGGTATAAAACTCTCATAGCAGTGCAAGCTTCCGAAGAAGAACGTGGCAAGGCTCTTGCACAAACTGCCACTCTTGCTGGTATAAGAAAGCAGAAAGCCTTGTCAGAGGCTGCTAAGTTTAGACAAGAGAAAGCAGCAAGAGCCTCTAAAACCTCTCAGCCTATTGGCATCGTTGTCAGAGTTCCTGTAGCTTCAGTGGAAGAACAGACTGAAGTTCATGTCGAGCAGCCTGCAGAAACCTCCCAGTTTCCTGAAGCAAGACCTCCTGCTGCTGCACCTACTCAAGCTCCTAAAAGGAAAAGATCAGAAACTGTTGTGAACAGTGATGAACCTCAAGCCAAGAGGCAGCCAGATGCAGATGTCGAAATAATTTCTGAGACGACTCAAAGCTCCAAGCCATCCTTAAAAGTTCAATTTGATCAACAGACGTCTGCCATTCAAGAATTGAAGAAGAAGATGCCACCACCGGTGTCACCAGTGGCTAGCCCAGCTAAGTCAAGTCTGCAGACATACCAGAGGACAAGCAGAAAATCTCAAAGTTCTACAAGTGTAGAATCCATTTCCTCCCTGGATGTCCAGAAACAGATGTCTCCATCCCAATTTCTGGTATCTGAGGCCGAAGAGCAGACAACCAAAGAGGCCCATGAGCTCCAATCACCAAAGGCTGGATCTGTGACGCCTTTAGAAGCTGCCAAACAAACAAGTCCACAGCTGTCTCAACCAGCTGTGTCATAGGCAGAAGAAGCTCAGGCCCAAGAGCCACACCTGTCTAAATCACCTGTGCCACCGCCAGCTGATCCAGCCCCTTCAGTTCGAGCACCTGTGTCATCACCTGTGGCACAGGCAAGTCAGTCAGCTGAGCAAGAAGAAAGCTCTGAGAGCTCATCAGATGATGGCAGAGGTGTGTCTGTTACTCCTCCCAGGCCGAAAGAAGCTAGAGCTGATTCAGATGAAGATTACCAAGCCGAGAGATCTTCTCCAAGTACAGAATCAGCTGACGAAGAAGAGGAAGAGGAGGCAGAGGCTGAACAAGCAGATAGCTCACCCAGTCTCTCAGTTGGAGAAGAAGATCTGGAAACTAAGTACTATTACATCTTCTCTCATGCCTTGAGGACTAAGGCGAATCAAATGAAGTTCATCTCCCGAGCTGTGGCCAAGAAGCTACCCAAAAGTGATCCCCAGAAATCAAGAAGCAAAGTTGCCTCCATGAGTACAAGTGCTTTCATAAGAATGAGGTCAGCTTGCCCATATTTTAATGAAGACAAGGAGTTTCAAGATGCATCTTGCTCAGACCCCAGATTTCACACTAATCTTCAAAGGGGTCTCTATGATGAAATCCTTGCTTCCAAGAGATTTGTAGATTGCAAGGCCATAGACTAATCTGCTCTAACTGATTCCAGACTGAGGAGTCTTCTCTCTATCATCCAAGCCTCAGGTCTGGAGTTCATATGCAATCTTCAACAAGATTATGACCCAGAAATCATTAAGGAATTCTATGCCACTGTCTGGGTAGATCAAGAAAATCAAGATATCATGCTATGGAAGACAAGAGGCCAGCTGCTTTCAATCACAGCTCCAGAATTCAACAGCTTGTTTCATGCACCTATCGAGCCTGGTATGCCAAATTTGTTCAAGCTAGAGCCTGTCTCCAACGCTGACAGAAGAAAATTCTGTCCAAGGAATTTTACATTCCCTGCCAATGCCCCTTCAGATCATGTGTACTTCAAGGGGATCACAATCACAGCAAAGCATCTTGTAAAGATTCTTCATGTCACCCTCCAGCCCAAAGGAGGAAATACAGATGCAGTATACAACTCAGTATGGCAGGTGCTGGTGCACATAGCAAAGAACATCCATTTTGATGTGGCCAGATATATATTCCATGAGATAGATACTGTACAGAAGGACAAGAAAGCTAAGCTGAGGTATGGGTCGTACATCATGTACATGATCCTTCAGAGAACAGATCTTCTGGATTCCAACTTTGACATGACAGTAAAGACCATCAAGACCCAGCTCAGGCCTCAGGCTGATGACCATCCTGATGAGGTTGCTGTTCCAGCTTTGTTTGGTGAGTCCCCTGAACCAGCGGTGTCAGCTCCCGGTGACACAGCTGCTTCAACAGCTCCTCAAGCGCTTGCTCCCTCCGTGCCTGTGCCTCAAGTCCAAGTCCCCGTCGGTGTCACCGCTGATACTCCCACACCTGACCCAGCTGAGTTAGTATCTGTGACACAGGTGGCTACAGATGGCACTCTGTCCTCCTCTCTGATGTCTCAAGCAGCTACCAGAGCTTATCAGAACAAAGTGATGCCCACACAGTTTGCAGCTCTGCGCCGAGAGAACCTTCAGCTCAGATCAGAAGCCACTAATCTGCAATCAAAGGTTGATCAGTTGCAGGCTCAGATGTCAGAAGTTCTCAAGATATTGAAGTCAAAGCTCTGAATATGTCTCTTCCTCACCCCTTCTTGGTGTTTTAGTGTCAAAGGGGGAGAGATTCATGCGTAGGGGGAGACATAGGGGGAGAGTTTCATACAAAGGGGGAGAGATTTGTAAGAGGGAGAGAATAGAGGAAGGGGGAGAAAATTATTTTTTGGTGTACTCAAGGCTTGTTCTATTTCTGATTTTTTTGCCTTGATTACAATTAATACTAAGTCTTGTCTTGCTCACTTTACTCTGATGCTGAAATATTTCAGTGTGCCAAGTGTGTTGCTATGATGCATATGTTCAATGCTCTGAAGCATAGGTCTAGACTATTTTTGCTCTGATTAGTCTGCTTGCTCTGATTCATATACTCATGATTAATCCTATGCTCATTGACTTATGCTCTAATTCACATGTTCATAATAAACATATGCTCTGATCCACATATTCATGTTAGAGCCCTTGCTCTGATATACATGCCCATTGGCACTCTGATACATATGACCAGTAATTTGTCTGGCTCTGATACATATATCCATAGTAAATCTGCTCTCTAATACTCTCACATGCTCTAAGATATATATTCAGATGCTCTGACACATTTTTATATGCTCTGGCTCTTGCAAATGCATCAAGAGAAAAATATTTCAGTTCAATTCATTATTCTCTGACACACTTATTGTTCTGAACTGATAAGAGTGTAAGTTGTAAGAAAATGCTGCCCATATCCAAAAATTATAATCTGTGCATTGGTAAGTTAAAAACAAATCTCTTGTGCACAGCTTCAGGGGGAGTGTATTCTCTACAACCTGCACATATACCTTCTATTCAAATTGATATGGAAATTTGTTGAATGGGTTGCCACTAACCACCAAAAAGGGGGAGATTGAAAGAACATCTAGGCCCCAAGTTGGTTTTGATGGTCAATGGCAACTCAAACTGGAATCTAACGTTTACAGTGAGTGTAAGCAGGTTTGTAGGTTCCAGGAAGAAGGGTCATCAAGGAAAGGATGACCACCAAATAGGGTACAAGGGCGGTTTCCAGGACTAAGGAATGGCTGCGCTAGGCAGCTGTGCCACAGCTGTGAAGAAGCCGGTGCTGTGCAAGGAGTTGCAAGCAAGGTGATGGTGGCTTGATGCATCAAGGACCGTGACTGCAGTTGGTGGGCAGGTAAAGCCTAGATTTGCTAGTTTCTTTGAGTCCATAAGAAAAGCCTGTACTATCAAGAGGAATGAAGCAGTGATGCTCTGTGGAGGTTCTAGTTGCTCAATGCTCAGGATGTTGGACAGTGGCACTAATGCTTTGAGGTTAGTGGCCCTGTGTCAGCAGTTTTGTATAAGTATAAAACTAGTTGGAGCTGGCACTCTGCAGTGCTAGCAGTAAAAAACCCTAGGGGCCGGTTAGAGTCACCGGTGTGACACAGCGGTGTCACAGGTGGTCTAACACTCTATGACTCAGGTACATCTCTGTACTAGGGGAGAGCTTGAAAACGCTAAGGAACCTGCGCTGCGATAGCTTGTCTGCTGAGTCGGAGGGCTGTTGGAGGTTCTCTCCTTATAGGTTTCAGAGAGTGTGTATGCTGAGGGCATGTCATGTGCCAAGACCGGGCTGTTGGAGGTTCTCCTTATAGGTTTTAGAGATGTCCAGTGGAGAAGAGAGTGAACTCATCCTCCTCACAAGGAACTTCAGAAAGTTTTACAAGAAGAAGAAGCAACTTGGATCAGGTGATAGATTCAGAGGAAAGAAGCTGTCAAAAGATAACAAGTGCTTCGAGTGTGGCAAGGAAGGCCACTTTGCTGCTGATTGTCCAACCAAGAGAAAGGACAACAGCCATTACAGAAAGAAGAAGGACTTCCATGGGAAGAAGAAGACCTTCAACAGCAAGCATCCAACCTACTCCAAGAACAAGGCCACTGCCAGAGCTTATGTTGGACAGGCTTGGGTGTCTGAGGATTCAGGCTCAGAAGAGGAGTCTGAAGAAGAAGATCAAGTTGCTGGGATTGCCATCAGCATGGCTGACATACCCAGCTGTGATACAGCCAGGTCACACAGCTCCGAGTCTAGTGCTGAAGCTGACTATCTTTCATCCACTTCTGCCCCTTTGTGTCTCATGGCCAAAGGTTCTAAGGTACTTACTGAGGATGACTTCCCTGATTATGTTGAACTAATGGGCCTATGGCAAGGAGAGGAAGGAGAACATATCCTTAAGGGATAAACTCAGGGAGCTGAGTGAATCTTATGATGAGGTTACTGATGACAGGGAAAACCTCAGGCTTGACCAGGAAAACCTGGAAATAGCTCATGAAAAGCTCAAGGCAGCTCATGAGCTTCTGATAAAGGAGCATGAGGAGCTCAAGGAAAAACATTCTTTGTGCACTGATATTTCTTCTACTATATGCACTGATGCTCCCTTGCCTGCTCCTACTGTTATTGAATCATGCCTGAACTGTGCTAGCCATATAAATGTTCTAACATCCACAGGTGGAGTCACTGATGATTCAAAAGAGGCATCAACCTCTATTACTACTAACCTTGTGGATGCAGATGAGCGCAACAAGCTCAAAGAGGAGCTTGAAGAGCTAAAAAGGCTAATGAGGAAAGGCATATGCACTGCCAATAGTGGCATGCAAAATTATCAGCTGATCAAAGCTGAGATGCTCAGAAAGAATGATGGCTGAAAAGGCTTGGGTTACATTCATTCTGCTCATAAAGATAAACTGCCTGCTACTACTAACTTTAATCTTGCAGAAAAATTTGTGAGGCAGACAAGTACATATGACAACAAGTTTGTTGGTCATAAGAAGGGTAATGGGAATGCAGTAAACATTCCATCCAACCCATCCTATGTACTGCAGATGGACAAAAAGGGGAAGGTTGTGGCTAAATATGTTGGTCGCAGGCACTTGACAAAGTGGTTGCCTGCGATCTGGGTTCCAAAGGCAACGGTTACCTGTGTCACCGGTGTCTTACACAGCTGTGCAACCACCAGTGCCACCGGTAGCTCACACAGCCAACTAACCTCTCTGTCTAAGGTTGCAGGTGATAGCAAGCCTAAAAGAATTCATGTCATATCATCTGTTGCTCAGGCTATCAACTATAAGAACAGATCATCTAACTCTTTAACTGCTGTTTCTGCATATGGTAAAATTGCAAAGGGAACCAAACGAGTTTGGGTCCCTAAACCCCATAACTAATTGTGAGAACCCTAGTTCTGGCGTAGACAAGAGAGGCGTGAGGTGGAAGTTGTGGAGCAACTCGCGCTGCTGAGTTGTTTCGAACCTATCGAGCTATGTCGAGAGTTAGTCGAGAGGGGGAGGAAATTGTTGTGTACTCGCATCGCATTGCATTTCTTCATGGCATTTAGTATTCATATGCATTAGAAATAAATACAATTGAAATCGAAACTTTATTGATTAACGAGATAATACAAGAGTTAATGATATAACATTATTACAAAGAAGAAGAAGAAGAAAGAAAATTACATAATGAAATCTTTCTACCTATACATCATCTAACCTAACTCTTGAACCTTCAGGTCTTCAAAGTCTTCAAGTCTTCGAAGTCTTCGAGTCTTGAGTAGTCGCGAAGCACCAAGAGCCGAAGGGGGAAGTCCTTCGGGAATGTAGAAAGTCATTCGAGGCCGTTGAGTATGGGCACTCGAGACCGTTGGGAATCGTGCTGTTGCTGTAGGAGGCAAAAGGTTCCTAAAGCTATATTTTGAAATACGTGTGGTCTTATCGGCACAGCGGTGTCACAGGTGGTCTAACGCTCTATGACTCAGGTACATCTCTGTACCAGGGGAGAGCTTGAAAATGCTAAGGAACCTGCGCTGCGATAGCTTGTCTGCTGAGTCGGAGGGCTGTTGGAGGTTCTCTCCTTATCGGTTTCAGAGAGTGTGTGCGCTGAGGGCATGTCATGTGCCAAGACTGGGCTGAGTAGTGCGGTTGCGTCAGTTTAGGGTTTACCTGTGTGTGCCACCGGTGACACAGATATCGGTCTGCTTGAGCCGGTTATAGTTGGACGGACTGATTAGCTGTGTCACCGGTGGCTGACACCGGTGACTCACTTAATCCTACGTGGCAACAGTGTAACAGTCAAGTGCCTGTAAACCCTATATATAGGGGACCAGGGGAGGTCTTGGACCTCAACCAATGAGCCAATCAGTAACTCACATTCGACCATTGCAAAACCTCTTTCTACCGAACGGAAGCCAAGTTTCCTAAGTGTCAGTTCGGGAAGGGTTAGAGTTCTTGAGCAAAGAGCATTGGTTCCTCCAAGAGTCGTTACTGCTGAATCTATTACTCTTGGAGTGTCTACTCCTAGACGGGCGTAGGAGTTGCTGGTACCACTCAAGCTTGTGTGGCTGGACCAGTAGTCTGTCAGGGTGATTAAAGTCTACCTGCTGCAAGCAAAAGGACTTCCACAAGCAAAGGGAGAGACCTGAGATCAGGTACTCGGAGAACAAGCACGATTTAGTGCTGGCGACCTCTTCGGAGTAGCTTCTCCAACGGAGACGTACCACTCTGCAAAGAGTTGGGAACTTCGGTGAAAAACACTTTATCTCCTGAGTACTTGTTATTTTACTTCCTGATTCTTGCTATATCTGTTTGCTTGTATGCTCATATAGATATTCTGTTTATCTGCTTAGATCACCTTTACACCTGTGTCTTGTTAGCTATCTCACAGTTGGTATAGATCATATCTCACACCTGTGTCAGCTACCTGTTACACAGACACTGTGATTGCTCATCATTTTGCTGTCATTAGCTTACCTGTGTTAGGCACATGTGTGACAGCTGCATGCTAATTTACACATAGCAACTTACCTGTGCCACGCACCTGTCACACAGCTAGCTAATTCTTGCTTCTGCATAAGGCTTAATCTAAACAATCTAGTTAGAAGAAGTAATTTTTGTTAGCCTCCTATTCACCCCCCTCTAGTTGGCATCTGAGGTCCTTTCACCCGTCAGTGATGACCTGACTAGCGGCGGGAGGGCAAGTCATCACTGACGGGCGCAGATGCGACCCGTCCATGATGAAACAGTTATCACGAACGGGTCTCGTCTATGCCCGTCAGTGATGATTTGACTTCCGCTGGCTGGGCAAGTCATCACGGACGGGCAATCCTTCCAGCCCGCCCGTGATAACAATTTCATCACTGATGACTTGCGCCTGTTGGGCAAGTCACCACAGACGGCCAACCTACAGGCCCATCAGTGATGACTTGACCTGTGCCGGTGGACGTCATCACGGACGGTCTAATGTTTTCGTCCGTCCGTGAGAACAATTTCATCATACTGAATCGATCTGCATACTGAAATGCAGATTCAGTAAGGCCAGTTTCAACTTAGGGAACTTACTGAATCTGCATTTCAGTGTGGAGATTCAGTATGTTTAGACTAATATAGCACTGTAAATACAACAAAGTAGAGTACTTGATGATTTAATTGAAGTAAATGTCCAACAATAAAAAATTTCGACCATATGGAACAAAATACAACTAGGTATTGATAATATGCACATCAAAGTATCCAATTTGACAACTTTAGTCGTCGTCGTCGTCATCGACTATGTTTTTTCCATTATAGATCTCGATGTATGTACGTTGGCACATCATCACTTGGTTCTTCGTCATCACTTGATTCTTCGTCTTCACAATCGGGTTCCGGATCGTCGAATTGGTTGTAGTCTTCTTCATCAACTACACCGTCAACTCCAACGATACTCCTTTTTCCATTCCTCACAACGTGGCACTTCTTATTTGATGAGTCTACTATGTAGAAGACTTGGGCAACCTGTTTAGCGAAGATAAAAGGCTCTTCTATTGACCCAAAACTTTCTAGATCACTACTGCAGATTGACCTTCTCCTGAAACCCCTCCACTGACGGGCACAAAAAGGTCCGTCGCTGGAGGGGAACACCACTGACGGACACCAAAAAGCCCGTCAGCGGAGAAGGCAGCAAAGATGAACGTGAGGAGCATCACTGACGGGCGCCAAATCCACCCGTCAGTGGAGATGAACGTGAGGTGGCATAGATGACGCGTGAACTCCACTGACGGTCACAATTTAAGAGCCCGTCAGTGGAGATTACATATCCACTGACGGGCGCAGACGTAGCCCGTCAGTGTAAATGGGAGCATATGACGTTGCATTTTACTGACGGGCCGTGGGAACTGGCCCGTCAGTAGAGATGTTGTCTTCACTGACGGTATAGATCCTCGTCCGTCAGTGGAGATTAGTGCATGGTTGGCTGGAGATTCACTGACGGTCCCCTTTTACGCGACCGTCAGTGGGGATCTCGCCTATATAACCAGAGCGGGCCCTCGCTGCTGGCCAGTGCTCGCGCGCCCACTGGCCAGCAGCGAGTGCCGCCGTCGCCCCAGCTGCTGCCGCCGTCGCCGCCGCCCCCCTTCCCCCCCCAACCCACCAACACTTCTCCCCTCTCCCCAACCCTCCTCCCCAAGCTCTAGAGAGACAAGATCTAGATCTAGATCTAGATCTAGATCTAGATCTTCTCTTTTCCTCCTCCTCTCACTCTCTCCCTCCTCCTCTCACTCTCTCTCTCTCCCTCCTCCTCATCTCTCACTCCTCCTCAGCGCAAGGCCAGCAGAGCGGGGCTCCCGCTAACCAGCCTCTAGGATGGAGCAGCTGCGCATCCACCTCGGACGGCGGCCCCTACTCGGTGAATCCCGTCGACAGCATCACCGTAAGTCTCGTCCGCTAAACGTGTCGTTATAGTACGAGCTGTTCTCATTGTCCTGACTCCAGTGCGGACGGCACGTCTATCCTCTGTTTTGCAGGAAGCCACTAGATGCACACTCACGGTGCAGATTCCTGGCATGAAGGTCCCGGTGGCGCACGGCCAGGTTTTCCCAACGGCGGAGGGGGCAGTCCTGCACTGTGTTCCTATGCGGGAGCACCACGCGAAGGTACAGGTCAACCTCGTCCTCAATGACTACAGCGAGGTGTTAGTCCCTGTCCCCCCCGAAGAGGAGCTGACGAAGCTAGGGCAGTGCAGAAACTGCTTCATCCAGTGGCCGAAGAGCCAGATCACTATAACCGCGGCGGCCTCTCCTCGCACGGGCCCCTCGTCCAACAACCCCTCTCCATCAATCGGACGATCTCCGTTGGGGCTCAGCCAATCACCCCCGTCCTTTAAAGACCTGGAGGACCATCTTGTCGGGGACCAGCACATGTCACCGATTTTGCGGTCCCCGGGAGTGTCGGAAACGCCCTCCGAGGTTCAAGGCGACCCCCTGGATCAACCGAGGGGGAAGATTTTCTCTCCCGCCACGCTAGCTGGGACGCTGGAAGCAGCGTTGGCGGCAGGCAAGAGCCCGGAGCCGGTACACCAGAGGAAGAAAAGCAAAAAGAGACGGGCCGGCACCGGCGAGAAGGAAAGAAAGGAGCAGAGGCAGAAAACCTTATCCTTCTCAACATCGTCAGTAGAATTATCTACACGGAGCAAGGGCCTCTGGCGATATCATTACGAACCAGGTCAGGACTTGCTCCCACAGGATGAGCTGGACAATCTGTCGGAGGACATGAAGACGCTGCATGAAGATTACCTGAAGATGTCCAGAGATCCTGGTACATTCTGCCAATATTGGAAGGTGAAGGTGCCAAAGGAATACAATTTTTTCATGCAACATGACCAAGACACCTTCGACATCAACTTTGAAGACCTATTCCACATGTACAACCTCTATAGGCTCGACACCACCATGATCAGGCTATGGGCTCTGTACCAAGCCCAAGAGTGCAAACGTCTTCGGGACTCCCATATTGGCATAGTCGATCCGATATGCATGAACGAAGGCTATGCCGGGACCCTAGAGGGTCAAGGATTTCTTCAAGAATACCTGTCGAATGCATTCGTGGTTCATAAGGACAAGGACTGCATACTAGCCCCCTATAACCCTCCGTAAGTACTAAACTTAGCACCGTGGAGTTTATTTTGTTTTTTACGTACGTATCTCCGCCTGCTTACGTTCAGTTGTTCACATTTACGCAGCGACCACTGGGTCCTAATTGCGATCGTTCCAAGTTGGGCCAAGGCTTTTTACTTTGACTCCTCGTCGAACAAGACAGCGGACTTCACAAATATAACTAAGATTTTGGATGCAGCCTTTTTCAGAGCCAAGTTCTCGGGCCATCAAAAAATACCTGTGAAAGCGAAAAAATTGGTACACCATTACAAGTTCCCTTGCAGAGTTCAGCCGGAAGGTACCGTGACATGTGGGTACTACACCTGTGCCCATATGGACCTATTTGTCCGGTACAAGAACAAGCATTGGAAAGATATGAAAGAACTGAAGGCTTGGAGCGAGCTGGGAAGTCATATGTACGACTGGCGACAGGACTTTGCTCGGATCCAAAAAGTCTTCGCCAGACTCATCAACCTTGAAGTCATCAATCCGATGGGTGAATTCTACGTCGGCCCACAATTTCCGAAGCCAAACTTAAGCGGGAATCAATAGAATCGTTGTTTCTGTAATTGAATAAACAATTGTTTCATACTTGTGACCGTCGTTGGAGTGTACATACTATATATGTGATTATAAATGTTATGCGATTAAGAGATTTGACTCTGTGAATGAATAGTTCGTATAGCCTGTGATTAGGAATAATGTAATACTATAGTCTATTATTATGAATAATCTATGTGTGATTATGAGCTAACATAGATCCATTTCGGTTAGCAGGAATGCATACCTCTACTGACGGGCACTCACGGACTGCCCGTCAGTGGAGTTATACCTCTACTGACGGGCTTTTATTAAGCTCCCGTCAGTACTGATACAACTAGTAGCCCGTCGACATATCTCTACTGACGGGCACTTATTACGGGCCCGTCAGTACTGATACAACCAGGTGCCCGTCGGTTTGCAGGAATACATATCTCCTCTGACGGTCCCTGTGGGCCCGTCAGTAGAAATAAACAGTACTGACGGACCTTATGCCTGTCAGTGGAGTGACCCCCTCCACTGACATTTCCAGGGTGACGGGCCCCCTGTCCGTCAGTAGAGGGGGTTTGGCGACCGTCAGTAGTGACCTGTTCTGCAGTAGTGGATCCACGGTAGTGAAGTTCTGATCTTCCACGTGCACATCTTTGAGATTCACTCATCGGCATCGAAACAAGGGGATCTTGGTGACTATGTAGTCAAGTTCCCAAATCTCTTTTATTATGCCGTAGTAGTTGCACTTAATCCCTCGGGGACTACGGGCTTCTACCCGGATCCCACTGTTCTGGTATGTGCTTTTTCGGTCTTGGGCATTCGTGGAAAATGTATATCCGTTGATCTCGTACCCTTGCCATGTCACGATGTTAGCGACGGGTCCTCTTGCCAACCATCCGGCTACATCTTCTTCTTCAGTTGAAGGGTTTTTATCATAAAAATAGTTCTTCAACCACTAGTTGAACCCGATGTTGTGTGTTTTCGTGATCCAAAATTCAGACTTTTTCGGATTCTGTTGGCATAACACTTGCTTGTGAATTTCGATATACGGGTCCACCACTGACATGTGTTGCAAGACCATGAAATGAGCTCTGTTGAACTCAGTTGTATCTAAAGGTTGGTAATCTTTCCTTCCGATTGTCCCGACACCAGCAAGCCTACCCTTGTGCCGAGAACGGGGCACACCTATGGGACGGTGTTCAGCCATGTGATTGTCTCGCGGACTCCAGGCTCCAAGATGCCTCTTATTGCAATAGGTAAGATCTGTGTCATCATCACATGACAGTATTGAGACTTCATGTCTATTAATCTCAAGTCTTTCATTGAAACAAGTTTCTTTATGTTTGCCGAGTAACCAGATGTAACTTTCACCCTAAAGAGGCATTGGCACAATTCCCGTCTCTCAACCTTGCTAAGAGTGTAGCAAGCAGGGGGGATGTATGTTTTGCCTTTCTTCGTTAGTTGTGGTCCCAGCTTTGGTCTGATACCCATTTCTTGCATGTCAAGGCGTACCTTCACACCATCTTTTGTCTTCTCTAGAATGTTGAGCAAGAGACCAATCAAGCTGTCGCACATATTTTTTTCGACATGCATGACATCAATGCCGTGACGGATATTTAGCACCTTCCAGTACGGCAAGTCCCAAAATACAGATTTCTTTTTCCAGATGCTCGGCCATAGCTTCTGTTGCTTTCCAAACACAACATCGATATCTTTCACAATTTCATAGATTTCTTCACCCTTTTTTTGTGCGGGGCGCTCTCGTATCTCGACTTCTCCGTTGAACTGTTTCTTTCATTTCCTCCAAATGTGATCATTCGGAAGGAACCGACGGTAACCCATATATACGATTTTATGCGAGTGTGTCAAGAACTGACTCACTGTTTGTTCTTGGCACATAACACATGCTTCGTGTCCTTTCACAGTCTGGCCGGACGAGTTTTCATAAGCAGGATAATCATTCACGGTTGTGAACAACAAGGCACGTAGGTTGAAGTTCTCTTGTTTATCTGCGTCCCAGACTTCCACCCCATCGTGCCAAAGTGTCGCTAAATCTTCCTTCAGTAGTTGTAAGTACACATCAATATCATTTCCAGGTTGCTTAGGCCCTTGAATGAGTATGGAGAGATGTATGTACTTACGCTTCATGCACAACCATGGAGGAAGGTTGTAAATACTGAGAAGGATGGGTCATGTGCTGTGTCGGCTGCTCATGTTACCGAATGGATTGATTCCGTCCGTATTCATCCCAAACCTTATGTTCCTCGGCTCCTTACAGAATTCTGGAAATACCCTATCGACAGTCCTCCACTGGCATGCGTCGGCAGGGTGTCTCATTATTCCATCTTCCTTACGCCATCATCTTTGCCTCCTTCTTATTAGCGAACAAACGTTTCAAATGGGAAACGATCGGAAGATACCAAGCCACCTTTGGTGGAGGCCCCTTCACCGCACCCCCACCTTCATCCTCGTCATCATGACAATTTTCTTCATTTGTAATACGCTTGTATTGGGATGTCTTGCACGACGGACATCTATGCAGGTTTGCGTACTCTTTGCGGTACAGAATACAGTCATTCAGACATGCATGTATTTTTTTACTTCTAATCCAAGAGAGCATATAACCTTCTTGGCCTTGTAAGTTGTTGTTGGCAACACGTTCCCTTCTGGAAGAATGTCCTCTAGGAGCACCAACAGCTTTGTGAAATTTGTGTCTGACCAGTTATTGCTTGCCTTGATCTTCAACAGTTCTAGCGCGATAGCCAATCGCTTGTGCTTCGGTTTGCATTCCGGAAACAAGGGTATTTTCGAGTTTCCCAACAAGCCTAAGAACTCATCGTACTCTCTTCCACCAAGGTTCGTCCCTTCCGCGTCACGCAACATTTGGTCCAAATCATTGTGTACGTCAACCATATCCTCATTTGAGGATTCCTAATTGGCTTCTTCCACTAGTTCGTCGAGCGATGCAACATGTCCAGCCTCGACTTCTACCCCTTCGCCAACACTCACTCCTACCTGCTCTTCGCCACTTGGGACGACTTCTGCCTCTTCGCCAGTGGCAACTTCTTCCTCCTCGCTGTGACTTGTCCAATGGGTATAACCATCCATGAAACCCTTTATAAGCAAGTGTAATTGCATGTCCTTTGTTGTCTGCACCATCTCCACATTGTTGCAATTACGACATGGATAACTGATGATGTATAGTACGATATCCTGTATACCAGACGGTATCCGCATATGATTCCCTGGGCTTTCAGAAGGGTACGTACTACGTACTTAGTAAGGATACCCAGAGAATAAGGTAACCCCTCGAAAGAGGAAAGATATCCCTTAAACTGGGAAGTGAATCCCGACGTTCAAGGAAGCCGGAGTCCTACTCGGGCATAAGTCCATGTCCAGTACGACCCTGGGGACCCCCTATATAAGGATCAGCAATCCCATAGGGGAGGACAGGTCTTTCTAGTCGCACAATGAGTTGAGCCAGATCCCAGGAGGTGAAGCCCTAGAAGACCCGCTGCATCGAAGGAGTCGAGTCCCGCGGGATTAGTTAGGTTAGTCTGCGACTAGGCCTAGGGTAGCCATTAACATACACCCCCATTGTAAAGACGTTTTCTCCATCAATATATACGAACAGGACGTAGAGTTATTATCCTGAGGGAGGCCCGAACCTGTATAAAAAAGTGCTATCCCCTGTTGTCAGATCTCCTAGCCTTGGGCCCTAGAGGTCCCTACCCCCTAGTATCACCATTCCACGAATACCGTAAGATCGCCAATTCACCGATCGTTGACAGATGGCGCCGACCATGGGGACCTCTCCGGATCAAGCCGTCCAGGAAGAATCAAAGTCGGCAGGATGTGCAACTATTCGCGATCAGCTCTTTTCGTCAACTGCATAGTCCTCGTCGGTCCGATCCGAAGAGGAGGAAGCAGATGCGACAAGAAGTCCGATCGCCCCCACGCATCGTGTCGGGTACTCAGACCGGGGCTTCTACGACAACTTTGTCCCCATGGACCCGTACCCGGTCACGGATCGCATGGATTTTTGGAGAATACGCCCCTGGAGAGTACTCGGGTCACGAAGCAGATCGCTTCAGGGCCGAGTGCACCAGGGCCTTCGACGGGAAGTTGGTGCTGAACGACAACCTCCTGCCAGGAACGACCAGTCCAATGGTCGGAATTTCGCCTGTGAATTCTGATCGTCAGGACAATCATGACCCTACCCACGCCGCGTCCGATGAGGACAATGCGATGGAGTGTGAGTACACATCATCTAACCAAGGACCTCGAGTGGTTCTCGCGATCGATGATGGTCGTGAAGAGCTCGAGGACTGAGATCTACCTGGGGGCTCGGAACGACACAATACGATGGCCACTCCCCCTAGGAACGGGGACTTGCCTGCCGCTACAGAGAGAACCCCTCTAGGAACGAGGGAGTACGTGTCCCGAACCGCTCGAATGCTCGCGGAGGTGCGCCATCTGCTATCGCGACCACCGGCAGCGGATTTATCAACACCCGCGGGTATGCAATGGCTACAACGGCTGGGGGCTGACCTCCAAGAGGCCCAAGACCAAGCCAAGTCTTCTCGAGCCCAGTCGGTGACACGCAGCTCTACTCGAGTTAGAACCCCTTCTCCGCTAGAAGAGCGTGACCGAGAAGGACGACACCCCAGGAACAGGACTCCTCAGGAGGAGCCACCTGTTGACCTCCGAGACCAGCTCAACAGGCGCCGACACCAAAGGTGCCAGCAAGAGCAACAGGCCCCTCGGAGGGACCACTCGCAATACGCCAACGTTCGCAGCCGAGCTTCGACCTCGAACAACGGCGAGAATGCACCTTATCGGGGAGCCTTCAGCGGATGCCAAGCGCTATCCCAGGAGCTCCGGCTGGTGCACTGGCCTTCTCGTTTCAAGCCCGAGTCCCTAGAATCGTATGACGGCACCACGAATCCCATGGAATTCCTGCAGATCTACACCACCGCGATCAAGGCCGCAGGCAGGGACGAGAAGGTTATGGCCAACTACCTTCCTACCGCCCTCAGGGGAGCCGCTAGGACTTGGTTGACGAACCTACCCCCGGGAACTATCCGTTCATGGGGACAGCTCTGCGACATGCTTCTCGGGAACTTCCAAGGTACCTTCGCAAGACCTGGTCGTCTCGACGATCTATTCCTAGTCGTCCAACGACTAGACGAGACCTTCCGAGAATTCACCAAAAGGTTTAGTGCGGTCCGCAACACTATTCCGGAGATAACTGACTCGGATGTCATCCGCGCCTTTACTCGGGGCAGCGGAAACGAGATGTGTACGCATGACTTGATCATGCGACCACCAAAGACCACGAGACAGCTCATGGACCTAGACGAAAAGGCCGCCTGTGCGGAGGAGACCCTGAGATACATCAAGCAGCAATGAGGCGGGCCGACCAATTCTCCCCTCCGAGCAAGGGATGATTCGAGGAAGACTAAACGCAAGAAGAAGTCCTCCGGAGGGAACAAGGAGAAAAGGGCCAAAGCCGACGAGGTAATGGCCGACATCTCCGAGAAGCGCACCTAGCGACCACACCCCAAAGACAAGCCTACCAACTCCTCCGACAAGCCATCCAAGCCCTGGTGCAACTTTCACTAGACCGACTCGCATGATCTACGTCAGTGCCGCATCTTCAAGAAATACCTTAGGGAAGAAAGAGAGAAGTTCCGCGAGGAGGATCCTCAGGTCGCTAACAACAGTCGGGACATGACTTCCGACGATGATGACTCCACCTCTGAGCTTTTCCAGGGGCACGTCAGAGGAATCGAGCACATATTCGGGGGCTCAACCTCTTATGAGTCAAAGAGGCAATACAAGGCGATTGCCCGAGAAGTTCTCGCGAGTCTACCACGGGTCCCTCGGGCGGTCAAGTGGTCCGAGGTCACGATCTCTTTGGACCAGACGGACTGCCCCGAGAACTGTGCTCGGCCGGTACGATATCTGATTGTTGTCGAACCAACAATCAACAACTGCCGAGTAGGCCGTGTGCTGGTAGACGGAGGGAGCTCTCGACGCCCTATTCGCCAACGCCCTCGACGCAATGCAGGTACCACGGTTGTTCGTCCAGACGGTGATGCAGGCATTGCACGGTATCGTCCTGGGCTCGTCGGCCACACCGATCGGGCAAGTCACGCTCCCGGTCACCTTTGGTACACCGGAGAACTTCCGAACAGAGAAGATGCTGTTCGACGTCGTTGATTTCGAGATAGCGTACAATGCTATCCTAGGACGCCCAACTCTGGCCAAGTTCATGGCAGCAACGCACTATGCCTATCAGTGCATAAAGATGCCCAGCCCAAAAGGCGTCCTCACGATAAAGAGTTCCCCCAAAGAAGCACTCCTCTACGATAGACGCAGCCTCGACCACGTACGAACGCGCCAGGAAGAAGGGGAGCACGCCCCCTCAAAAGCCAACGCAGTCGTAAAATCTCACGGCGAAGTGAAAGTCATTCCTTTGGATCCGGCAAAACCCTCCAGGACAGTCCGGATCGTGGTGACTCTCGATCCAAGCTTGGAATCATCACTCATCGTTTTCCTCCGGAGCAACTCGGACGTTTTCGCATGGCAACCGTCCGACATGCCAGAATCCCCAGGGAAGTGATTGAGCACAGGCTGGCCATCCGCAAGGACGCCATACCTGTAAAACAAAAGCTCCGACGATTTGCCCCGGATCGGAAAGAAGCCATCAAGCTGGAAATTGAAAAACTCCTGAAGGCCGGGTTCATCAGAGAAGTCGAACATCCCGAGTGGCTCGCAAATCCCGTTATGGTCAAAAAGCCAACAGAAAATGGCGAATGTGTGTCGACTTCACAGACCTTAACAAAGCTTGCCTGTGTCGACTTCACAGACCTTAACAAAGCTTGCCTGAAGGACGCTTTTCCGCTACCCAGAATAGATCAGATTGTAGACTCCACGTCTGGATGCGATTATCTAAGCCTTTTCGATGCCCATTCGGGCTATCACCAGATAAGCATGCATCGAGAAGACGAGGAGAAAACCTCCTTCGTAACTCCGTTTGGGGTATTCTGCTACTCAAAAATGCCTTTCGGATTAAAAAATGCGGGTGCAACGTATCAGTGCGGAATGCAGCTTGCCCTCCATAGTCAACTCGGTCGGAACATCGAAGCTTACATCGATGACCTCATCGTAAAAACAAAAAAGAAAGAAGATCTGCTCTCGGACCTACTGGAGACATTCACCAATCTTCGAAGGAACAGGATAATGCTGAATCCACAGAAATGTACCTTCGGAGTTAGCGCCGAAAAACTACTCGGGTTCTTGGTATCGCACCGAGGAATTGAAGCAAACCCCGACAAGATACGGGCAATTGCGGAAATGAAATCACCAAAAATGGTCCGAGACGTCCAAAGACTCACGGGTTGCATGGCAGCCATGAGCCGATTCATATCCCGACTAGGAGACCGTGAGATTCCTTTTTTCAAACATCTACGACAACACGACGGCTTCAAATGGATGGAAGAATCTGAAAAGGCATTCCAAAAGCTCAAAGAATACTTAACTACCCCCCAGTGCTAGTCGCGCCCAACCCCGAAGAGGGATTGTTCCTCTACATCGCGGCCAGACCATCCGTGGTTAGCAGCGTATTGACGGTGGAACGCGGGACTTCAGAACAATGTGACAAGGTCCAGCAGCCAGTTTACTACGTCAGTGAGATCCTGCACGGGCCCAAGGAACATTACCCTCAGGTTCAAAAGCTCCTATACACGGTGCTCACCACATCTCGCAAACTTCGACACTATTTTCAGGCTCACAGCATCACAGTCCCAACCACCTACCCTCTGGGAGAAATACTCTGCAACCGCGACGCCATCAGCCGAATCGCCAAGTGGGCTGTCGAACTCGGAGAGTTCGACATCCACTTCGTTCATCGCACCGCCATCAAGTCTCAAGTCCTCGCCGACTTTGTCACCGAATGGACGGAGCCCGACCACCTGGCGTCATCAGCAGTAAAGGACGATGTTTGGACTCTACACTTCGATGGTTCCCTAACCATCGGAGGCGCAGGGGCTGGGATAATATTAACTTTCCCAACCGGAGAATGCCTACAGTATGTACTGCAGATCGACTTCCCAGCCACGAATAACGTAGCTGAGTACGAAGGTCTGCTAGCCAGTCTCAGAGTCACTTCCGCACTTGGTATCCGCTGCCTCCTTGTGAGTGGGGACTCACAGTTGGTGGCGAGACAGGTGTCCAAGGAGTATCAGACCACAGACCCAAATATGGCAGCTTACCTTGCGGAGGTGAGAAAGCTAGAGAAGAAGTTCTTCGGCTTCGAAGTACGGTATATCCCTTGAAAGGACAACTGCCGAGCCGACAGTCTCGCCCGCCTAGCTTCCTCACGATCTCCATGCCCACCCGGAGCCTTTGTAGAAAGGATCTCGACGCCGTCCATAGCTTCTCACGAACCCATGGACGAAGGAATGGCTATGCCCAGCATCGAGCACCATTCAAGGGCGTCACCAGGTACTGACGCTCCGAGGGGAGTGGCGGGGCGCCTCGTCGCTCCTCTCGATCTTGAGGATTCGTGGATGGAGCCCATCCGTAGGTACCTTCTCGATTGAACCATGCCTGAGGATGATACACTCTCCGAGCAAATTGCCCGACGCGCTAGGATGTACTCCCTGATCGACGGAACCCTCTACCGACAGAGGGCTCACGGAGTGCTCATGCGGTGTACCCCTCAGACGCAGGGTATAAGACTACTCGACGAGATCGATGGAGGGGTGTGCGGGGCACACGCATCTTTCTGAACCCTAGTTGGAAAGGTCTTTAGACAAGGATTCTATTGGCCGACAGCCCTCCGTGATGCGAGCGAATTAGTGAAGCGATGCCGT
Organism: Stipa capillata; assembly: GCA_019208055.1. NCBI lineage: Eukaryota > Viridiplantae > Streptophyta > Magnoliopsida > Poales > Poaceae > Stipa > Stipa capillata. Next base: position 170,235 of record JAGXJF010001115.1, read on the forward strand.
CAGTGTCAATTTCACCGCAGACGCATTCACAGCCCGCCCAAGCATTATAGACAATTCCCTTGTCATGGCCATTCGCCACGTGGGGCCTGGATATCCTAGGGCCGTTTCGGTGGCGCCCAGGGGCTATAAGTTCTTGTTTGTCACAATCGATACGTTCACTAAATGGATCGAGGCCAAGTCAGTCGCACAGATCACGTCGGAAGCAGCCAAGCAATTCATAATGAAAAACGTTATGACCAGATTCGGCGTTCCGAGCAGGATCATAACCGACAACGGAACCCAGTTCTCAAGTGTCGAATTCATCGAGTACTGCACTGAGCTCGGTACCACAATATGCTATGTCTCGATCGCACACCCGCAGAGTAATGGGCAGGTCGAACGCGCCAACGGACTTATACTCCAAGGAATGAAAACCCGCGTCTTCGGTAGACTCTCTGCCCACGCCAAAGCTTGGGTACGTGAACTACCTTCCGTACTGTGGGCTCTGAGAACAACTGCCAGTCGGGCTACCGGCGAAACACCGTTTGGCTTGGTATATGGAGCCGAGGCCATGCTCCCCTGTGAAATTGCCCTCAAGTCACCACGGGTCGAGCTTTACAATGACAAGGAGGAAACATCCCGACGAGAGGACGACCTCAACTTCATCGAAGAAAAACGGACTCAGGCCTTGCTCCGGGCTACCAGCTATCAGCAGGACCTCCGTCGCTATTACGACCGCTACGTTTAGCAGCGCTCATTGCAAGTTGGGGATCTCGTTCTACGACTTGTGCAGAACAAAAGCAACAGCAATAAGCTCTCTCCCAAGTGGGAAGGTCCTTACAAGATAGTCGTGGTCACTCAACCAGGATCGTTCCGGCTAGCAATGGAGGACAGCCGAGTCTTAACAAATTCCTGGAATATTGACAACTCCAGAAGTTTTATGTGTGAGACTAATCGACTGTCCACTCGAGGGCATTCCTCGAGTGGACAGTCGGGGGCTAGCCATGATGGTCAAATGGCCTAGACATGGACAATATCGTCAGAAGGTCATAACCAAGAAGTCCCCCATACGAATTTGTCACACATAAAAATACCACAAGTTCGACCACATGTTCACACATCGGGCAATCACGAACGCCCAAAAAAGTCTCGAGCGGCGTGGTCCAATTCCGCTAGACGATCTGGAAAGCTCCCGGCAGCCCAGAGGGATACGCCGACCGTCCAGTGCACCGACTCTAGGCGATCCGCTATCATTAACAGGTTCTCCTCGACAGAGGAGGCCCGTGCCTTCTCTTCGGAAAGAGCGCTGGAGAGCCGAGTCGACTGGTCCCGAAGTTCCCGGACCTCGCTGCGGACAATCAGACAAAAAAATTTTCATGGGGCTGATAAAGAGCAGGGACATCCTTACCTCCACCAAAGGCCCGAGCAACGCCACGCGATCATCTTCGACCGAAGTTTCCCCGCCCTACCGACCAGACATTAGCTGATGCTTATCAGGTATAGGAACCCTTTTGTTCGAAATAGGGAGAAATTCGGCTTGAAAGATTGATTGAATAAGAGTCAATTTTAGAGAAGATGCAAGCCTCGCCTGTGTTAGTTCCGAGCGTGGCCAGGGATTCCCGGTCGGCGGATGTCCGGCCATGATGCGAGGAAGAAGATGGGGGGACGCGAATGCTAAGGGACAGAGAGTAATGCGGGCAAAAGCCCCGACTCTTGGTTCCTTAAGGGACCGAGCGCGGTTAACAGTACGATCTGTTCCATCGCATTTAATGCGGGCAGTTGCTTTTTCCACATACGAGGCGTTGCGCGGGAAAAAGAGGGCCTGACAAACCCACGACCCCGACAAGCGCGCCGTGTTACGGCTCACGTTAGCCGCACAGCGGCGCAGAAAAAAGGAAAGATTCTTCATCACCACGCAAAATTTCCGCCACGACGGTTCGGTTTTCCAGAAATCCGCCAGGCAAGACATGTGTCCGTGATCAACGGACCAGATTGGCTCGGAAAGAACTTTGGGTTTTTCCAAAGAATTGCTCTGATATATCTGCACGACTACTCGGTAGGGATTAAGCCTACTCGGGAGAGTTGTCGACAAGGACCACCTGGTTCACCTACTCGGAGCTGCTCCTCGAGAAGGGCAGATTTCCTACAGAACAGTCACAGCCTCTCTTCATGTATTGATGGGGGTCTTGATGATGTATAGTACGATATCCTGTATACCAGACGGTATCCGCATACGATTCCCTGGGCTTCCAGAAGGGTACTACGTACTTAGTAAGGATACCCAGAGAATAAGGTAACCCCTCGAAAGAGAAAAGATATCCCTTAAACTGGGAAGTCAATCTCGACGTTCAAGGAAGCCGGAGTCCTACTCGGGCGTAAGTCCATGTCCAGTACGACCCTGGGGACCCCCTATATAAGGATCAGCAATCCCATAGGGGAGGACAGGTCTTTCTAATCGCACAACGAGTTGAGCCAGATCCCAGGAGGTGAAGCCCTAGAAGACCCGCTGCCTCGAAGAAGTCGAGTCCCGCGGGATTAGTTAGGTTAGTCTGTGACTAGGCCTAGGGTAGCCACTAACATACACCCCCATTATAAAGACGTTTTCTCCATCAATATATACGAATAGGACGTAGGGTTATTATCCTAAGGGAGGCCCGAACCTGTATAAAAAAGGGTTGTCCCCTGTTGTCAGATCTCCCGGACTTGGGCCCTAGAGGTCCGTACCCCCCAGTATCACCATTCCACGAATACCGTAAGATCGCTGATTCACTGATCGTCGACAACAACAGATTTCATTCTTTCTCTTCCTCAACATATCTTCTCGGGCAACTCTAAGAAACCTAGATAAAGAATCTATGTACCCTCTGGTAGCACGATCCCCGTGCATCCAACTTCGATCCATCGATCCTATAGTAATAAATGATAGCACGAAATTATCTACTTAATTATAAAGCTTGATCATATACAATTAGTGTTACTTTTGCTACATACAATTCAATCCATCGCCCACATTAATTGATTACTAAAATATGATGATTCTATTATGAAAAGTGGAGTATTTTTGCAATAGGCCACTTACAACTTCTACCTATCTAGCTTATCCAAAATCCACAAGTAAATTGGTTTAAGGTTCATAAATTTTATTAATAAGAGCATATATAAAGTGGCTTTCAATATTCTAGAAATTTGGCTTAATATCCAAAGCAGCCGGTTTCTATTTTAGTATGAAATTACAATGGATAAATACGAAGGCTTTAATCCACGCCCTTTAGGAGATGTACACACTTAATAAATGATATAGAGAGAGCAATTACTAACCTGCTCTCGTCTCCAACTCAAAATATAGCACTGTCCAAGGTCCAAATGCGACCCCTAGCTCTCCTCTCACCAAATTGCCCACAAATCACGCTTCTCGGTGGCCACAACGTTGCTCTGGACATGAGGAGGCGCCGCTGCTGGTCGAAACTTAGGAGCAAAAACTCAGGTTCGACGCACGGCGCAAACGACAAGTCGCCCGGTTAGAAACCTATATAGAACAATTCATCACGGACGGGCCAAATCCAAACCCGTCAGTGATGACTTTCCCACCATTACAAGGACTTGAAAAATAACCTGTGAGTTATGGGAGACTGATCACTGATGGGTGGGTACTACACCCGTCAGTGATGACAGTCTTAGTCATTCGCCTAGAGCAGGATCATCACAGACGGGTTGTATTTTCACCCGTTTGTGATATGTCATCACTGACGGGTAGAAGTATGACTCATCTGTGATGATCCTACTCGAGCCGTTCACCTGAGGTAGTCATCACTGACGGACCAAAAAATAACCCGTCAGTGATGATGTGGGAAACTGATCACTGACGGGTTAGTATTACTTACCCGTCAGTGATGATAATCTCATCATAGACGGGTTGTATTTTTACCCGTCTGCGATGAGTCATCACTGATGGGTAGAAATGTGACCCGTCTGTGATGTGCGCGCTGTGGAATTTTAAGGGACCTACATCCCAAACGGCTTTTCTGTATTAACCGTTTTCGAATGTGAATTTCCAGCATAATATATTTAGGCGGTAAACTGACTATGCCCATTCATCTCTTCGATCGTCTTCTTTGTCACTTCATCTTTCCGCCACTTCGCTCCCTCCGCATCAATACTCAATCCACCTCCGCCTCCGCCCAATCCATTCCCTCCTACTGCTTTTCTCCTCCGCCATGGCCAGTCTGTCGTCGGCATCAGCGCCACTATCCGTCCCGTCGCCCTATGCAGGTCCTCCGTTGCCGATTAGTTGGCCATCCACCACCACCAACTACTCGTCTGATGAGGACTCGCCAATGGTGGTCTCCTTCGACGATGATGGATGCTACCGACCTCCTCCGAAGACGATTGGATGGCCGACGATGATTCAATGCTAGCAGCGAAGGACAACACCAACGAGGTACCATGAGGAGGAGGAGGACGACACAGCGGATGAGGACGAGGACAACAGTGACGATGACAACGAGGACGACGGCAGCGCCGACAACGAGCAGCATGGCGCCACCGCTGCCCGAAAGGGCTACTGTACCAACGACTGCTGGGAGCACACCGACGAGGACGAGGAGATTTCTGGGAGCACACGGCGAGGACGACAATGACCTCGACGGCTTCGACGACGGAGACAACAACAGTAACAACATCGACGACGACGCGGCCTCCACGGCGACGACGGCATGATCGGGCCCGCCCAGGAAGAGGCGTAGGCTTTAGATAATTAATTAGTCTACTATAATTACTACTATGTAATTATTACTGCTACTTTGTAATGTATATATGTTCAAATATATGTTCGATCTCTGCCTTAGTGTCCAAAAATCGCAAATATATGTTCTATTGTGTTCCTCCCATTCATAAGAGACTAGTAGTTGTCACCGGAAGCAGGTGAAAGTCGTGAGTTGTTCGTTCGATCTTTGCCGATCACGGTTACACTTTTTATCACTGACGGATAGAAGTACGACCCGTCTGTAATGATCCTGCTCGAGCCATTCACCCGAGGTAGTCATCACTGACGGACCAAAAAATAACCCGTCAGTGATGATGTGGGAAACTGATCACTGACGGGTTAGTATTACTTACCCGTCAGTGATGAGTCATCATCACAGACATGTTGTATTTTTACCCGTCTGTGATGAGTCATCACTAACGGGTAGAAATGTGACCCGTCTGTGATGAGACTTACATATCAGGCAGTGTTTCCTGGCCTCATCAGTTCATTTTGCTTGCCACCTCTGAAAAACAGAATAACATCCCAACTGCATGTACAGCCTCTGCATAGCTCCAACATGCGCAGGACAATATATATCACAAGCATCCACAACACAAATTAAAGAATTTTCTGCATCTCAATTCCACATCTCAAATTTGACAAGTCCACATCTCAAATATATATATATGTACAACACATTCGACATCGCACAAGTTGCTAAAAAATTTTGCACATCTCAGTTTCAGATGGAAACAAACTATCTAGGGCTTGGTTCATGGGTAGAAAGTGCTAGCTAGAGTGTTTACACACTGAATACAAATGGACGCATTAGAATGCGATGACACATTAGAATGTGATATCTGTATGTGTACTCTCTCTTATGCTCGGGCTTCATCCTGACCTCCGATTGAAGCACACAATCATGTCAGTCACAATTCACAATTTAACACGGTATAATCAGCATATAACAAAGTAGAGAGGTTCGGAAGGTAATACCTAGCGGAAGGCGTCTGATACATCACGTAGTTTTCTTGTGCAGTGTAACAGCAATAGAGCGTCGTCACCATTGTGACATTGCGTTTACACTGCACAAGACACTCTTTCCAAATAAAGTGTCTTGTGCAGTGCAGCACAGTGTCACAAATGCGACGGAGAGGGGAGAACGGCGGCCTCCACCAGCGCCGGCGCTGCTGCAAAGCAGAGGAGCGGTCGCCGGCCTCGAGGAAGAGGTGGCGACTGGATCTGGGCTCGGGGGGGGCTCGGGGAGGAGGCAGCGGTCGGATCCGGGCTCGAGGAAGAGGCAGCGATCGCATCCAGGCTCGGGAGGCTCAGGGAGGAGGCGGCGGCCACAGCGCGGTGCGAAAGAAAGCTAGGGTTTCAATGCGGCGAAAATGACTAGGTATCGCATTTATACATAGAAGAAGTCATCACGGACGAGCCAAAATTATGCCCGTCAGTGCTAGTTTGGTCATCTTTGACGGGTCAGTTTTCTACCCGTCCGTGATGACACTGCAAGTCATCACTGACGGGTGAAAAATCTACCCGTCACTGAAAGTCATCACTAACGGGTAGTTTTCCTATCCGTCAGTGATGAAATCTTTGATAATAGCCTTGAGGCTCATCACATATTCATTACTAACGGGTAGTTTTCCTAGCCGTCAGTTAAATTATTTCACCACTAACAGGTACGGTCTACCCGTCAGTGATACCGATCCTGCATGACGTTGTTTGTAGAAGTGTTACGTTGATATTTTATCACATACCCATTTTATCACTTATTTATTGGCTATGTTTAGGATATGAATATGAAGTGGATATTGCTATGTTCGTATTCTAAACTATACGTATCAATTTTATGGGCATAAATACCTGGTTTAATAGTTTAGAGCTAAAATGAACCGCACTCCCCAAGTGATATACAAATTTTCCTACTATATGTTCAAGTCAAAATTGAAACGTGACAATCCAACTATATATGTGTTAGATACTTAGATCACGCAAATATTTATCCGACGCCGTCGAGTGAATTCGTTTGCCGGGCTCGAAGTTTTCGTTTCATGGCACATTTCCAAAAGGAGCGTCCGTGAGGTTGTCTGACATGTGTGGTCGAAGAACCTTGGGCCCATGCCCGTAACGGAGTTCTTACCCTGACATCTCCAGTTCTACCCCCCGTGCAGCAACGGAGTAACTAAACTATTGGAATTGCTTGGACCCGAGTTGTCAGCGACGGAGGCAGACGGTGAATTTTTGCGCCTTCCCAAGCAAGCAACTCACATTAGCTGCGGTAAACAAATTTCATCGGCCAAGTCCGACCCATCCATAGTTTACAAATAGCCCCCTTCCTCTCCTACACCTCACCCAGAACATCTCACACGCAACACACTGACACACACACACACAATCGGGGGTTAGCAATGGAGGAGA
>JAGXJF010001119.1:600000-849791 GCA_019208055.1 Stipa capillata
TTAGAGGTTACCTTATCCTCCTGGGATCCTTACCGGATAGGGGGTATACTTCGGTAATCTAGGAAATCGTATATTAGATACTTCCTAATATACGGGATACTATACTATTCATCATCAAGCCCCCCATCGGTACGTGAAGTGAGGTCATGACTGTTCAGTAGAAAATCCGCCCTTCTCGGGAAGCAGCTCAGAGTAGGTGAACCAAGTAATCCTTATCGACGACTTTTCCAAGTAGGTATGATCTCTGCCGAGTAGTCACGATAGCCTTATCAGAATTAAAGCCTTTTCGATTTAATCTAATCCGTCGATCACGAACATGCGTTCGCCTGGCGGATTTTTGGGAAATCGAACCATTGTGGGAAATTTCGCATGGTGATGAAGAATCTTTCCTTTTCTGCGCTACTGCTTCGGCTGACATTAGCCGCAACACAGCGCGCTTGTCGGGGTCGTGGGTTTGTCAGACCCTCTTTTTCCCACGTAACGTCTCGTATGCGGGAAAAGCAACTGTCCGCATTAAATGCGATGGAACAGATCGTGCAGTTAACCGCGCTTGGTCAGGCGAAAATTGAAACCTTTAAGAAACCAAGAGTTGGGGTTTTTTGCCCGCATCCCTCTCTGCTCCTTGGCTTTCCCATCGTCTTCTTCCTCGTGACCTCATCAAAACCCTTTCGCTTCCATTGTCCCCGATCGTTCTGTGAAAATGGGCAGAGCGCTGCGAAGAAGTCCCCTGAGCCCAAGAAGCCATCGGGGGATGTTTTGGGGGAACAAATCTCCGTCATCCCTGAGTTCAAAGCCTCGGTGATGGATTCCTTCGCCATCAACAGGCTCGTGGCGGAGGAGGTAATCCTCCCGGAGGTATTCGTGCCTTTCCGGGAGGCCATGAAGGAAACGGTTCCCAGCCTGGATACGGACTAGATCGTTGTCTTCACGGACTTCTTTAGGTGCGGACTCTAGTTCCCACCTTCGCATTTCTTCCTCCTCGTGCTCCAGTTCTACAGGATCGAGTTGGTTCACCTCAACCCGAACTCGGTCCTGATGCTGGTGGTCTTCGCACATTTGTGCGAAGCGTACCTCGGCATCAGGCCAAGCCTGGAGCTGTGGAGATACTTCTACAACCTCTGCCGGATGAAGGTCAGTGGCGGAGGAGTCGTCGGTGGTGCCAGGTTCTAACTCCGGGAAGGGAAGAAGGATGCCTATATTTCCTCTTCCTGGAAGTCGTCATGGTCGGGCTGGCATTCTAGGTGGTTCTACTACCAGCCCCCATCTTACTCCGGGATCCATTGCCAAGGCCTAGCTCCTTTGCCGATGAAGTGCTGGGTGGAAGCCCCAAAGGAGACCAAGCAGCTCAAGGTCCTTGTCCACGACATCACCAATCTCGCCGCCAAAGGCTTGTCGGCGTGGGATGTCGCGGAGGACTTCCTTCGGCGGCGCATCAGCCCTCTTCGGTCAAGGGTCCATCCTGCCTGGATATTTTCGGAGGGTCAAGACCAATCAAGGGACTTTGACACGCGTAAGCACCCTCCCCTTCTCGTGCCATTCTAATCGGTGAGACACCGTACTTGTTTCTGACTTATTTCGATTGTGCAGATCTGTCCCCGGGGGAGCTTCAGAGTAGGTTGAACAACCTATTCGAGCAGTCTCCCCAAGGCGGGCGGACGGAGGTGCCCTTGCCACTTCTGAAGCTTAGCCCCGACGAGCAGAAAGAAGTCCTTTCGGTGAATTGTAGGCCTTTCTTCTTGTCTGGTCCTGAGTCATCCAAGGAATTATATTAATAACCCTTGGGTTCTCTTCTACAGCGACCTGGCCGCGGAGGTCCTGACTCGGAGGCCAAGCGGGCTGGAGCCCCCGTGTAGGAGGAGGACGTTGAAGTCCTTGGAGAGACCATGCCGCCTCCTAAAGAGGGAATCGGAGGTCCATCCGGGGCTGAGGCGGCATTGGAGGCTACTCGGGTGGATATTCCTAGCTGGGCCCCTTCTTCTTCGCCGAATCCCGAACCTCAGGTTAGATCCCTCGCCCGACTCGTTCTGTTCCGTGGTTTTCTTTGAGTAGAGTAACAGGAGTGAACTTGTTGGACAGCGTGAGGTGAGTAGCCTTCCTTCAAGGGAGCTGACGCCTCCTCCCCCATCCACTCGACAAGAGGGAGCCGTGAAAACAAAGGGGAAAGCGCCACTAGCCTCTGCTGAAAAGCAGGGTTCAGTTACTTCGTCGAAGGGACCTCTTCCTCCGGTGAAGCACCAAAGGTAAGTTTCTTTCATGGTCCTCTTCGATGTTTTTTTTTGTCTTCGTGAAGGATTAATTCCGAAGCTCTTCCGACTAGGGTGACCATCCTTCCAACCGGAGTTTCGGTGGGGGCCGTCATCGAGGAGCAGCCCTTGGCGACAAGGCCGGTAGCAACCCCGGTCGAGAAGGTTGAGCCCCCTAGGCCGGAGCCCTTGGTGCCAGAAGGAGTCGGCTTGACCTCCCTGCTATAGGCAAGTGGAAGAGTTAGTAGTAAAACGTACGAGAAGTCCAATACTAACCTCATTGTTTTCAGATCGTCATTTCCTGGATCCCTCCGCTCGAGACGGCTCAAGCTGAACTGGAGGCGAGCCGAGCGGCGAATGAGGAGCTGAAGAAGCGCCTCGAGGAGTCCGAGAACTTGCGGGCGGAGAAGGAGGAGCTGCAGAGACGCCTCCGAGATGCCGAGAAGAGGTGGGAGGAGGCCGAGGCTGAGCTCCAGGACCCGAGGGCTCGCTCGTCGGAGGCGGAGGCTTCCCTGCAAAGAAGTCAAGCCTACGCGGCACGCTCGAGTAGGCACTTGTCGAAGCTGGCGTCGTCGTCTTCCCCCGCCCTCCACATTCTGCCCGGCTGGTGGAACTCGTGGCTTCTGCTCCTGACTGAAGCCCATCCTCGAGAAGCTTCTTGAGGACGAACTCCAGCAAGGTGTGCGAGATGCCTTGGCTTTTGCTCTGGCCCTTCTCTGGTGTAGGCACCCAGACTTGTCCCTGGAGGCTCTCACGACTGATTTGCCAGCTGGCAAGGAAGAGGAACTCCTTGATGCTGTGCAAGATGCTGCGGATGCCTTTGGCGATAGAGTCCAGGCATCCAGTCTAGCTAGGTAGGATAAGAACTTGGAACAAACAGTAGTTAGTAACTGTGCACTAATCATGTGTGTGTTTTTTGTTCTCTTAAACCTTTGTCTGCTTTGTGAAATGCTTATCGGGTGCAAGGGTTGTCGTAAACTTAGTCGAACTCGTTGTCCTTCTCCCTTAACTCAGGATTTTTGAGCCGCACTATTTTACCGATAACTGCGATCGACCAGGCCTTAGGTTTAGTCGGATGGAGGGCTCCGTGGCTCCTCATCATCAGTAAACGCGATAAGGGGTCTTCGTACAGCTTCTCGTGGTCGTAGTGACAACTCGTGTTCCCTTGTTGTAGAGATGCCGGACGTAAGTTAGTAAGTTCTACGTTTTTGCCCTGTCGTTGACATCATTACACTCTGCCCATGATACCTTCCGCTTAAAGCAATCGAGGGCGTAAATGAGCATATGGGTTCCGTTGGTCTAATTATACTCGTACCCCTTTTTTCTTCCTTTACTCGAGGTCGAGGATAGTTACCACAGAACTGGGGAGCTTAGTCGACCAGGCCTTAGGTCTGGTCAAGTGGGGGGCTCAGTGGCTTCCCCTGTCACCTGCAGACGTGTTAAGGGGTTTTCCTCGCGTCCCTGACAGTTGTAGTGCGGAGCCTCTTCCCTTTGTGCAGGTCGAGGAAATTAGTACTCATAAGTTACACCAATTCACCATATACTTATCCAGCCCCGACTGTCTTATTCGAGAAGTATCTCGAATAGGCAGTCTGAAAAAATAAATATCGAACTAGAAACTTGATATATTAAGACAGTGAACTATTTGAAATGTCATTTACAAGCTATTGTAAGATAAAGTATTCTAGAAATCTTTAGAAAAAATAAACTAAGCCGTCCCCCTTCTCCAGCATGTCGCTAGTTGCACCCGAAGACTTCTGCCCTCTTGTCGTGACCTGCTAACAGAACTTGTTGAGAGCGCGTGCTGGGCGGCGGCGCCCGGAGCGTCTTATCGTCAGTTTGTTCATAGCTTGACGATCCTGGGGCTGGAGTCGGTGCAACCTGAGACGTGCTGGGGAGGAGGCAACGATCGTGCAGTCTTACCGAGGGTGCTTGCACGAAGGACTCTTCTGGGGGACATGACTCTTTCGCTACTGACATGGGCGACCTGGACCGGGCGGCTCCCCCTTTGGAACCGTTGTCCTACTAAGGGGAAGGCCCTATTTCCCCCCGTTTTGATTTTAGTCGTGGAACTTCTTCTCTGACTTGGAGGGGGTACTTTCCGAAGTTGTCACTCGTAGTTGCGGCGGAGGTCTGGACAATGTGGAGGCGCGTGCCTTATCATTGGTGTCCCGGCTAGAGAATTGTCGCTGTTCGGCGAGGTCGAGGCTGCGCTTGTCGCAGAGTAGTACTTCTTGATGTGAGCTCTTTATCGTGAGAACACCCTTTGGGCTGGGCATCTTCATGCACTGATAAGCATAGTGCGTTGCTGCCATGAATTTGGCCAAAGTCAGGCGTCCTAAGATAGCATTGTATGCCGTCTCGAAATCGACTACGTCGAACAGGATTCTCTCTGTTCGGAAGTTCTCAGGCATTCCAAAGGTCACCGAGAGCATGACCTGCCCAACCGGCGTGGCCGACGAGCCTGGCATGATGCTGTGAAATGCCTGTGTCACCTTCTGGATTGATGACCGTGGCACTTGCATTGCATCGAGGGCTTTGGTGAATATCAGCACCTGAGCCACTCGGTAGTTATTGATCATTGGTTCGACCACGATCGGATATCGTCCTGGTCGAGCGCAGTTTTTGGGGTAGTCGGTTTGGTCGAATTTGATCTCGACCTCCGAGCACTTAACGGCTCGAGGTACCTGTGGTATGCTCGCAAGGACTTCTTGGGCGATCGCCTTGTATTGCTGTCGGAGTATTATTCCGGCAATACTAAATATGGGGCGGTGTGAGCACAGCAAATCCAGATGGGTGCACATAGGAGGCAGAATTTAGACAGGTTCAGGCCCTCACGGAGAGGTAATACCCTACGTCCTGTGTTTGGTGGATTGTATTGATCGTATCCCGTATGAGGGTATGTGTCTATGCCTATGCTCAGAGCGTTCTTGTGCGCTAGCTTGCTCTTGATCGTCTCTCAGCCCCTCTCCATCCAAGGATCCCTACCCGACCTTATATAGACGACCAGGGGTAGGGTTATAGGAGTCTGGATCGGCTTACAGATATGTTTCCTAATCGGTTACAACTGATACCCGGGTATGCCGGGCAGGTATTAGTTCATGTCTTGTACTCCAAGTCGATGAGATGCCCCTGTGTAGAAGTCAGACTCCGAGTAGTCAGCCTGGCCCACCCTATGCCTGGATGACCAGCTTTGTCCTCCTTGACGATACCCGGGTGCCATGTCATCGTCAGTAGCCCCCGAGTCCTTCACGATCTGGCTGTTGTCCGCCTTCTCCCTTGAGCAAGTCTCCTGAGTAGTATCCGCATGTACACGCTTTCTGGTCGCTTGCAGGGAGATTGTGAGGGACTCTCAAAGCTTCATGAATCCTGACTGAATTCCTGAGTGATACCTGGTTTCCCGAGTGGCTCGGGTCCAGCTAGTGTCCCCCTGGGGGAATACCCTCAGAATTCGCGTCAGAATCAAAACACATGCTGTAGCGTTTCGGTCCCGAGTCGTTCGGTGTTCGACTAGTGGCCCACTGGAGACGCACTATAGACGCCCTTCACTCGGGTGTATTCAAGTGGTCGTGGACCCCTGGAGGTCAACCATTGAAACCCTTCAAACTGTAGCGCTTCGGTCCAGAGTTGCTCGGTATCCGACTAGTGGCCCGATGGAGGCGCGCTACAGCTGCTTTTTATTTGGGTGCATCCCCCGAGCCTCCGGCCGACTGGAGCAGTCGGGCGGAGGTTCTTTGTTAACCTGTAGATTTCACTCTGGGGGCACGAACAGTACACCCAGAGGGTGTAGCCCCCGAGCCTCCGGCCGATTGGAACAGTCGGGCGGAGGTTCTTTTTGGTTTGCAGATTCCACTCTGGGGGCACGAACAGTGCACCCAGAGGGTGTAGCCCCCGAGCCTCCGGCCGACTGGAACAGTCGGGCGGAGGTTCTTTTTGGTTTGTAGATTCCACTCTGGGGGCACGAACAGTGCACCCAGAGAGTGTAGCCCCCGAGCCTCCACTCGGTTCAAGGAGCCGAGCAGAGGGTCTTGATGATTTTTCCCGCCTTCGACCAATTCGGCCAGCGCAAGGCCGAATGGGACAACCTGGAGGGCACCCTCGCGCGACACAGGAGCAAGTGATAGCAAAGGAAACCCCGCTTGAGTCCTGATGCGGACATCTCTTGCACCAAGGATGAAGATACCACGGCTCATTCCAATTCACCAAGTCCACCTCCAAAATCTCGTGGTCCAATGACAAGAGCTCGAGCTAGGGCTATCCAACACGAGGTGTTTCTATTCCTTGACTCCTTCCCACTTGATCTGAGCTCGAATGGTATACTACCTGATGCTTCAACTCTTTGCTTGCTTAGGTGTGAAGGAACAACCAAGTGGAGCGATGCCAAGGGGAGGAAGGACTTGGGATGGTGCCTGGGAAGCATGTCCGGACATTCCAGACAAGGAGACCCGGACACTCCGGATGTACCAATCCCGAAGACACCGAGATTCCACAACACACCCGGACATTCCGGGCAAGCCCGGAGTCTCCAGACGTCCTTCGCCAGGAATGTGCTCCTCTCGGGAGGGTATCCGGACATTTCGGCCTCAAGCCCGGACACTCCGGATGGGTGGCCGAGAACATCTCCCTCCAGCTCCTCATCCAGACACTCCAGAACCCAGTCCCGGAGACTCCGGATGACCCCTGCCCGGAGTGCCAACTCCGACCCTCCGGACATCCACTGATCAAGACGTCCGGACATTCCGGAAAACCTACCCCGGAATGTCCGGGCCCTACGGCCGGACATTCCGGACAAGGTACCCCGGAATGTCCGGGCGCACTGTTTGCGCACAGTGACGAGCCGAGGCCCATGTAATGAGGTGGCTTAGCCTCCAAGGGTTACGGGATTTGGACTATAAATACCCGTACCCAAACCCTAATCAAGATTAGGCTGGTTGTTAAGACTAAAAGTGAAATTTGCTCCTAATCTAGGGTTTCCTCCCTCTAGATTAGGGTTCCATCTTAGACCTTGTAATCTCTCTTGGATTGTAAGGACCGACGCGTGCCCCCGGATGGTAATCGAGGCATTCATTAAGAGGAGGAGTTGATTTGAGTCCTAGTTCCAAAGGCTAACCCGTTGGGGTTTTGTTGTTGGTTTGAGATTTCAACTAGGCCCTCCTAGTTATCCTTGTCCAAATTGTGAAGATCAGGAGCCCTCCGTATCAAGTCCGATGGAGGAGGTCCAGTCTGTGGTGAACACCATTGCTGATGGCATTGTCCTGTAAAGGTAGGCAGCAAACACGTGAACCACTCCATATACATGTGAAGTACTCGGGAAGGCCGAGTGCAACTTGCTTATGCATGTTTTGGTTAACTTGTTCTGTGTTTTATTAACCCCTTCTTTCGTAAAAATTCATTCGTGTGTAAGTTAGCCCTTTGTGTGTGCTCTTGCCGACACGTCGTAGCCCCTATTGCATAGAGATTAGCCGTGGGCTGTTTTCCGTGTAGCGCAGGGTTCTGGCGTAGACCGGCGATCGAAGACGAAGAGTTAACGCCGAGCGTTTTACACGGTACTAAAATAATTGTTGAAAGAGAAGAGCCCGAGTGCGCCTGGGCGAAACCCGGTGTGGTGTAGCTCCCGAGTGTCCGCTATGTGTAGTCGTGAGCGTGCATAGCAGGTAAGTCGGGAAACCTGAAAAGTTACTCGGATGAAGCAAATAAAAAAATTTTATTCATTCGATCATGCTTAAAGTATGGAAGTAGAAATGCTTAAGCATAAAAGGGACTTAGCTGTTCAATGTTCCGGGCATTGGTGATGAGGTTGCCATCCTTATCCTTCAGCAGGTAAGCCCCCGGGCGTAGTACTTCAGCGACAGTCTACGGGCCTTCCGATGGTGGAGAGAGTTTGTGCTTGCCCTTGTTGGACTGGACTCGGCACGGGACCAAGTTGCCAACGTCGAAAGCACGCCCGCGTATGTGGCGGTGGTTGTTGTTGTTCGCCGGCGCATCCGAGTCAGCCACGAAGGCCTCCCGAGGAGGATTGCGGCTTCCCGAACTCTCGAAGCCATCCGAGTCGTAGTCGAGGATGGGCAGAAGGGACTCGATCGCGCCGACCAGTCGGGATCCCTGCTCGACGGGTGAAGACCCGTGCTCAAACCCGGACTCCGAGTAGTCGGCCTGGCCCATCCTATGTCCGGATGACCAGTTTTGTCCTCCTTGACGATACCTGGGTGCCATGTCATTGTCAATTGCCTTTTCGATTCATAGGAGGATGAGCCCCCGAATATGTGCTCGATTGCTCTGACGTGCCCCTAGAAAGGCTCAGTGGAGGAGTCATCATCGTTGGGAGTCATGTCCCTGCTATTGTTCACGACCTGTGGGTTCTCCCCGCGGAGCTTCTCTTTCTCCACCTTAAGGTACTTCTTGAAGATGCAACATTGGCGCAGATCATGCGAGTCGGTTTGGTGGAAATCGCACCAGAGATTGGATAGCTTGTCGAAGGAATTCGTTTGCTTGTCCTTGGGGCGTGGTCGCCAGGTACGCTTCTCGGGGAGGTCGGCGAAGACTTCCTCATTTTTAGCTCTTTTCTCTCTATTCCCTCCGGATGACTTCTTCTTGCGTTTCGACTTCTTAGAGTCGTCTCTAGTCCGGAGGGGAGAGCTGGTCGACCTGCCCTGCTGCTGTTTGATGTAGCGCAAGGTTTCCTCTGCACAAGTAGCTTTTTCGGCTAAGTCTATGAGTTGAGCCATGGTCTTAGGAGGATGCATGATCAAGTCGTGTGTGCACACCTCGTTTCGGCTGCCCCGAGTAAAGGCGCGGATGACGTCCGAGTCGGTGATCTCAGGTATAGTGTTGCGGACAGCACTAAACCTTTTGGTAAATTCACAAAGCGTCTCATCTGACCTCTGGACGACTAGAAATAGGTCGTCCACTTGGCCAGGGCGGGGGTAGGTACCTTGGAAGTTGCTGAGAAGCATGTCGCAGAGTTGTCCCCAGGAGCGGATTGTTCCGGGGGCAGATTCATCAACCACGTTCTGGCAGCCCCTCTGAGGGCTGTCGGCAGGTAGTTGGCCATTACCTTCTCGTTTCCACCTGCAGCCTCAATAGTCATAGTGTAGATAGCTAGGAATTCTGAAGGGTTTGTGGAGCCACCATACGACTCCAAGGCCCCAGGCTTGAAGTGAGAGGGCCAGCGCACATGTCGGAGTTCTTGGGATAGCGCTTGGCATCTGTGGAAGGTTCTCTGATAAGGTGTGACCTCGCCGCTATTCGGGGTCGGAGATCGTCTTTGAGTGTTGGCGTGAGGTTGTTGATCTCTTCGGGGGGAGACTGATCTTGCTGGTGCCTCTGGCTCCGGTATTCGTTGATCTTATCACGTAGGTCGATGCGTGGTTTCCCCTGTTGAGACTGGTTCCTGGGGTGATGTCTTTCCCCGTCTGACTCCTCCTGTGGGTGAGGGATGCTCCTCTCAGTGGAGCTACGTGCCACGGACCGTGCCCGAGAAGATTCGGCTTGAGCTTGGGCCTGCTGTATTTCAGCCCCCAGCTGTTGCAACCGCTGCCCTCCTTCCAGCATCGATAGGTCCACTACCGGTGGTCTCGATAGCAGATTGCGCGCCTCGGTGAGTCTTCGAGCGGTTCAAGACATGTATTCCTCCGTCCCTGGAGGTGTTCTTTCTGCTCCCATTGGCCTAATCACGTTCCCTTGGGGAGTAGCCGTCGAGCTGCGACGTCGAGGACTCCCATCTTGATCTTGTCTCTCGAGCTCTTCGTGATCAACTTCGATCGCGAGAACTACTCGAGAGTTCGGATTAGATGGGGTTTGGCTCCACTCCATCACGTCATCCTCACTGGGTACGATGTGAGCAAGTTCTTGATCGTATGGACGATCAGAAAGTGCAGACGATAAGTCAGACATTGGGCTGGTCGCTCCTGCCTAGAGATTGTCGGTTGATACCAATCTCCCTTCGAAGGCCCTGACGCACTCGGTCTGGAAGCAATCCGCGTCGCTGTTCGAGTTCTCGTCAGGGGCGTATTCTCCATAATCTACACGATCCGTTACCAGGTATGGATCCATTGGGCTGAAGTTGTCGTAGAAGTCCTGGTCCGAGTACCCGGTATGGTGCGTGACGGCGATCGTATTTCCTGCCGAACTTGCTTCTTCCTCCTTAGGTTGCACCGAGGAGGGCTGTGCAATCGGGGTTGCGGACTGATCACGAGAAGTTGCACGCCTTGCCGACGTTGATTCTTCCTGGACGGCTTGAGCCGGAGAGGTCCCCACTGTCGGCGCCATCTGTCGATGATCGGTAGACCACCGATCTTACGGTATTCGTGGAATGTGTATGTATGAGGGGTAGGGGACCGCTAGGGCACAAGGCCAGAGGTATAATGACAAGGAAAACGCCCTTTTTATATAGGTTCGGGCCTCCCTCAGGATAACAACCCTACGTCTTGTTCGTATATATTCAATGGAGAAATGTCTTACAAGGGAATCTGGAAGTTAGTGGCTATCCTAGGCCTAATCGTAGACTAATCCGGCTAGTTCCGCTACTCTCGACTCCTTCGAGATGATGGGGCTTCAGGATCTGGATTGGCCTTCTGGATCTAACCTCGCTTGTCGATCTAACTTCACCTATCCTCCCCTATGGGACTGCTGACCCTTTTATAGGGGGTTCGTCTAGTCGTACCGTACATGGACTTACGTCCGAGTAGGACTCTGGCTTCCTCAAACATCGGGATGAACTTCCTAGTTTAAGGGATATCTTTCATCCTTCTTAGAGGTTACCTTATCGTCCTGGGATCCTTACCGGATATGGGGTATACTTCGATAATCCAGGGAATCGTATATCAGATATTTTCTAATATACGGGATACTGTACTATTCATCATCATATACCATGTCCTAAGTGTTCTTCATTGTCTATGGATTCTACTACCATTGTTCATGTTGATGTTGCTAGTACCTCTAACCCCATATCAAGTGAGGCAACACTTGTGAGCGAGAATACTAGGTTTAAGGTCCAACTCCAAGAGTTGCTCAAATGCTACAAGGATAGTAAGACCCTCAAGGAGATTTTGAGATATCAAGTGGAGAACTTCAACCATGAGGGTTTGGGCTTTACCCAACAATACCCTAAGACCAAATTTGCACGAGCAAAAGGGAAGCATGTGGAGGCTCACATCTTTGAAGGTCATTCAGCTAAAAGGGGTCATGCTAACCTTGTTGGTCACTCTGATGCTTCTTATCTGCTTAGAAAGGGTAAGAATGATTAGGTCCAAGCCAAGTTTGTTAGTCTAAGATTGGTGATTATGTTAGAAAGAGCGTGATTTGGGTGCCCAAGACCCTTGTTACTAACTCACAAGGACCCAAGAAGTATGGGTACCTAAACAAGCTTAATTTTTTTGGCACCACACCTATAGTGAGAAGAGTTGGGTGCTTGATTTTGGATGCACTAATCACATGACCGGAGGAAAAGACATGTTCACATCATTTGATAGCAGAGGGTCACCACATGAAAACATCAATTTTGGTGACAATGCGAAAGGCAAGATAATGGGGTTAGTTAAAATTGCTATCTTAAATGACCTATTCATTTCCAATGTGTTGCTTGTGAAGTCTTTGAACTATAACTTTTATTCGTATCTCAACTTTGTGACCTTGATCTTGAGTGTAACTTCACTAAGCATGGTGCCTTTGTGACTAAGAGTGATGATCACTCATTAGTCTTGAAAGGTTTTAGGAATGGCAATCTGTACTTGGTTGATTTTCCCCTAAAAATTCATGCATACAGACATGCTTGTTGGTAAGGTCTTCTTTAGGGTGGCTATGACACGGGAGGTGGGTCATATGAGAACGAGGAACCTTGACAAGCTTCTAAAGGGTGATCACATACTTAGTGAAAAGAATGTGACCTCCGACAAAGATAGTCTTCATAACGCATATCAAGCCAGGAAACAAGTGGGAGGACCACATACCATCAAGAATGTCATTGCAACAACCAAGCAACTCGAGCTTCTTCACATGGACTTGTTCGGTCCTGTCACCTATGTGAGCATAGGAGGTAACTCCTATGTGTTTGTTATTGTTGAGAATTTCTCGTACTATACTTGGGTGTTTTCCTTGCATGACAAGGGAGAGGCACACAAGATCTTTAAGAAATTTGATAGAAGGGCACAAAATGAATTCAAAATGAAGATCAAGAACATGAGAAATGGCTACAGGATCGAGTTCAAGAACACCAACATTGAGGAGTTCCTTGATGAAGAAGGTGGCAAGCATGAGTTCTCCTCCATCTTCACACTACAACAAAATGGAGTGGTTGAGAGGAATAACTACACGCTCATTAAGATGACAAGGACAATGTCTGATGAATACAAAACCCCCAGTAGCTTTTGGATAGAAACCATCAGTACTAAATGCCACGCCATCAACTACTTGTACCTTCATCGAGTTTTGAAGAAGATGTCATACGAGCTCATCAACGGGAAGAAGCCAAAGGTATCCTACTGATGCGCACGGGGGTGCCCGATCTTCCGTCAGGAAGGGATAATCACGATTGTGGAGAACTCGACGTTGACGATCCGGCTTGAAATCAGAACTGATCCGAACCCTGCAATCGCTACACCACGGCTCCGTTGGTTATCAACCACGCGCGCACGCGGTTGACCTCGCCAAGAAGGCTTATCCCTGCATGCGAATCGAGAACACAAGCAAGAACACAGTAGAAGCAATCTCACAAACGAGATGATTGTTTGATTACTCGAAGTGGGGTTCTACAAACTGATGAAATCAGCGAGACTGCGATGGCAGAATAATTCTAAGCAAAACCCACCCTAAACAATGACGGCTAAAGAGTATTTATACTTAGGGTTTCTGAGAGTCTCACCCTAAACCTGGGCTTAAAACCCGAAACGAAAACAAGGCCCGAAGTGGCCCAAAACGGTGTCGCAGCACCTGACAACTTATTCTGATAATTCCAACGTCTCTGTAATTATTCATGATGTGGCATTAGATCCATTGGAAAGGTGTCGTTGTTATCTTTCCAACGCATATAAGAACTCTTCAATCGGACTCCGTATGAGAAAGTTATGCCCCATTTATGTAGGTGTTGTCTGCTGAAAACCGAACCGAATTCGGAGTTGAAGTGGAGTCCGACTTGACTTGGGGTGGCGCCTCATCCTCTTGTGGCTGGTCCAGTGGTGCTTCTCCCATGTTCCTAAGAATCAAAATATCACCATTAAGTAGCATCCCATCCTTAGCCACATAATTATGGATAGCAAGAAACGAACGCACCTCATGATTAAGTTGTCGGGCACGGGAACGGGTGATTGGTCCTTGGATGATAGCGTGGGAGATGTCCTCATCATCCTCCCCCTCTTGAATTGGAGTCGTCCTCGACTAACACTCATCTTCTTCTCCCAAGTAAGGCTTCAAATCTGAAACGTTAAAAGTGGGACTAACCCCAAAACCTGCAGGCAACTCAAGCTTGTATGCATTATCGTTAATCTTCCTAACTATCTTAAAAGGACCATCAGCTCGAGGCATCAATTTGGATTTTCTTAGTTCTGGAAATCTATCCTTTCTCAAGTGTAACCAAACAAGATCGCCTGGTTCAAAGGATAAATGGCGCCTACCCTGACTACCAGCAAGTTTATACTTTTCGGTCATCTTTTCAATGTTCTCTTTAGTTGTTGCATGGATTTTCAGAATAAAATCAGCACGTGTTTTAGCGTCCAAATGCACATGTTCAGAAGTAGGCAATGGCAAAAGATCAACGGGTGCATGTGGATTAAACCCATACACTACCTGAAAAGGGCTCACCTTGGTGGTAGAATGTACCGATCGATTATATGCAAACTCCACATGAGGTAAATAGTCTTCTCACATCTTTAAATTTGTCTTCAAAACAGCCCGCAACATTGTGGATAAGGTACGATTAACAACCTCCGTTTGTCCATCGGTTTGTGGGTGGCATGTAGTAGAAAATAGCAACTTAGTCCCCAACTTGCTCCATAAGCTTCTCCAAAAGTGGCTCAAGAACTTCACATCTCGATCGGAAACAATGGTGTTGGGAATTCCATGTAGGCGAATGATTTTCCTGAAAAATAAATCAGCAATATTGGTAGCATCATCGCTCTTATGACAGGGTATAAAATGTGCCATTTTAGAAAATCGATCCACCACCACAAATATACTATCCCTCCCGCGCTTTGTCCTAGGTAATCCTAAGACAAAATCCATCGATATATCCTCCCAAGGAACACTAGGAATAGGAAGGGGCATATCAAGACCATAAGAGTTTAAGCGTGACTTAGCTTTGTTGCATGTAGTGCAGCGTGAAACATAGCGCTTGACACCCCTCCGCATCTTTGGCCAAAAGAAGTGTGTGGACAGCACATCTTCTGTTTTCTTCACTCCAAAGTGTCCCATCAAACCACCTCCATGAGCTTCCTGTAAGAACAAAAGGCGAATGGAGCTAGCTGGGATGCATAGCTTGTTAGCACGATATAATAATCCTTCATTCAACACATACTTATTCCATGTTCGACCCTCTCTACAGTTTTCAAAAGCATCTTTAAAGTCCAAATCAGTGGCGTATAACTCTTTTATTGTCTCTAGGCCAAAAATTTTATGATTAAGTTGAGATAACATAGTAAATCGCCTAGATAAAGCATCAGCAATGACATTGTCTTTACCCCGTTTGTGCTTAATAATATATGGGAATGACTCTATAAACTCGACCCATTTTGCATGTCGTTTATTTAATTTTGCTTGGCTTCTAATATGTTTCAAGGATTCATGATCAGAATGAATGACAAACTCCTTAGGCCAAAGATAATATTGCCAAGTTTCTAACACCCGAACTAAAGCATATAACTCTTTATCATAAGTAGAGTAGTTGGCCCATTCAATTTCTCACTAAAATAAGCAACGGGTTTACCTTCTTGTAGCAGCACTCCTCCTATCCCAATACCACTGGCATCACATTCAAGCTCAAAAGTCTTACCAAAGTCGGGGAGTTGGAGTAGAGGGGCATGTGTAAGCTTCTCCTTAAGCATGTTAAAAGCTTGTTCTTGTGCTAGACCCCATTGGAAGGAAACTCCCTTCTTTGTTAACTCGTTCAATGGGGCAGCGATGGTGCTGAAATTCTTCACAAACCGCCGGTAGAATCCTGCAAGTCCATGAAAGCTTCTCACCTGTGTGACAGTTTGAGGGGTCGGTCAGCTCTTGATGGCTTCAATTTTTGCTTCATCCACCTCAATACCCTGTGGAGTGACAACATAGCCAAGAAAAGAGACACGGTCCGTGCAAAAGGCACACTTCTCAAGATTACCAAACAAACGTGCATCCCTCAATGCATTAAAAACAGCACACAAATGGTTCAAGTGTTCATCATTAGACTTGCTATATATCAAGATATCATCAAAGTAGACCACCACAAATTTTCTGATAAATACTCTTAAAACTTCATTCATGAGACGCATGAAAGTGCTAGGTGCATTAGTTAATCCAAAAGGCATGACTAACCACTCATATAAACTGAACTTAGTTTTAAAAGCTGTTTTCCATTCATCCCCCAATTTTATTCTAATTTGGTGGTACCCACTACGCAGGTCGATCTTTGTGAAAATGATAGAACCACTCAACTCATCAAGCATGTCGTCTAACCTAGGAATAGGATGACGATACCTTATCGTAATGTTGTTAATGGCTCTACAATCAACACACATACGCCAACTACCATCTTTCTTAGGAACTAAAAGAACAGGAAACAACACATGGGCTAAGGCTCTCACGCACATACCCACGGTCTAGAAGGTCTTGGATTTGGCGCTGAATTTCTTTAGTCTCCTCCGGATTTGTTCTATATGCAGCACGGTTTGGCAATGTTGCTCCTGGGATTAAGTCGATTTGATGCTCAATACCTCGAATAGGTGGCAGCCCCGGGGGTATCTCCGCTGGAAACACATCTTTATACTCCTGCAAAAGGTTAGTGACAGCAGGAGGCAAAGAACTAGAAGTATCATCAAATGAAAACAATGCTTCCTTGCATATCAAAGCATAGAAAGGAGAATCAAGCTCATTAATATCAATAAGATCAGATTCGGTAGCAAGCATAACACCCCCCTTCAATTTAATTCCCTCAGACTTAGAGCTAGTTACTTTCTTCTCTTTCTTAGTTGGGAAAACGGTGTTAGCAACTTGCTGATTTTCAGATTGCAGTGCACTCTCCTTCTTGCTATTTTCAGCACCCTCTTTCTCACATTGCATAATTTCAGTGGGTGTCATAGGAAGTAAAGTAATTTTCTTTCCCTTATGCATAAATGTGTATTTATTACTTCGACCATGATGGGTGGCATCGGTGTCAAATTCCCATGGACGTCCTAATAAAAGTGAGCATGCTTGCATAGGTACCACATCGAAATCAGCAAAGTCATGGTATGTACCAATGAAAAAGTGCACTCTCGCAGATTGTGTTACCTTAACCTTACCGCTATTGTTGAACCATTGAATATGGTATGGATGAGGATGTGGACGTGTGGTCAAGCCAAGTTTGTTGACCAAGTCTGAGCTCACCAAGTTATTGCAGTTTCCTCCATCAATTATGACACGAACGCGGCGATCCTTGACAATGAGGTACATTTGGAACAAGTTATGTCATTGTAGTGTCTCCACTTGTTCCACTTGAGTGCTCAACACGCGTTGTACAATTAAGGCCTGATATTTCTCTGTGGCGGCCGTGCCTAGAATCTCCTCGCCATCACTTCTCGTCTCATCGTCACCTGCATGGTTAGCCCCAATGGCAGAATCATCCTCAACATCAGTAGCACTAACATACCCACCGTCCTCTGTAGCAAGGAATGTCCGACGCGGGCTTGGACAGTCCCTCATAAAGTGGCCCTTCCCTTTGCAGTTATGGCAGATAGTCCCGGGGGAGCGGCCCGTGGAAGCAACCGATGAAGAGCTCTTTACCGGGGCAGGGGAACCTGCTAATTTAATCTTCTCCTCTGGTGCTTGTGACGATGCCGGTGCTGCTGAACGCGCCCTAGCTAGACATGTAGGGGGCAGCAGACCGTGTAGGAGGAGGTGGAGCTGACTTGACCGTTCCAGGCATCGATCTTGTGTCGCCGAAGTTGCTCTTTGGCTTTTGCTGCCTTCCCTGCAATTCTTTTTCTGCCAACATAGCAAGCTGGAACAATCTATTGAGAGAGTTATAATCCTTATAGTCAACTATGCCTTGTATCTCACGCCTTAATCCCCCAAAGAATCTTGCCATTTTATCCTCGTCATCCTCAACTACCTCACAACGCAACATTCCTATTTGTAGCACTTGGTAATACTCCTCAACAGATCTATTTCCTTGGTTTAAGCGTTGCAATTTTTTGCACATTTCACGTTTATAGGTGGGAGGAACAAATCTACTACGCATAGCTCTCTTTAACCTAGGCCATGTATCCGGTGCTAAACCAGCTTTTACTAATTCATTCCACCAAATGATAGCAAAATCAGTGAACTCACTAGTGGCTTGTCTAACTCTATGAATTTCTGGAACTAGATGGGAATTGAATTTTTGTTCGACTATTATCTCCCAATCCAAATAAACTTCAGCATCATAGGAACCAGAAAAAGATGGTATACTGAACTTAACATTAGCATAATAATCATCATGTGCACGTCTAGGACGAGGATTTGTGTCATTACCTCCCCTACCTTGTCGACGTGGCTGTCGTCGTTCTTGATGTGCCGCGTGAGGAGCGGGGCGACCTCCAGCTGGAAGTCCTGCTCTGGCGGCAGCTCGGTCATACTCATCCTCATCTTGATCAGTGTCTTCCGCCTCGAGATCCTCCGATTCAGCTCTATCAGAAGGTGGCTGCTTCTCTAGGTTATCTATCCTGGTGATGAGGGTGGCGATACTCCTCTCTATTCTCTCTAATCGATGCTCATTATCTTGGTTGCTCTTGCTAATATTTGCATTGATATCTCGCAGCATCGTTTGAAGCTCTAATTTAGAAACACATTCATCTCCATCATCTTGATGTGCCGCTAGTGATCCTGTCATGGTTAGTGAAAACAAGGAACACACAAATGTATAAAGCTCCTACGAACTACTAGGATGTGGAGTCGCTCTCACTCAAGCATCTAACCATGCTCTTGCAAAGTTCTTACCAACGTAGCAGGTGGTACAACCGGTGGCTTGTTTGTGATACCGTTGAAGATGTGAGTGTAGCGATTGCCAGGTTGAAACTGTACTGATCAGAAGAGAGTGGAGCTTGGAAGGTCGATTTGGTAGCAAGGATTAGCAAAGTTCGACAACAGTTAGTAAAGCTAAATAATAATTCAAGGTACTTGTCTCAGTTGCTGGCCCAAACGTGTTCCTAGAAACGAGTATAAGCACAGAAGTATACCAAAGTACCAAACAGCACCGAAAGTGCTTTTTTTCTTCTTCTTTTTCTTCTTCTTTTCTTCTTTTTTTCTTCTTTTTTTTCACAAAACTGCTCTTTTTTCTCTTTTTTTCACAAAACTGCTCAAAAAATCAGGCGAAAGGGAAAAACAGACTACCTGGGATTAAAACTTCCAGAACTCTATTTTCCAAGGCGAATTTGGCCTCAAAAATTTTGTCAAAATTGACGAATTGGGTCGGAATTAGATGCAACTTTTCGTTCCGGTCGTTTTGACGGGTGGTAGAGCTCAAACGGAGTTCGTATGACAAAGTTATGGCTGTTTTACCGAGGCACTACGGAATCGACTCTGACTAGGGTTCAGAGTTGTATTCGGATATCTCAAACCCTAAGTAACGGCTTGTGACTAAGAACACAAGTCTAAACCAGCGACCTGATATCGACTATGAATCAAAACTCAGCAATACGACACTGTGACGAAATTGCAACGGCTCGGAGCTCTCGGACAGTGAAAGTGACATGCCCTAGAGGACTACAAATTTTTTTTGGCTATATCTGGAGTTTTGGGACGATGGCAAAACTAATTGGATACAATGATACCTGACGGGCAACCGAAGCTCTGATACCACTTGATGCGCACGGGGGTGCCCGATCTTCCGTCAGGAAGGGATAATCACGATTGTGGAGAACTCGACGTTGATGATCCGGCTTCCAATCAGAACTGATCCGAACCCTGCGATCGCTACACCACTGCTCCGTTGGTTATCAACCACACGCGCACGCGGTTGACCTCGCCAAGAAGGCTTATCTCTGCATGCGAATCGAGAACACAAGCAAGAACACAGTAGAAGCAATCTCACAAACGAGATGATTGTTTGATTACTCGAAGTGGGGTTCTACAAACTGATGAAATCAGCGAGACTGTGATGGCAGAATAATTCTAAGCAAAACCCACCCTAAACAATGACGGCTAAAGAGTATTTATACTTAGGGTTTCTGAGAGTCTCACCCTAAACCTGGGCTTAAAACCCGAAACGAAAACAAGGCCCGAAGTGGCCCAAAATGGTGTTGCAGCACCTAACAACTTATTCTGATAATTCCAATGTCTCTGTAATTATTCATGATGTGGCATTAGATCCATTGGAAAGGTGTCGTTGTTATCTTTCCAACACATATAAGAACTCTTCAATCGGATTCCGTATGAGAAAGTTATGCCCCATTTATGTAGGTGTTGTCTGCTGAAAACCGAACCGAATTCGGAGTTGAAGTGGAGTCTGACTTGACTTGGGGTGGCGCCTCATCCTCTTGTGGCTGGTCCAGTGGTGCTTCTCCCATGTTCCTAAGAATCAAAATATCACCATTAAGTAGCATCCCATCCTTAGCCACATAATTATGGATAGCAAGAAACGAACGCACCTCATGTTAAGTTGTCGGGCACAGGAACGGGTGATTGGTCCTTGGATGATAGCGTGGGAGATGTCCTCATCACCTACTTCCTTGTCTTCGGAAGCAAGTGCTTTATCCTTAACGAGAGCAATGTCTTCTTACTTGTCTTCTTACTTTTCTCCTAAATGTGATGAAGGATTCTTTCTTGACTACACATCAAACTTGTATGCTTACTGAGTTTTCAAATATACCTCACATATTATTGAAGAGTCGTGTGATATACAATTTGATGAGACCAATGGTTCCCAAGTAGAAAGCATTCCCATTGATGTAGATGATGATGACTTGGGGAATGTCATCAAGAACATGTCACTGGAGAGGTGATGCTAATGGAAATCAAGGAGAGAACATCATCAATTCAAGTGGAGCCTCCTACATCAACTCTTGATGAGAACCAAAGTGTGGAGGTGACACAAGTCCAAAATGATGATGCCCACCTCAAGTTTCACCCCAAGTACTATCTCAAGTTTCACCTAAGGACCAACCAGACCATCCAAGGATTCATCCAAGTTTGCAAAAAGATCATCCCGTCAACAAAATGTTTGGCAACAAGCATCAAGGCACTCAAAATCGATCTCGTATTGCAAATTTTTGTGAGCATTACTCTTTTGTGTCTACTTTGGAACCTTCTAAGGTAGGTGAAGCTTTGAAGCATCCAGATTGGGAGAATGCCATGCATGAAGTATTGAACAACTCACTCGCGATGAGATTTGGACGCTTGTGGAGACCAAGAAAAACTTCATTGGCACCAAGTCGGTCTTCCGCAACAAGCAAGATGAAGATGGACAAGTCATGAGGAACAAGGCTAGACTTGTGACCCAACGGCATACACAGGTCAAATGTTTGAATTTTGGGGAAACTTATGCCCTTGTTGCTAGACAAGAAGTCATTAGAATCTTGCTTGCATTTGCTAATCATCATAATATCATGCTTTATCAAATGGATGTCAAGAATGCATTTCTTAATCGCAAAATCAATGAGCTTGCGTATGTAGAGCAACCTCCCGGTTTTGAAGACCCTAAGTTCCCTAACCATGTCTATGAACTCCATAAGACGCTACATGGCCTCAAATAAGCTCCTAGAACATGGTAAGAGTGCCTTAGAGAGTTTCTACTCAAGAAGGGCTTCAAAATTGGAAAGATTGATTCCACATTATTCACCAAGTTGATTGATGATGAATTATTTATTTGCTAAATATATGTGGATGATATCATATTTGAGTCAACTAACAATGCATTTACTAAAGAATTTGGAGAGATGATCACTGACAAATTTGAGATGTCTATGATAGGCGAATTGAAGTTCTTCCTTGCACTTCAAGTCAAGCAACTTCAAGAGGGAACCTTCCTTATCCAAGACAAGTACAACGATGACATGCTCAAGAAATTCAATATGGAGAACGCTAAGTCAATCCGTACTCCCATGCAAATCAATGGCCATCTCAATCTCAACAAGGAAGGTAAACCCATGGATTAAAAGGTATGTCGATCCATAATTGGCTTCTTGCTTTACCTTTGTGCATCTACGACCGATATCATGCTAACTATGTGCATGTGTGCAAGCTTTTAAGCTGCTCTGGAAGAGTGTCACCTCATGGCCGTTAAGATAATCTTGAGATATCTAGTTCATACACCCAACCAAGGGTTGTGGTACTCGAAGGGTGCTAATTTTGATCGTTTTGGATAATCGGATTCAGATTATGTGGGGTTTAAGTTAGACAGGAAGATTACCTTTGGCACATGCCAATTCCTTAATAGATCCTTAGTGTCATGGTCATCCAAAAAAACTCAGTAGCCCTATCTACCGCCGAAGTGGACTACACCTCCACGGGCAGTTGTTGCACTCTATTGCTTTGGTTGATGCAAACTTTGAAGGATTATAGGGTCGATTTGAAAGAAGTGCCTCTTTTGTGTGATAATGAAAGCACAATCAAGATAGCCAATAACACCATCCAACACTTCAGAACCAAGTATATAGACATCCAACACCATTTTCTTAGGGAGCATGTGAGAAAGGGAGATATAGCTTTGAGCCATGTAGGGACAGAAAAACAATTAGCAGATATCTTCACCAAGGCCTAGATGAGCATAGTTTTCTGAGTTGAGGATTGAGTTAAATATCTTGGACTATCAAAACGTTGCTTGAAACTTTGGACATGTGCTTGATTGTCTTGCTTTAATTTTTGGAGCTTAAGATGATGAACACATCAAGAGGGAGTGTTTTTCTATCAATGAACAACACATCCTAAAAGATGTGAGTAAACTGATAAGTTTGTGTATTTATTGCTCTTATGGTGATACATATGCAAAAATGTGTGTTATTTCCTCTTGGGATCCTATGCTTTAATGTATATTGGTCCTAGTGCAAATTCTAGCACATAAATGGTGGAAATACTGCCAAAAATCATCATCTTTGGCTCTTCATTGGATTTAATTTTCTCTCATAAGTCTATGTGCTTGTTTCATCTTTGCATATATGCCTAGACTTTGAGTTGATCTACTTTGATTTGCATCCAAGTGTTGCTTTGCTTGTTTGGTTGTTCCCACTTGAACATCAAAAGAACCCATGAGGATCTCATAGATGCTATCTATATCTTTCTTATCAAAATCTTCATCTAAATATGCACATTTGAGCATTTGGTCCATTGCTCACGACTTTCAAACCAGCCTCAGTCGAAACTTTGAGATGGGCAACACTTTTGAAATAGAACATGTGCTTTCACTCGGAACTTCTAAACAATTCTTGCTCAAAACTTTCAGATGAAAATTTTCTTGCGGCACAGAAACAATTTTATCTCTAGAATATCTGAACGAACCTCACTTGCAAGTTCTGGATGAACACTCTGCAACATTTGCTAAGTTTTCACTCGAAACCTAAAGATGATCTTCGTCTAAACCTTTCGGATGGTGAGTAAACTAATACTAACTTCAAGGGATCACGCGGTGAGGGTTTCACCCAAAGCTCACTACTCAAACCGCTAAACAAAATTTCATCACCATCGTCATCCTCTATCCTCGCTATTGCCGGCATTTTCCACCACAGCCCGTTTCTGTAGCCGTCACTCCACCAACTTAGGGCAAGCAACGCCCTCGAGCCATCCCACTTCAATTTTGTGCTCAGGAATCCTCTTCTCGAGGTACATGATCAATTCCTCTAGGTTTCCTCCAAAACTTCCTTGAAAATCTGTCGGATTGGATTAGGCACAATTTTTAGGATTATTTCATTTAGTGCTTGTTGGAACGTCCAAGCGGATTCTATCTGTAACCTCCAGATGACATGGCCCAAGGTACCCAGCCACTCGGCACCTCCGAGCCGAAACCTTCCAGAACCTCTGGACAATTTCTCCTTGAGTGCCTCGAGTGGCTCAAAACCTCCAGACATGGACCACTCGGACCTTCCAGACCGAGACAATGAATTTCTCCTAAACTTTGTAACCTATTCAATTCAAAATTTTGCATAGTTTCCTCTAGCTCAGTGTGCACGTGTCCCATGCTCTTATCTCTATGCTTTCACAGGGTCAGAATGTCTTCTGGTGATGAAGAAAGACAGCCCGTTGTGGTGGAAGGGGATGGGGGTTTCTCAGGGACCAAGTCCAACTTAGAGGTGCCGAATCGAGTCAATGCTCAAATAATGGCATCGCCTATTTCATTGTTAGCCATAGAACACCCAAGAGAAAGCGTGCCACTAACGATGACATCACTGAGAAAATAGAGGTGACCTTAAGAGAGGAGTGAAGAGGACAGTGCTAGTAGAAGAATACATGGAGCTTCCTACTAAAGCTCTGTTCAAAGCTTTGTTGAAGCAAGCTACCTCTCCTCCAAAGAAGAAGAAAGTGGCCCCCAAAGTAGCCACTAAGGCAAATCCAAAGGCTAGAGCTACCAAGGTCGCTAATGGCAAAGCCAAGACTCCCGAGGTTGAGCCCAATTCAGATTATGATGATGATGATGTAGCAGTTCCTCCTCCTTAGAAAATGATGGCTCAACCTCACAATGATAGGGTTGCCAAAGAGAGGAGTATCTCTAGCAGGATTGCCATGCGGACTGCCAATGTCCTAGCAAAGAAAGCACCTGCACCCAGGAAGGGTGGTGTCAGGAGAGCTTCCATTGCTCCTACCGCCACTAAGAGAAACGGTAATCTCTTACCCATAGTGCCACATCCTCCCATCCAGAACAATCTTCAAAGGGTTATAGAGAATCTGCTTGCCAAGCCCAAGCTTTATATCAAAAAGATAAAGAAGCAGAACTCCTATACTGGTAGAAGAATATCGACTGATCCTCGCTTCTGTATGATTTTTCAATAGGATTAATGTGAGACAGTTATTTTCACCCATGTTCCTCTAGTGATCAAGCAAGGTTACATCAGCTATAATTATATAGATGAAAATGAGGGTGCGTTTCCCAATGTTCATCAGGAGTGTGCCAAAATTGGTGTGGATGCTGTCATGGCTCTCAACCAGGATTGAAGCAATAAGCTCATCCTTTAGTTCTACGTCACTGTGTCCTTCGATTCAGATGAAGCACGGACTATTAGGTGGATGACTCATCAGGAGAAGTTGAGTGCCACATTTGCTGAGTTTGCTGAGGTCCTAGGGCTTCCTCCCACAGATGAAGAACTTAGGTACATCCATGTTGAGGTATCTAGGACAACCTTAGATATGACACACCCTACCTCCCAAAGTCGATGATGCTACCAATATCAGATCCTACACCATCGACCGACCTCTTCTACTACCTTCACAATGGCACTCGCTTCAACTTCATGAAGTATTTGTATGAGGCTATCCACATTGCTTCCATGGAGCAAAAGAGGTCTTCTCCTTTTGCTCCTTACATTCAAAAGCTCATCAACTCCAAAACGAGCAAGAACTTCTTCCTCGAGGTGAAACATGAGGTATACAAGTCTAAGAAAGTAGAAAATGTTATCAAGGCATCAGGGCCCAAGATCAGGCGTGTTAGATCACCTTCGACGCCCCTAACTACTATTGCATCAAATATCACCACTTTAGCTCCAGCTCCATCCTCGGCAGCACAACTCTGCAACAATGCCAAGCATGACTTAGCTCTTGCATCCACCTTCGAGTTGAAGATAATCAGAGACTTTGGATGGAGAAGCAAGTTGAGATTGAAATGGCGGTAGCCAAGCTTGAGAAGAATCAAATGTGTATGGCTAAGAGCTTGAAGCCTTTCCTTGAAGCAAAATCCACTAGGAAAGAAGCCTCTGAGCAAGAGAAGACCACTAGTTAAGCTTCTTCCTCTGAGACCTAGAGTGATTCTAGACCTGCCAATTCACCAGCTGAGGCTCTCACTCCGGCTTCTCGCTCTCTGACACGGTAGTCTCCACCTCCAGCTCCAGCCACCCAACTCTAGATGCTACTGCACCAGACTCTACCCCAACCGTCGACACCACAGCTCATACGACTGTTGCTTCCACACCACCTTCCCTGCCAGTCGACAACACTCCCAAGGCTTAGCATAGAAGGGTTCTAGTTTATTTTTCTCTCCTTTTGGTGTCTTGATGAAAAAAGGGGAGAAGAGTTTAGTGCTAGGCTAGCTATGGATGGATAGAAAGGTTTTGAGAGTTACAAGACTTAGTTTTATTGTGTTTATGATGTCTTATAAACTCTATTATTTTGTGCTAATAGCTTGGATTCTTATATCATATGCACTATGCTTTGCTCTTGCTCATATTTCTTAGTGCATCATTTGCCATGATCATCTCTCTCGTGTATAGTATATTTGACATATCCAAGATAAAGTGGGAGCTCTTTCACGTTGTCCATGATATGTGCATTTGCATTCAAAAGCAATCCTAAATAATGCACATTTTTAGGGGGAGCTAATTCCATATCTTAGAACCCAAAACAACCTCATATAATCCTTTAAGAGAAGCTTTAAATTGTATTATCATCAATCACCCAAAAGGAGGAGATTGAAAGTGCATCTTGGCCCCCTAAGTGGGTTTTGATGATTAATGATAAAATAATTAAGGGACAAATGTGTGCATCAAGATGTTGATTAATTTTTTATTCCCAAAGGCAAGTTGGAACAAGTGTGGACAACCCCTAAAAAGAATGAAGAGAAATGACATGGAATTGAGAAGGTTAAGGACCTTTTCTAGTCCTTTGAGTGATCCAGTGATCACATTGAGTATAGGACAGTCGTACTATAAAGGGGGAGCTAGTCAACATTATGGAAGGAGATAACTTGCTCAGTGCTCAAGAGAAATCCTTTTGAAACTGTCTAAAATTCTCTCCACACCAAACTTTAGTGTGTATCCTGAATGTCCAGACCAGTCAAAAGAAATGTCCGAGTGTGTGAGAGTAGGCTCTAGCGCAAAGTGTTGACCCAGGCCCTCCGAGTGACATTCATCCGAGCTTTTGGAGTCTTTCAAAGCTTCTGTCCAGCTGAGTTCCAATTGTCTAGACCTTTCGAATGAAGTTTGTCTAGATGCTCCGAGTGAAGACAGAGCTTCTGTCCAGAGACCTTTTTCCACTCGGCCCTTCCGAGTGAAGGTCATCTAGACTATCCAAAGTCCACACAGTAGCTTTGTTTAAAGTATTCCATGTTGTCTAGAACATCTGAGTGAGGTTTGCCGGGACACTCCGAGTGGCGATAATGTTTCTGTCCCCGAAGCCCTAGCTTTAGCCTGACCTTCCAAGTAAGTTCATCCGAAACCTTTGAGCCAAAACTTAGCCTCTGTCCCAGTGCTTTACTTTGTCTAGACCTTTGTGGTCCGGCACATCCAAGAAAACCAGGTTGGTGATGCTTTTTCCTGTCCGGAATGTTTGAGTGAGGATCTCTTGGAACCTTTGAGTTAATTTGTGTTTCAAGATAGAAGGGTTTTTTCGTTTCTAACCTCCGAGTGTAATTGGTCTGGACCCTCCGGATCTTGGATTTTCCTGAGATTTTGAACTTTCTGACATGTCTGAACTACACCCTTCGCGTAGTACTTTTCTCCCAATCTAGCCATTTGTTTTGAATTGTCGAACCTTCGAGAGAGGTTGTTCGAAAACCTCCGGGCGAGGTTTCTTTGTGAGTAGTGGCTAGATTTTTTAGGGAAGCCTAAATAAGCCACCACCCCTCTTGGGTGTAGGCTATCCCTTGCGTCCCAAATCGAGTGCTTCTCATTTGCCCCCATTTGCTTGCCTTGTTGTGAAAATCTTTGAGAGGGAAAATACTTGAGGATTTGGATAAGATTTTCATTGGGAATTCAAGCAAGGGATCACCTCCAAGCAAGTGACCAAGTTCCTATTACTCTTGGAGGTTAACGCCTCCTAGACAGTCACTAGTGCAGAACCCCCTTATTAGTGGCGTGCCAAAATACCTACTAGTGGCGTGTGGGCAGCACGCCACTAGTATCACGCCGGTGGTAATTGGTTACTAGTGGCGTGCTGCCCACATGCCACTAGTAACAAATGTACTAGTGGCGTGCTCCCACCTCCACGCCACTAGTAACATATATACTAGTGGCGTGCTCTCTAGCACCCACGCCACTAGTAATATACCTCAGTAGTGGCGTGCCTTTGTCCCAACAGGCCACTAATAGGAATTTTTCTTATTTAAAAAAATTATTATATGCTCTTACTAGTGGCGTGCTATATCGACCACACGCCACCAGTAATGTTTGTACTAGTGGCGTGCCGTGTAGTGGAAACGCCACTAATATAAATTTTCTAGTTTAAAAAAAATTGTTACGTGCTCTTACTAGTGGCGTGCTGTAGGGGTCACACGCCACTAGTATATGCATTACTAGTGGCGTGCTGAACCGTCCACACGCCACTAGTATATTTTCCAGGCCCAAAAAAAAATTTGCGTATTCAAAAAAAGTACACCATATTTAATTTATACAGATCATCCATTTGTCCAAAATACATGCCTAGTAAGTTGGATTACAAAAGAATATTAGAAATTAAGGAGAAAAAGAAAGAAGAAAGGAAAATAAACCTAAGCTAAACCTATCTAGTTCTCATCTTCATTTTGACTTCTCCTTTTGTATTAAAACCTGCAAAACAGAGAAAAGAGAAAAACGATTGGTTATGTTTAGAATGTATGCACCTCCTGTGGAGATGCATTTAGTTTCGGAGCTAGTATCAATATAGGCACTAAGCATCTTATAAAAAGAAGTAAGACGATTACAAGGAAACTCTCATTAATATACAAACTATGCATCTTAAAAAGAAAATAGTCAAGTTTGGAAAAACGTTAACACAATGACAATGTACGTATAGACAACAACCCCATCATCGTCACTCTCGTTAAACTTAGCTAGCGCTCGCTTCGGTTGTATTCGGAACTAGCGGGGCGAGCATCTGCTACCGACTTGTACAAGGACGGTATGACGTTAGCCTGTCCCTTTAAGCGAGCCTCTTGCTCCTCCGGAGTTGATGCGCCGCCGTTGAAGATCCCGGTGGCGTCGACGACATCCTGGTTGATGATGCTCGCAAACTTCTCCTGGATGCGTCAGAACTCGTCTTTGCAATCTCCTGAGAGTTGCTGCAGGCTTTTCCCCCCACTTGGTGACATCAGCGTGGTCTGTGAAGGTTTTTCGTGCACGTACGTACTGCTCCATGTGGTTGATGACATAGTAGCCGCACGTCACGCTGTTTTTCAGCTGCTGCATGCAACAGAAGTCGGTGTTGTGGCCGAAGCGTGGCAGGCCAAGTTTGTTCTTCCTTCTGTATTTCTCCATGGTGTGTCCTCCCCTGTAATTATACTCGAACAGAGCTTCATCTAGAAGCTGCTTCACGGAGGTGTAGTCTTTCTTCTCGCTTCTCATCGAATCCAAGAAATAAGTGTGGGAATACTTCGGGGATACAACGATGAGGATGCAATGGTTCCTGCGCAAACAGTTGAATAGACCAATATCGTCAAACCTTGGTACGTGCAAGCATAATGGAAATCTACGAAATCATATTGGGGCTAGCGAATGACTTACAGGGGAAGGTAGGGCACGAGAAGGTAGTCTTTCTCCTTATTCGCAACCATGAAGTCTGAAATGTACCTCTTCGTAGTTTCAAACCCCTGAGGGTTGCGAAGGTTGTTCTCGTGCATGTGGTAAGGGTCCGCTACCGCGACATCCTGCACCTTCTCGAGTCTGGCCACTCTGGCTTCATGGAGTGCCCATAGGCGGAGTAAGGATGCGTCGAGGCGGAAGAGGTTGAACATATTGAAGATCTCCTTGAAACGCAGATAGAACTTGTCAGCGGGGAAATCTTCGACGAAGTCGAAACCCGGTGGCACCTGCACCGTGAAAACTGGGAGATCTTGATCTCGAAGCGAACGAGCCTGCCTCTCCCTAGCGAGAATGTCATCATGTAGAATCCTCATTTCGAATGGGAGGGTGTTGTACATATCCGTCGGTACGATGGTTTCACCAAGGATATGGAACGCCCGCCATTCAGGACGACGACCCTCTACTTGGCTAGATCCCGAGGATTTATTAGCCTGAATCGAGATCTTCTCAACCGGCTGGCTGGCAGCACCCTTATAATCTTTCTTAGCAAGCCGCTTTCTCCTCTTTTTGGTTTCCGAGGCCGGGGGATCACCGCCCATCGCGTCTTTGGTCGCCTTAAAGATTGTGTTCGGAGTCAGCTTCGGTTTTTTGGGTAGTTGCTCCTCAGTGTCAGCTGGCGGCGTCTCATTAAATAGACTCCTCTGGCAAGGAACATCACGTTCTGTTTCAGGAGGAGGCGTGACATAGTCATCATTAAAGTACTGATCGACGTCCTCCTGCCCCTCCTGTTCATCCGCGGCCTCATCATGATCACCCAAAGAAGATGGTCCTGGTTGAGTGACGCTGCCAGGGATCGTCGACGACGAGGGTGTTTCGCGTGGGGTGGTCCCGCCCAAAGCAATTTGCGTCTTCGGCCACCTGAGGGTCCAATTCTTGCAATCGACGAGTTTCATCTGTGTCTCCGCCCCTTCAGGTTGTATAGGAGGATCCACATCTTCGTAACCGGGTGTCACCCTAACCACAGAAACCCTAACCACGTCACTTGGCAACCGCACGGTGTGCATTACCTTCTGTTTGGGGAGAATGACTAAGCCCTTTGCAACCGGCGCCATTTCACCGTTCACCATGGCGTGGAGAGTGCACGGAGTGTCTTCCTGTGAAACATGTACGTGTCGTCGATGTTAGAGATCCGAACAACGAAACCATGCATGGAAGAAGGTGTTTGTTGAGCCGGCGATGCTTACCGTGAGGGCATCGATATCAGCCAGTGACAACCTGTGGCCCATGAAAGAGACAGAGGGGCTGCTATGAAGTGCATCGGGCCGTGGCTCTTTCTCTAAATTGATATTGGCCGGCGCCGATGTGACGGCGCCTGGTGGTGGTACTGTCTGTCCCGATGCTAAACTGAGCTTGACGGCCTCAATTAGCTCGGGCCACATTTTCTGGACTTGGGCTTTCGCCATGGCTTTGGCTTTGACCTCTATTTCTTTCGCCATTTCTTCTCTCATTTTGGCCATTTTGTTTTCTAAAGTAGCCCGGCCGGCTCTCCTTCTCTGCCTTGCAAGCTCACGGTCTTCGGGATAATATGTTTCCCATTTGGCATTGACTCCGGCGCCATTCACACAACCATGAGCCGGCTTCGTTAACGGGTCCTTGCCGAGGGCCTCGTTGATTGACCGGTTAAGAGGGTCGTCCCACCTGGCCGAGGACTCCTGGGAGCTTTGAGGTTCCGCATGATGCCTTCGCTGCAATAGGAACGTGAACCATTTAGAAACATGACTACTTGGAAAGAAATCGACTTAATTAGGATAAATAGAACTAAGCGGATTAATTAATTACCAGGACTTCCTCGACTTTCTTCGTTTTGTCATCCATTTCCCAATCATCGGTCTCTTTATTGAATTTGTACCGGCCCCTGATGAAATCATGTTCGCGCGGTTCTTGGAATTCCTTGAAGGGGTTTGGGACGCCCGCCGCAGCCATTGCAGCGTCTTGCTTCTCCCACTTGGGCTTCTTACCTGGGTAACCACGGCTTCCGAGGGTGTGGTTACCTAAGTTCCTTGCTCGCATATCCTGCCCCCATTTCTTGTACTCCTTGACTTGAGGGGTCTGGCAGTGCTGCTTGAAAAGGTTCTAGTCCCCTTCAGAAATCGAAGGCCACACCTTACTGATCTCGGTTTCGTAATCTTTGTTAAGGTATTCATTTTTGGCCTTGGATTTCCAATTACTCAAAAGCTTGGAGAACTTGCTGATGGCTTTATTGTTTACCAGGGTGTCAAGCTCTTGGGACTCGTGCTCGTCTGGGAACTTGAATCTACCGTGGAGCTTCCCAATGAGGAGAGTTCGCACCTCCTTCTTGTCATTCGCCCTCAGGTTGCTTTCATTGATGTTCACGGTTTCTCGGAGGATGCAGCCTAGGGCATTACTGTAGTGTTGAGCGGCCTTCTTCGGACTAACAGGTAGACCGTCGGCGCCCACTCGATTGACCACAATCCTATCAGTGCCAATCTTGTTTCGAGACCTAGGCTTCCGCTGCCTCTTGGGTTCTCCAACCTGGTCCCCCAGGCCGGTCCCTTCGTCGCGATCGGTCGTATTTTCAGGACAGGTGCCGGCGCCGGACTCATCATTGTCAGTCGTTGTGTACTCCTGTGCGTCCGTATATGCGCCGGCGGTGTCCAGACCTTCATCATTATGTGACAGCGGAGCTAGGGCTTCGTCGCCCGTACGTGTCATCCGCGAAGAAGAGGCCGCGGTGGGGTTGTTTTCGGACATATTCGAACTAAATATTAAATTGTTAGACAAATGTTAAAAATATCTATAAAATTTATAGAATTACTAAAAATAACTAAAAGAATACTTAATGGGAAGTATTGCCATTCGTCTGTGAGAGATGAATCATTAATATTCTACACTAATAGATTTAATGAGCTAGACTTTGTGCTTAATATATGTGAATATAGTTTGCAGAGGATATTGAAGTATCGAATTGCTGATATAAACAACAAGAAAGGAATCACTTAGTTGAAGTATTCTTATGGAATGCATGAAAGCTCAATATAGTGCCATTGCTACCGAGGGATGCTTTAGCATTGTCAATTGACAAGGAACATTCGCATTTGTTGGTACTAAGAGGATATTGTCTAGAATTCTCAACTGATACCAGCAAAAAAGAATTCTAATAAGGAAAAATACATCAGTATGTTCAGTAGCAGAAAGAGCTGCATAGTCTCAAGCACTACTTTGTTGGAACGTATAGAATTACTAAAAATAACTAAAAAATCAATAGAATTACTAAAGATATCCATAAAAGCTAAAAAAATCTATAAAAATCATTAAAAATTTCGGCATGACCTTTGCTAAAAATGGGACATATGGAGTGCCAGAAATTTGACGAAACATTGACGAATCAACATTTCGCCAAAACATTGGCACTCATGTATATTCCCTGAAAAACAAGAAAGCACACAGCGCGAGAAACTTCATCGCGAGCAACAAATTGTTGCCTCGGCTCGATGGCCGGAAAATCACACACAAAACATAGTCCAACACATATAATCCATCACATTATAGACCACATATCCATCACATATTCTTCCGCCCTCGACTCGATGGCCGGTACCACATTATAATTACCTCGATGGTCGGGATGGAGGTCGCCGAGTATGTCGGGGTGGAGGCACGCCTGGGGTAAGACCTCACCTATACATCATAAACTTGCATTAATACTTGACATTCAGTAATGATTACAAGATTCAAAAATTTCCATCTAAGGTGAAAAGAAATGTGATGGTGCTGATATAAGAAGTCAGAGTCACTAATAAAGAACTGGAAGATACATGTTTCAATGCCCGAAGGGTAGCATGGGATAGAAGGGTAGTTTCTGAGTTTGAGATGACCAAGCTTGGAGGCTCCGCTTCTCTAATGTGATAAGTGAAATGCAGCGTAAAAATGTCAGAATATGCTAATTCTAGTTATTGACCAAACAAACTTAGCTGCATCGATTTTCTGAAACAAAATAGGAAATAGGACATGAACTAAACCATTCCATTCATCCAGGAACAGCACACATTGTATTGAAAATGTGACACGAAATGACAAGCAATTTTAAAATGTAAGATTGAGGTTAAAGACTTCGATCGATTCTATCATGTGGTTGACATTTCAAGAATTTAAAGGCCACACTGAATCTCTAAAATCCGAAATCAGGTAAATTTTCATGAAACTATTATGAAGATATTGGCTTCCTACCGTAGGGAGGTCAAAGACCCCGTAAAAGTGCTTTCCAGCAGCAGAACTCATTTAAGGCAGCTCTACCGAATAGAACAGCATAATATTTCATCCAAGATTACATCCTACTATGTACTAAGAAGGAAAGAATAACTCTGATCAAATGATTGCCACGCGTGCTTTGTTAGCAAGTCAAAGAGCCAAACCAAAGAAAATATAATGCAATTTCCATCTTCTTTATCTTGACGACTATGTTGTTCATCCAATGCAACCGCCTACGCCTATGAGCCAAACACCATTTCCGTTGCAACGAGAGCTCACGACTCACAAAGACCGATCCGGAGTTCTCACGAAAGAACCCTAACCCACAGATGAACTACACCAGTAACACCAAAAAAAACTGCAACAGATCCAGTAACGTCTGGGTGGGGAGCTCACCGGAGAGGGGCGCGTAGGGGAGGGGCGGCCGGGGAGGTGCTGGCCGGTGGCGCGCGGTGGCAAGGTGGCCGGGGGTGTGGCCAGCGCGGAGGCGAGGCGCCCGGGCCAGGCGGCGGTGGCAGTCGGGAAGAAGCAAACCGAGGCGGGGGCAAGGTGGCCGGAGGCGAGGAGGAGCGGGGCGGGCCAACGGCACACGGAGGCGAGGCGCCCGGGGGCGGCGGCGCAACGATGGTGGCGGTGGCAGTCGGGATCGAAGAAGAAGCAAATATGAGGCGGGATTGGGAAATTTTCCCCACGTAGAACTAAGTATATGGGATAACAAATACTAGTGGCGTGCCGGTATTTTCACATGCCACTAGTAAGAGGTCACTAGTGGCGCTCCTGTGTATGCCCACGCCACTAGTAACAGGTTACTAGTGGCGCGCCTGTGCTCGCCCACGCCACTAGTATTTGTTAGATTTTGTTAAATTTTGTTAGATTTTGTGGTTACTAGTGGTTTTGTTACTAGTAACAGGTTACTAGTGGTTTTGTTACTAGTAACAGGTTACTAGTGGTTTTGTTAGATTTTGTTAGATTAAGTGTACCTTGAGCTGATTATTCAGTGGTTTTGTTAGATTTAGATCAGATCCGAAGAACTAACTGAAACCCGATTTGTTAAGAATTAGTGTTGACTACAGTAAAAAATGACGACAAGAACAACGCAGCCTAAGTAACTAGAGTGGTTAAAATTACTAGTGGCGTGCGTGAATTGACCCACGCCACTAGTATTACATGTATTTCTAGGTATTTAAAGGATATAATTTAAATTTGAACTACAAGTACATTAAAAAGTTGCACAAAATTTGTAGAAAAATCATGATGTCAATATACAAAAGAGATACAAATGTAAATGTAAATGTGGTCTAAAAAATATGAAACTTGGCATGATATCATTATACAAAAAGAGATACAATAATGTGAGAAATTGCCGCTGCTAGCTAGTTTGTCAGCGTTTAACAATCTTCTCAACTGTGGTCTTGGTCTTCTTGGTCTTCCTTGTATACTTTAGCCCTACGTCGTGACTCTTTCTTTTGAAGGGACGGCCTGTCTTAGGTAACGTAGTTCTGCTCCTTCTCGTGGTGTACTTTTTACCATCGTCTTCTTCCGCTGGGTCGCCGAATTGGTCAAAGTCTTCCTCGTCAGTGACTCCATCCATTCCGACGATGCTCCTTTTGCCTCTCCTCATGACAACACGGCTCAGCCTTGTCGGGTCGGTTATGTAGAAGCATTGGGCCACGTCCTTAGCTAATACCCACGGCTCATTCTGGGCGGTGATTCCTTGCACATTCCCAGTAGGCTTTGCTGAGGGTATAACCATGGTAGTGAAATAACGGTCTTCGATTACGATACTCTTCGCCCATCTGACACGGCACATGGGGATCTTGACCTCTCCCAAGTAGTCAAGTACCCAAATCTCTTTGAGCCTGCCATAGTATCTGTCCTTTACATTACCGGTCAAGGCCTCCATCGTCACCCCCGAGTTCTGGTAATCACTATCCTTGTCTTTGGCCTCCGTATAGAATGTGTATCCGTTGATATCATATGCTTGATAAGTCACGAGATTACATATGGGGCCATGTGCCAAGGCGAAGATGATCTTTGCTCTGTCATCACTCGCTGGCAATGGCTTCTTCTGAATGCGCTCTTTGAACCAAGCCGCGAAGGAGGAGTTGTGCTCTCTCTTAATTTGGTCATCGGTCCTTGGTTGCCCAAGGTCAGCGTACTTTTTTCTTAATGTTCTCTCGTGCTTCTCCGCCCAAGGGGTGACCACTTCTAGGTGCTGTAATGCTACTGTGTGCGCTCTATTGAAGTCATCGCGTCGGTTCGGTGTATCAAAGTCCACATGCAAATCCCTCTTCCCAACCGAGTGACCTACTCTTTCGAGCCTGCCAATGTGCTTATTAACGGGCAGACCGATAGATTTTTCGACTTCCATGTAATCCGTGCAAAACGCGATGCACTCTTCCATCAGAAAGCCCTGGACGATGCTTCCATCCGGGCGGGCCCTGTTACGAATGAATCTCTTGACGGTCCCATTCATCCTTTCGAACGGGAACATGTTATGCAAGTATACCGGTCCTAGGTCGATGATCTCCGGGACAACATGGACCAACAGATGTACCATAACGTCAAAGAATGTGGGCAGGAAGTAGATCTCAAGCTCACATAGTATGACAACGATCTCTTCCTGTAGCCTTGCGAGACGCTACAAACTGATCAACTTTTGAGAGATAACGTCAAAAAATTACAGAGGTCAAGAAGTGTTTCGCGGACGTGCTTGTCCATTATCCCTCTAAGTGCAACCGGAAGTATCTGTGTCATCATTACGTGACAGTCATGAGACTTCATTCCGGACACCCTGTGTTTCTTCACGTCTAGATATCTGCGTATGCTCCCCGAGTACCCGGAACTAACTTTGATACCTTTGAGGCACTTGAAAACTTGATCGAGCTCCTTCGGATCTAGAGTGAAGCAAGCGGGGGGACATGAATCATCGAATTTTGAAACATTCTTGCGCGTAACTGTCTCCTCCTGGTCAGCGTGCAGCTCATCCCTTATATTGAGGTCTTTCAAGTCTTGCCTTGCCTTTGGCCCATCTTTTGTCTTTTCCAGCATGTCAAACAGGGTACCAAGCAAACTCTCACAGGCATTCTTCATGATATGCATGACATCAAGACAATGAGGGGTATCGAGGACTGGCCAGTAAGGCAAGCCCCAAAAAACAGACTTCCTTTTCCATACTTTTAACAGCGGCTCAGGGGCCTTCCGCTTCTTTCCCGGCTTAGGGCACTCTTTCCAATCGTTCAACAGCCGACAGATTTCTTCTCCGCTCCTCTTACGTGGCTTTAAGCGAGCCTCAGTTGTACCGTCGAATAGATCTGGACGACTTCTCCACTCGTCATCCTTGTGAAGCCACCTTCGATGCCCCATGAACACGGTTTTTTGAGAGCCGCCCGCGGGCTTTATCTGGAGATAAGTTGTATCATCCATACATTTAACACATCCGAAGTGTCCGTGGCACACCTGGCCGGAGACATATCCGTAACCAAGGTAGTCTTGCACCGTCGTGATCAATGCAACTCTCATAGGGAAATGGTTTCGTTCGTTGGCGTCCCAGGTGTGGACCCCTTCATCAGCCCATATGTGTCTAGCTCCTCCTTCAATAGCTCGAGATACCGGTTAATATCGTTCCCCGGTTGTGTCGGCCCTTGAATTAGCATAACCATGTGTACATACTTTCGCTTCATGCAGCGCCAAGGGGGGAGGTTGTAGAACCATACAAACACGGGCCAGGTGCTGTGTGTGCTGCTCTGGTTGCCAAAAGGATTGAGTCCGTCCGTACTCACACCCAACCTGATATTCCTTGCTTCTCCTCCGAATTCGGGGTATTCACAGTCGAGTGCTTTCCACTGGCAACCATCTGCAGGGTGTCTCAGCACACCATCGTCTTTACCCGCCATCTTCCTATCTTTGTGCCAACGCATGAGTTTTGCTTCCTTCTTGTTTGCGTATAGACGCTGCAAACGGGGAATGAGCGGAAAGTACCATACAACCTTCTGAGGAGTTTTCTTTCCCCGCTTGTATCGGGGTTCCTCGCACTCTGGACACTCTGTTAGGTCCTCGTGCTCATTCTGATAAACGATGCAGTCATTGACGCACGCGTGGTATCAGATGTGCGGTAAATCAAGAGGGCACACGACCTTCTTGGCCTCATCGATACTACTAGGCAACACGTTCCCCTCGGGAAAAACTTTATGTAGAAACTCCAATGTCGCATCGAGACTTGCGTCCGTGCTTTTGTATTTTGCCTTGATGTCTAGAAGTTTGAGCGTGACGTTGAGGCGGGTGTGCTGGGGATCGCAGCCATCATACAATGGAGTTTTTGAGTCTTTCTCCAGTTTTGCAAACTTGGCAGCCTCTCTAAGAGCAGCTCTTTCGTTAGTTGTCTTTTTCACGATCAACTCTCGAACA
Organism: Stipa capillata; assembly: GCA_019208055.1. NCBI lineage: Eukaryota > Viridiplantae > Streptophyta > Magnoliopsida > Poales > Poaceae > Stipa > Stipa capillata. The sequence goes on from JAGXJF010001119.1 coordinate 637,694, forward strand.
TGACGGTCCTGCACCATTGCGGCCAACGTGTCCTGGGTGTCTGCCGCTTCGGCGTCTTCATCATGTCCGGCATCGTCATCATGTCCGGCCTCTTCATCATGTCCACCCTCTTCATGTCCGGGCGCCTCTTGGTGCTCCATCCCTTCATCTTCCGGGTCTTCGTTTCCTGCTTCTTCATCTATCGCCCCTTCGACGTCGGCAACATCCTCATCCTCCTCACCGTGACTTGTCCACTGTGTATAACCATCCATGAAACCCCGTCAGAGCAAGTGCGCCTTCACAGAGCCAGAACGGGGCGTGAACATATGCATGTTTTTGCATTCACGACACGGACAACATATCTCCTTGCCACCCCTTCGCTCCATATCTTCCACGGTGAAATTTAAGAACCCATTCATACTTCGATCCATGATATTGTTCGATCGATCCCTATAAGATATAAGAAAAAGGATTAAAACCAACAAGGTCATAGAAAATTTCGGTATGACCTTTGCTAAAAATGACACAAATCGAGTGTGCCAGAAATTTGACAAAACGTTGATGAATCAACATTTTGTCAAAACATTGGCAACTCATATATATTCCCTAAAAAAACACATGGAGCAACTACAATGAGTTGTTGCCTCGGCTCGATGACCGGTATCACAAGCAATAACAAAGGCGATCATCGACATAACGATATATATGGCTCGATACACAAATTTTCATCATCTCACATATGCGCATATCCACAACAATGTACATTTCATTTCATTCAAATAGACGACGATGCATGCCCTCGAAGTTAATTCTCACCTAGCTAGGGACGAAGAGGACCGAGACGTCGATTGATCGAGAGCGAGTGAGGCCGGCTATAGGTGGTGGTGGTGGTGATGAGAGGGAGAGAGAGGATTTGGGGGAAAGGGATTTATGTGAGATAGATTTGGGGGGAGAGATAGCTAACCATGCATTAATAGAGGAGAGAGAGAGGAATTCAATACATGTGAGGAGGTGAAGGGGAGAGAGAGAGAGTAGATCTAGCTATATATAGGGCTTAATTAGTGTGCCATGTGTATGTGGAAGGTGGAGGAAAGAACAAGGGGAGAGGAGGAAGAAGTGAATGAGAGGAGGAAGAAGAAGGAGAGGAAGGCCTCATATGTGAACAGTGCTGGGCGCTCAATTATTGAGCGTAGCTATTAGTGGTGTTCCATACAACACACACGCCACTAATAACATATTACTAATGGCGTGCACGACAAAAGCGAACGCCACTAGTAGGCACAGGTTACTAGTGGCGTGTGTGACCTAGCGACACGCCTCTAGTACACGACTTACTAGTGGCGTGCTCTCTAACACCCACGCCACTAGTAAGAGGAGCCTTACTAGTGGCGTGCCCGCAGTAAGCCCACGCCACTAGTAGCTGATATACTAGTGGCGTGCTTTATAAAGGCCACGCCACTAGTAGGAGGGGCCCAGAAGCGGGACCAGCTCGGATTACTAGTGGCGTGCTTCATGTACCCCACACCACTAGTAGTTGATATACTAGTGGCGTGCACGTAAGTAGGCACGCCACTAGTAACTTATGGCATGTCCGGCTGCGTGGTCCCTCTTATTAGTGGCGTGGCTTTGGAGAGGCACGCCACTAGTAGCATTTTATTAGTGGCGTCGGAGGATTTTGGCACGCCACGGATACTTTATATGGATACCAGTGGCGTGGTTCTTTTGGGGGGCGCCACTAGTAAAATTCCCCTATAAGGGTTTTCTGCACTAGTGAGTTAGGCATCACTGGTGAGTCTTCAAGCTTGTGAAGAAACCGGGGAGTCTATGAAGGCCGGAGCTCGCCTACCACAAGGTGAAGGGTTATCAAGAGAAGAGGTAGGCTTCACATCAGCAAGCCTCTTGAGGGAAGAGCACATTTTGGTACTGGCTTTGATCATCAGATCAAGCTTCCTCAACTGAGATGTAGGACCTTGCCAAGGGTCCAAATTTTGATAAAACTTTGTGTCGCCGTGTTTGCATTTTCCTTCACCCTTATCTTCTAGTTTGTTCTCTTATTGTTGTTTAGGTTGCTAGAAGTTCTTTTGCTTAACATCTCGCATCCTAGAATAATTTGTTCACAAAGTTTTTAGATTTCCTATTCACCCCCACTCTAGATGACATCCTTTATCCTTCAGCGGTGGAGCCAATCAGTGCAAGTCTTGCGTATTTCTCCTGTGAGGCTCGTCATCAAAATCGGAGCTACTGTCGTCCACGTGGTGGCTGACCAGCATAGCTTGGCTTGCATGGGCTTGGGGCAACGTTGTGGGTACTTTCGGTGGATCAACCTTCTCAACATTGTGTATCAAGTTCGTGTTGTCCGGCCATGTCGCTCGGGGTGCCCTAGGTCTAGCCTAGCTAGGTTTGGGCATTTTATAACCTTAGTCTTCGCCCAATTTTCCCTAATTAACTAGGCAACTCTTTTTTCTTAATTTAATAGATTGAGGCAATTTGCCTTGTTTAAAAATAATGATGTCACAATATAACATAAAAGACTAATGCAAGCACCGTACTAAACAATGACGCTTGAGTTGGCCTCGAATGACAAACTCCATCTTCGCCGTACAAGTAGCCACATCACAAGATACACCAAGCATGGTAAGTTTCCATGAGTCGGTCTCAAATGACCAAATCCAAATCCTACACATACTAGAATCATATCAAGCATATTGATGAGGTCTTGTAACAACTAAATTTTCTCAACTTTTTAAACCCTTTTGATTATTAATATCAAGACAAAAAGTTGTGCCTTTACTTGGATTAATAAGCTTAATATGAATATTATAAAATTTGCTGGTCTTGAATGAGTTTAAATTTTGATTTTGATTTATTTAAAAGTGGACCGAGCCCTTTTTACTTTCTTTCATTGCATTTTGTCCCTGTTTTCCTATTTTCTTTTCCTCCTTTCCTTCCTCTTTTCCCCTACCGTGGAAGCAAAAATGCTTCTAGGGTTTGCTGTGGCTGCCCAGCCATTGTCGTCCTCCTAATGTGGTAGAGGTTTGGGCACAAACCATAGCCACATCGTGCCATCCCCTCTCGGTCAAGTCCGAGTCGTACTCGGTGCCACCACCACCATTGCCCCAAAGGCAAGGGCCGAAACCCTAGGGACACCCTTCTCTCTTTTATGCACCCTTCACACCCTCCTCGTCCTCTACCACACGCCACCACTCCCACCATTGCCGTTGTCACCCTCATCGCCGACCAATGTCGGTAAGCTCCTTTCCTTCCCTCTCTCCTGCCCCAATCGAGAGCTGGCAGCAAAAACACGCAAAACCATAGCCATGAGCCGCGGAAGCCGCACCATAGGAGGGCGTTTTGCCGCTATTGCTGTGAACAAAAAATTTCTAACACGGCAGTGAAAACATGTCAAAACCTCTACCACTGCAGCAACACGATAGAGGTCCCCCCGATTCTTCTTTTGCAACATTGTTGTCGCGGTAGAAAAAATAGTCATTGCCTCGACATCAGCACGACAACCTTGTTTTCATTGTTTCTCGGCCATTGGCCAATCAACCCAATCTTTTTGCCCCAAACCACTTCGGCAAGCCTAGTAGAGTTGTTTCGAACCCATCGACAATGTTCATCATCCAATTATCATGCACACCCTAGCCATGCCACTCTTGCCTCGCTTAAACCCTAATCTTACCCCAAGAATGATTAAATTAAACACTTTATCTAGATAATTGAGGCAAAAGTAATATGAAAAGACTAGGAAATATTGATACATTTTAGGCGTATCAGTAATCTAATCGAGGATACAGGGTTGACGGAGCAACCGTAGTATTATTATTTATTGTTTCAAGATCATGATCATATATCTTATCAATAATCAAGTTCTATTATTAGTGTTTGTATGTTCTGCCTCGATTTAAGACTCAATAGGTATCCGATGTTTTGATGATCAATCATGCACCAATGCAATAGAAGTACTAGCATTAGATGACTCTAAGTGTTTGGTGACACAGCCCAGGCAAGCTTTCTCCATGTGTGTGTTCTAGGAAATCATAGTGTATTCAAAGAAAGCTAATGTGTTGATCCCGTGATCTTTTGCCTTAATAATCTGAATGTGCAAGGTTTCCTGGCATTGAGGTTGGACAATAGGGAATTTTTATCATGTATGATTCATGGACACACTAATGGTATGAATGTATTGCCCATATTATCATAAGTGTTTTATCTATTGAGATCTCATAACGCTACTTTACAGCTGCCGGTGAAACAGATACCCGAGACCCTAAATCTTTCATACGAGGCTCTCTCTCTCTTCTCTCCGGCAAGCATTAGTTTTACTATTCTATTAAGTTTTTTATTCTATTTTTATTTGTTCACACTTCCATCGTTCTTTTATGATATTTAATAATGCTACATCCGACAACCATAGCACTATTGGGATCCCCGCACTAATATACAATGGACCCAACTAGCTAACAAAGATTTGCTGCACTACTGATCCAAAAGGGACGAGAGATCTACCTTGCTTGATTTAAAATTAAAGGTATTTGGTTTTGTTCTGCTTTTCCCAAATGTTAAGTTTAAGAAGATTGATCGATAATGTAATAGGATGATGCATTCCTTCGCTTGTTATGCTAGGATAGAGAGGTTCATAGGTGTGTTGAATGATTCGGCTCCTTCCTATGCATCGGAGTAGATCATCCTTATTGTAATAACTCAATTTCATAATACATAGTGGTTGTTTCCAAAAAGAAGTAAACACTCACCAACTTATTAATCAGTAAACACCCCCTAAAAGAAAGCGCTTCTGCACTTGGCACTTCCGTGGGTGTCCTCACCAGTAGGGGTGCGCATTCAGTTTTTAACCAAAATTTTGGTTTGGTTTTTCTGGTTTTTTATTATTTCAGTTTTCTATAATTGAGTATCAAAATTCTTGTGAAAATATAGGGTACCGACAACCGGTTAACCAGAAGTTTGGTTTAGTTTTCTGGTTTTACCAAAAAACCAGAAGGAGGAGGAGCAGGGGCAAGAGCCATCAGGGGAATCGTCGACGCGTGGGAGGATGACGCAGAGGAGGAGACGATGGTAGGACAGTTGACATGTTGCATGGGGGGTGGCACCACGATAGCGTACTATGGGAGGGGAGGGTTGCAACGTGCTATAGCAGGATGACTCATTGGCACCGTGCCGGCCGTCAGGCGTGCTGAGGCCGATAGAGTCACACGGCAGCGGGAGGTTGCAGACCGGGACGAAGAGAGAATTGAAGGACGGTGCCGTCACATCCCGTTGGAGCCTAGTGAGGGACGGGCGATGGGGATTGGGGAGTTAGAGCAGAGTGGGAACGAAGATGAGGCAATAGATGGATCAATGTTGTGCGATATTGGGTTGGCCTTTAGGCCAGATGGGCTTCATTAGGGTGAGCTAGTTATTTCAGTCAACTTAGTTAACCTAATATTAAAATCGACAATTATTGAAGTAAATTTGGTTTTTCATATATGAGAACTGATTAAAGACTGAAAACTGAATTGACAACTCATTTTGTTTTTTTATGGATTTCCAACGGGGTGTTCGATTTATGGTTTTTGCACCCACCCTGGCTCACTAGCATCCAGCACACAGCACTAACATGAACTATCCCGCGCAGCTACTAGCTAGGTTAGGTAATCACAGTGTATTGTTATTTTGTACCACCTTTTTATTTTATTTTTTGATTTTATTTTTCTTTACGGTATTTTTCGCTTTGGTTTTTTGCTTCCACGGTTTTTTCTCGACTTTTTTCATGATTGATTTTTACTGTTTTCACATCAGGCTTTTACTAGTTTTTTCTACGGTTTTCATACATATTCTATCAATGTTTTTTTTTACTTTTATATCGGAATTTTACTGTTTTCTACTGCTTTTTATCAGTTTTCCACCACTATAGTCGCGAGCAAAGTAGGAGAAACCGAGGAAAAGATATCTAGATAGAAAAAAATATAGTAGATCACAACCAAAAAATATATTACACAAGCATGTAGTAGACAACTACTAAAAATTATAATTGACAAAGACTACAATAAATGCCCAATAAAAACGTGCAATAGACGAATACAAAATATGCAGTAAAGAATGACCAAGAATACAATACATAATTATGTAGTAGAATGCAACCGAAAAGTGCAGTAGACAATGACCAAAAAATGCAGTACATAAGCATTCAGTAGACTACTATTGAAAAATGCAATTGACTAGAGTTGCGGTACAAAAAAATTGCAGTAAATGGCCGACAAAAACGTGCAATAGATGAATGCAAAAAATACAGTAGAGAACGACCAAGAAATGTAGTACATAAGTATGTAGTAGACTGCTACCAAAAATTACAGTAGGCAATGGCCAAAAAATCCAGTTCATAAGTATGCAGTAGACTACTACTGAAAAATTCAATCGACTAAATTGCAGTATACAACAGCCAGAAGTACAGTAGTCAACTACCAAAAATGCAGTAGATGACCGACAAAGATGTGCAGTAGACGACCATCAGAAAATACAATAGAAGACTGACAAAATAATAAAGTCAAAAATATATGATAGATGATAGACAAATATACACCGGAGATCAATCAAAAAATATAGTAAAGTACTAAACTATGAAGGTAGAGTTCTAGCTCAATATGAAGTCAGTGGCAAAAATGCACCACCAAAAATGTAGTAAAAAAAGGTCTTCTAAACATATGAAAGTGAGATCTAATTTTGGACCTTTCATCGCAATGAACATAACAGTGAAACAGATCATGATTTATATGAACGGTTTGAAAATGCATGAAAAAGAGCAAGTCTCCATCAAAGTGTTCATTATTCAAGGTTACAACATCGGGCCATTACATCAACAAATCAAAACCATGAGTGGAGAAAATCGGACGTTCCTGTGACATTTTATAACTATTTGTTAAATAGACCAAAACATTTTAGTAGAATAACTAAAGAAGTGTATGCATGAAATGGCTCAAATATCAGTGGACAGTCAAAGTAGTACAACTGCTTCGTGATACAAGGTAGTAGGGAGCGTCTCACTCTTTATATCTCCATATGGGGAGCCTCTCCAAAAGATTACATCCCTATATCTCTTCACTCTCCAACAGACTTCCCAAATCCCACTCTCTATATTCCACCCCTATATTTTTATTGATATCTTGTAACTAACAAATTATCTGTAACGACCATATTTTTAACGGCTATACTTTTAACGGCTATATTTTGAACAGATATATTTTTTACGGATATATTTTTATTGGCTATATTTTGAACAAATATATTCATAACGGTTTTTTTAACGACTATATTTACAACGGTTGTTTTTTGAACGACGATATTTTTAACGGCTATATTTTTCTAGTCTATATATGCAAAGCCATTTGCTCTTCCTGCCTACTCATCCTCTAACAAAGCCATTTGCTCTTTCTACATATTCATCCTCTACCACGTCACAATGAGTCGTCACAGCTTACTCATGCAAACTGTGTTGGATTCGTCATCGTCGGATGATGACAATGAACTTACTCTTCAGACCACGTAAGTAGCACACAATCAATATAAGCTTTCAAACCCACACCATGGTGGTTCTATGCTTGGACAGGTAGTTTATCATAATAGAGAAGCAGGGCATTCAAGACTATAGCAAGACTTCTTTTTAGATGCCCCTACGTGACTTCTTTTTAGATGCCCCTACGTATGGCCCAACAATCTTTCGACGCAAGTTTGCAATTAGTCTTCATTTGTCTTTCATCCCAATTGTTGAACCTCCTGTCTACGGCTTAATGTTCATTTCTGCTCAAGTTTAGAATGGGTCCTTCTCTATTCATTCGTATATTGCAAACTATAAAAAACCATTATGACTATTTTGTGTAGAAAAGAAATTGCGTAGGGGTTGTCAGGTTATCTTCTTTGCAGAAAATTACCGTAGCATTTCGAATGTTAGCTTATGGAGTAGTAAGGGATGCTACAGATGATTATGTTCAGATTGGAGAAAACATTGCTATCGAGAGCCTGAAAAGGTTTGTTAAAGCTATTGTTAAAGTCTCGAAAGATGAGTATTTGAGATCTCTAACTGAAAACGATACTACTAGATTACTTGCAATTGGAGAAGAAAGAGGTTTTCCTGAAATGCTCGAGAGCATAGACTGCATTCACTGAAAATCAAAGAATTTTCCTACAGCATGGCAAGGCATATATACCGGCTATGTTCACGAGCCCACAATCATTCTAGAAGTCGTTGCTTTACAAGATCTCTGTATTTGACATGCATTTTTTGGTTTACTAGGATCTTAGATTGATATTAATGTTCTTCATTGTTCCCCTCCTTTTGCAAAGTTAACTGAAGGGCAAGTTCCGAAGTTAATTATAGTATTAATGGTCACAACTATACTATGGAATATTATCTTGCAAATAGCATATATCCTAAATGGGAGACATTTGTGAAGACAATACCATGTTCACAAGGGAATAAGAAACAATATTTCACCCAAGCTCAAGAAGCAGTTAGGAAGGACGTCGAACAAGCATTTGGAGTTCTACAAGCTCACTTTGCCATTGTTCGTGAACCTGATCATTTTTTAGACCAAGACATAATTCGAGAGATCATGACAGCTTGTGTCATCAAGCATAACATGATAATAGAAGACGAGCGAGATGAATGCCGTACATGACTTCCATTATGATGGAATGGGAGAAAATATGACGGTGTCTCATGAACATACGCCTAAATTGTTTGAGTTTATTCAAACTCATCATTCTATTCGAAATAGGCACGCTCACTCACGGCTTCAAGATGATCTAGTTGAGCACCTCTAGCAACGTTATGGAGGGGTATAGTATTTTTAAATTTGAATGTATTCTGTAACGTTTTCACAATGTATGCACTTCTTTCTATAATGTAATCGTGTCCAGAGTTAGTACTTCAATTACACTAGTAGTAACATTTCATACATCACATAGAGAGTACAACATATAGTTTGTACAACATAAGGAGAGTACAACTAATATTTCATACAACATAGGGAGAGTACAACGTAGAAGATATGTAGTTCATATTGTCCACATAACAGAATTAACTCAATTAGACCTATTGTAGCGACGAGCGATGATATCACTATGCAGGTTCATGTAGCCCAGTCATGGTGTTAATGTCCAAATTCATAATTCTTTCTTCTTCTACCATTCTCTTCAATTCTAACTCTTGCACCCTGAGTTCGAGCATTTTTTTCTCATTCTCAATCCTCTCTCATTCAAATGCATACACTCTTTCATAGTGATCATCTTTCTTTTGATCTCTCATGGCATCCGCCTATCTCTTGTTTGAACAAAGGCTAGGAATGATGATAGTTTTATCTTTATGTGGAAGAACAACACCAGGTATACCCAGTTGCACACATAGTTCTAAATTTAACCGGAGAATTTAGGAGAATTGAATTGGTGCACAATATACCCAATTTTACTAAGAAAGAGGCGTGTCTCGTAAAAGATATGTCCAATAAACACCAAATAAGGGTCAGTGCGTAAATTAATTTGCATCCAACTGAGTCCAGCAGCCTAGTGCACCTATATGTTTAATCTAGGCAACTACATATAGATTGTAAAGTTAAGAACTTCCTTTCTCAGTGCTTCTTGGAAATTCACTTATTCGATTCGTAAAAACTTTTTCTAACAATGGGTAACTACGAATCTAGATCCAATCCAAGCCTCATAATATCTCAAACTGTTGCTCTAGCTATAGGCAATTTGACCATCTAGCGCAATTGCCAATAAATCAAACCAAGTGTAGAGCTCACGTCGGGCTTGGAGTAGACGTGACGGGGTTGGCGGCCTCGACGACCTCGATGACGATGTTGGTGGTGCCGGGCAGCTTGGGCGGGTCGGCGTTGAACACATCGAGCTTGCATGACCGTGTGCTAGTGATGCTCACGGCATGTAACAGGTCCTGCATAGTCGGTGAGGTCGATCTCAATCGGACAGGACCCGGTCAGAGGAGTCAATGATGGGTTCGATCCGATCGGAGGTTAAGACGGTGGGCTCAATCCGGTCAGAGGGGAAGACGAGAACAATGAAGATGGAGGAGATAAAACCAAGGCCGGCCCTGTGCATGTGCCACAGGTGCGCCCGCACTGGGCCCCCAAAAGACAGGGGCCCCTCATCCAGTACGTATACAGTACTGCTAATCACTAACCAGGCTCTGCTACTAATACGTATTATGTCTAATGTCTCAATAAGTATTCAAGCCCATTAGTAAAAGCCTCGCGCATGTGTGCATGCGCATATCTTATCCTAAAGACTCGTGCGAAGGTAGCTCGAGCTCAACCGACACCCGAATAAGGGCCCCTCTGTGTGGTCTTGCACAAGGGCTCTGGATATGACAGGGCCGGCTCTGGATAAAACCGACGTAGGGCCTGTTTGGTTGGGCTGTGGCTGTTGACAAAGCTGTTGTTGGCTGGCTGTTTAGAAAAGCTGCTGTGGCTGTGGGAAAGTGAACATATGGCTTTTGCTTGATCCAAATCATCTACAATATTTTAGAAAATGAGCACAGAAGCTTTAGCACATTGCAAAAAGCTGACAGAAGGCAGCTTTTCCAAACAGCTGAATTTGCACTGTAAAGCCCACAGCTACCGTTGGGAAAAGCCGCTGAAAAGCTGGCTGTTTGGTTGGGCTGCAGCTTTTTCCGATGAAAAGCTGCTGAAAAGCCCAACCAAACACTCCCGTAATAAGGCAAGAAGACAAAATAGGGGCAGAAGCAGGCGACCCAAACCGACACATTATCCAATAATGTTAATCGGGCCGCGTAGAAGAAACGAGCGGGCTGAAATAAACTACCTGCTTGATCCATAACATCGTACAGAAGTTATAGAAACCCAATAAGATCGGTTACCCAAATTTTGCTTCAGCTCGTGATCCGTCATACCAAGTTAGGATCAGAGCAAACCTCTTTTCTCCTGCTATATCATCCAGCGCGAAGGAATACAAGGTGTATTAGTGAACCCCATTAAAATTTGTGTATAAAGTATAAACTACAGCTTTTAAGCCGCTAGACCTCTAAAAATATAGCACGCGTGTTTAAAACGTATATGTACACACGCATTACTATACATATACAACATATGTACATATCCATGTGAACACTTTCTCTAATTACACGCTGCAAAACACATAATGCAACTAAACTACTAACAATCGTACAAGACTACGTTTTAATGGATCATTTTTAGAAGAATATTACTCCTAATGGACTATCGCGCGACGCAAATAACCCAATATGGGTACGCTCGATTTAACGGAAGGAGCTCAGATACGGTTTATATGTCTATAATATGTATCAAATTTGAACTTTTGAATCACTAGACCAATAAGCAATCTGGATCGTTAATTAGTGTCAATCGAACGGCTACAATAGCTAGGATTCGCGGCTACAGTACCCTCTACAGTATGCTACAGTATCATCTACAATACCATTTACAGTGACCGTGAACAGTGAACAGCAGCCATAAACAGTAATATCTATAATACTTATGAGCAATACATAAACAGTACTTAAACATGCATAGCATATACCAATTACTAGTGTGACGATAATGTATGAATCTCCGAGGAGTTGTTGCTGATTCTCACCTGATCTTGCACGTACAAATTTCGCAATAGAAAAACGTGTTATGTACAGCAGAGTTGGGCGAGAAAACCCGATGTTGCCCTTGCCCCGATTGGACCGAACGTTCTAGTCACATCCGTCTAACGTCTCGTTAGGGTTCACTCCCCATCCCACCGCTGTCTTCATCGCTCCTCCGCTCCGTCTCCCCAACCCGCTCATCACACCCCCTCTCTCCACTTATCCCCATGGGCAAGTCCGGCGCCAAAAAGAAGAAACCATCCCCTTCGGCCGCCGCCGCCGCCGCCGCCAAATCGCCGCCCCCAGCCGCGGCCGAGCAGAAGGCTCCGCCGTCATCAGCGCCCCCCCGTTGCGAACGGGGCGGCGCAGCACCAGCCGGTAGACCCCAGCGTGCTCCTCCGCCGCGCGCACGAGCTCAAGGAGGAGGGCAACCGCCTGTTCCAGTCGCGGGACTACGCCGGCGCGCTGCGGCAGTACGAACTCGCGCTCCGCCTTGCTCCGCGCGGCCACCCAGACCGCGCCGTCTTCCACAGCAACCGCGCCGCCTGCCTCCTCCAGCTCCGCCCCGTCGACCACAAGGCCGTCGCGGAGGAGTGCTCCCTTGCGCTCCAGGCGGAACCGCGCTTCCCGCGAGCTCTTCTCCGCCGCGCCCGCGCGCTCGAGGCGCTCGGCCGCCACGAGCTCGCGCTCGCCGACGCCCTCGCGCTCCTCGCGCTCGACCCCCGACCACCGCGACGCCGTCGACCTTGCTCACCGCCTCCGCTCCCGCATCTCCTCCTCTTCCTCCTCCACCCCAGCATCCGCTGCCTCCACCCACGAACCCACCAGCCGCCCCTCCCCAGCCGCCCTTGGTGCCTCCGCCGTCGTAGCCGGCCTGGGCCCGTCCCTCCCGGCCCGCCCCTTCCCTAAGAAATCATCACCTCCGTCGCCTCCTCCTCTGCAACAACCAGGTCCGGGGATGTCAAAATTTAATCCGTCGCCAGTGCCCAAGTTGGTGCCTTTCTCCAACACCCCGCCATCTTCTGCGAAGGCTTCAGCTGCCGATATTTCCCACAAGGCCATGCCAGCACTGTCACTGCCCTCTTCCCTACCAGTGACGGAGACGGCGCTGATTGACATGAAGGTTGTGACGAGATGGAGGCCTCTCAAGCTGGTGTATGGCCATGACATTAGGCTCGGCCAGATGCCGGAAAAATGCAGCTTCCAGACTCTCCGGGAAGTTGTGGCAAAGCGGTTCCCATCATCCAAGGCGGTGCTGATGAAGTATAAGGATGCTGATGGTGATCTAATTACCATCACATGCACGACAGAGCTCCGATTGGCTGAGTTTTGTGTAGATAGAGTTGGCAATGATGTAATTGAAGATGGAAAGGAAGGCGATAATAAGCTTCCTCTGTTGAGGCTGCACATTATTGAAGTAAGCCCAGAGCAGGAGCCACCACTGCCAACAGAAGAGGAGAAACTGGAGGAGTTGTTGATCAAGGGCGAAGATAGCTATTCGCATACTTCAGCAGAGGTATCTAATGCTGAGGTGACAAAGCCAGATGTGGAGCAAGGAATTGCTGAACAGAGTACTCTGACGGGGAAGAAAGATTGTGGCCATGCTGAGTGCAAGGAAGCTGAGATTGATGATTGGCTGCTTCAGTTTGCAGAGTTGTTCCGAAACCAGGTTGGGATTGATGCAGATGCACATCTGGACATGCATGAACTGGGAATGGAGCTGTGCTCCGAGGCACTTGAAGAAACAGTGACAAGCGAGGAGGCCCAGGCCCTTTTTGAGATGGCTGCAGCAAAATTCCAGGAGGTCGCCGCCTTGGCCTTATTTAACTGGGGAAATGTGCACATGTGTGCAGCAAGGAAGCGCATCCCTCTTGATGAATCTTCTCCAAAGGAAATCATGTCTGCTCAGCTCCGCACTGCTTATGATTGGGTGCGAGAGAGGTATGCTCTTGCAGGTCATAAGTATGAGGAGTCCCTGAAAATCAAGCAGGATTTCTATGAAGGGCTTCTTGCTTTAGGCCAACAACACTTTGAGACTGCAAAGCTTCATTGGTCATTTGCATTGGCAGACAAGGTTGACCTGTCTACCTGGGATTCTTCAGAAACATTCAAGCTTTTTGATAGTGCTGAGCAGAAGATGAGGGCCGCAACAGAGATGTGGGAGAAAGTGGAAGAGCAGAGAATGTTGGAGTTAAAAGAACCTGGTGCAAGCGAGAAGGATGAGGTATTGAAGAAAAGAAGGAAGCAACACAGTTCAGATGGTCAAGGGGAGTTGACACCGGAGGAGGCAGCTGAGCAGGCAGCGGTAATGAGGCAACAGATTCACCTCTTCTGGGGCAATATGCTTTTTGAGCGCTCTCAAGTGGAGTTCAAGCTCAGTATCGGTGATTGGAAAAAGAATCTTGATGCTTCAGTTGAGAGGTTCAAGTTGGCTGGAGCTTCAGAATCAGATATCACCACAGTGATGAAGAACCACTTTTCCAGTGCAGTCTCTGAGTGCGAAGAGAAGAAAACCATGCCTTCAGGCCGAGAAAGTTCCCAAACAAGTGACAACATTGAGGATCAGTGTGTGCTTGAAAGCTAAGTAGTCATGGTTTTAAGCTGGATGAAATCCGTGCATATCATATTCTATTGCTTGACAGGCCTGATTTCTTCGTGATAATATCTTCATGGTGTTGTATCATGACCTCTAATTTAGAGATCGTAGCATACTGAATTTTTTGATTTGCAGAACTGGCACAGACTTCACATGCCATACATCTTCATAATTTATTAGACATGTCTTAATTTTCTTGATATTTCTGGCCACCTTGAAGGTATATCATGTGAGATTTTTTAAGTAGTTAACCACTGTCAGGACCTTTCGCTAAATGACAATATCTAGCTTGGTGTTTTGTTTTAAATTTTTGACAAAATACTTGATCATGTGTGTTTCAGTTGCTGCTGTGATATTTCAAAAGTATATATTAAGCCTTATCCATTATTTTGCAAAGCCACCAATACAGATTATGACATGCGAGATTGACTTGTAGTTTCTGTCCAGTGCACCTTTGACTGGATTTGCTTCAGAGCAACAGGAACAAAAAAATTTGTTAGTTTCAATTTAGTTCAAATTCGCGTCAGAGCTGTAACAGTAGTATTTCTGTTGACTAATTGCATGTCCTCCAACTCTGTTGCAGCATATAAAAATCCTAAACATTGAACAGCTTGATTATAAGAGTATTACTTATTTGATTCTGTTGAATCACAATGCAACAATCGTTTTAATTAATCCAAGCTAATGGAGATTAAAGGCTGCAGGGCAACGTGGCATTTGCAATAACAACAAGCTGTGCTGATATGTTGGATACAAGATGCTGATAGTTGGTATGTTTCTTCACAATGCAGCCCACCTTTATTTGTATGAAATTAGTTGTTGACTTGCAAATCATAAGACTTTTCCGCGTGATGCATTCTTTATTTTAAACACACCTCAACTCCAAAATCGTTCACTTACCCCTTGGTCTAAGCCACCCTTCTTTTGGTTGATGTTTCATCGGCATGTTTAAGTTTGGTTGACACGGCATCCAGGTAGACATGCATCGCTAACTAAAAATTAGAGAAACCGATGTTACTCACCAGTTACTTACCATATTGTTAAGCCAGTAAAGGGTAAATGAGAGAAAAGGTGATTTGGCCAATAATGTGTTTATGTCTAGGTGGGTAAGTTCTGTGAAACGACGCGGCTGTGTACACAGCAAAAACTAGTGATTCAACCGCCAACATGGTGAGCCACTGACAATACCAATCTAAAAGGTTGATTTTGCACCGGTTCTGTAGTTAAGGATGGTTTTTGGACTTAGGCTAGAGTTAAATGGTGTAAAATGAAGTTATTCCAAGAAAAAGTTAATGATGGTGGCATTGCAATTTCTTCTGGAATTTTGCAAATATATGACTAGACAAAAGGTCTAGGGTGATAAGAAGATATTTCTTGAGTTATTTGATTTCAACTACAGTGGCTTAGTGACTAGACGATCTATTAGCTTAGTTGCCTACAGTGTTACATCATTCACTAGATTCTTTTGCATTGTCGCATTAGATTTTGGTGGGTTGAACATGAGTGAGGATTTTTGGCACCCGAGCACCATCGCACCCTTTTGCAAACTTCAAAAAGTGTGTTTTAAGGTTTCAAAATATTCTTAAAAAGTCCCATGTGTATATATGGCACTATTTTACTAACTTGCAAAATTTCATGAAAAAATAGTTTAATTTGTGGTCTGTGCAAAAAGAAAAAAAATAAGCAGGAGGGGTCAAAATAACAACTATATGTCCAGATAATCTTTTTTTCTTTTTATGCACAACTTGCAAAAAATACAGCAATTTTTACCTGCATGATATTTTTGGATTTTTTGAAATGCGAGAATTGTTTTTTGGCACCAGGGCAAGGGTTCTCGGGTGCCAAAAAAACACTTCCCGGGCTGAACTTCAGCTAATTTAATGTGTTTTATCTCACATACCGGACTAATTGCTTTAACTCTGTTACCCTGTTGAGAAGGGCTAAAGAAACTAATAATTTGAAGATGCTGCCCTAGCACGAAGTGTGATGATATTACCGGTACCTGTGCGCTGTGGCTACACAGATTTGCTATCTTGTATGTTGTATCTGTACCGACATTTTGGCCCAGTTCTTTTGAGCCTGAGCTTCTCCAGAAACCGTTTCTAGCTTCTCTACCCAAATGAGCTGCGGTGGGGAGAAGCCCTCACAAAACTCACCTCGAGTTCTTTTCGAGCTTCTCCAGAAACTGTGCGGGATGAGTTGCTTGCGGTGGAGGAGCTCCGCGGGGGAGAGATCGGGGGAGCGGGAGAGTGGCGGCGGCGTCGGGGCAGAGGAGACGGGCGGGCGGCGGCCGAGGGAGCGGCGGAGGAGCTCCACGGGGGAGCAGCGGAGACAGGGGAGCGGAGGAGCGGAGGAGCGGCGTCGGGTGGAGGGAGCTCGGCGGCGGAGGGAGCTCGGCGGGGTGGAGGGAGCGCGGCGGCGGCGCGGGGAGGGACGGGGAAGAGGGCGGCGAGGCGGGGGGGAAAGAGGGCGGCGGCGCGGGGAGGCGCGGGGAAGAAAGCGGCGAGGCAGGGAGGAGGGCGGCGAGGCGGGGGAGGGCGCCGCGGGGAGGGGGAGCGGGGAGAGCGGCGCGGGACGACGCGGGGAGGCGCGGGGAGAGAGAGCGAGGACGCGCGAGGAGGAGGGAGGGGTAAGTGAGAGAGGAGGAGAAGCTGCCCTCGAGGAGCTTTTTTCCACCAACGGGAAATGGGAGATGGGCTGCCCAGAGAAGCTCTAGAAGTTTTGAGTTCTTTTTTGCTTGGGTTGTTTTGGACCTATAAATTGCTGTAGAAGCTAAAAAGAACTAGGCCTTTATAGCTACCACTTCTGTTGAGATCAGTTCAAGTTACCGCTTTTGATGGAACATATGTTAAGAGCCAGTTTTTTGGGTTATGTCCATCTGGAAAACGTAAATCAGCAGCACAACATTTTTGTATTAATTCTTGCGGTTGAAATTTCATAAAAATAAAAATCGGTAACTCCATCAGATTCCGAACTATCTGGATTTGCGGAAAGCCCTATAGACAGCTTATTACTTCTCTTACGTGGGCTGGCCCAGCGTGAGCTCGCGTCGCAGCCAGAGAAATAGGATCACCAAAGGCGAAACCAGATAAAATGTTTTCATCTTTTCATTAAATTTTAAATAAATTCGACTAAATCCACTTGATTTTAAAAAGATAAGCTGTAATTACTTTTAAAAATCCATTAAATTTTTTAGAGTTGTTGGTCTATGCGTCAAATTCGCTTGTTTAATTGTTAGTTTAGTTGCATTTTTGTGGGAACCTGGTTTCAACTACCAGACCCCCTTGTGTACATCCTTGTCGGTCTAGGATCACGCTGACGGTACACAAGCAAAATGAATAACATTATATGCATTCCAAGGATAAAAACATTATACTTTGAGTATGATATGCCACACGGCTTATAAGGTACCATGTCTTAACGACATTATTACATCAGAGGAAACAGTGAAAACAAAAACGAAGTGGCTCCATCCGTGCTACAGGCAAATGACGGAGGCCACGCGACCTCATTCTTCGGGATCATCGTAAAAGTAGTCCTCGTCGGCTCCATCTTCGTTGGCATAGTTGTCTATATACCACCACGAAACACAAGCACGGTGAGTACTTCACGTACTCAGCAAGCCACTTAGCGGCTGTCGACGTGTAAACGCCGGCGTCGGTGATCCGGAAGGACCCCCTTTTGTGATTCGGTCGGGGAGGTGTTGGTCCGGAGCTACAGGATCGTATTAGGCGGGCTTTAGATGTTTGGAGTGTGACCAGAGATTTACCCAGGTTCAGGCCACCATGGAGGTGTAAAACCCTACGTCATGCTTTGATGTGTGTATTGATGCTTTTAGAGATTACAGAGGCAGCCCGAAACTCTATTGCAAGGAGCTCCGATATTCTTCTTTTTGCTAGCTCGAGAAGAGTTCAACCTAAAAAAGATCCAGCCCCTTGCATGGCCTCGGTTCTCCCCTTATATACCTGGGGGCTTACCACAATGACCGAAGGTGCATTAAATGCAGCGGGCACGCTGCTTACGTAGCGGGCGTGGGCACGCCATGCCGGCCGCCGAAGGCTGCTGCGGAAGAGATGTTTGCTGACATGCCGTCTTTCGAAAACGGGTCTTCATGATGGGTTGAAACGCGCCGGTGAAGACTTAACAGGCAAGCTCCCTGCCACGGCACCAATCACCCGGGTCCCACGGACCAAAAGGGGTGCACCTGGGCGTGCCGTACCGCGCCCGAAAGTCAAAAAGTATGTCAGATGATAACTGACAGGCCTTATCACGCTGGAGGACGCCTGCTTTGGGCCTGGAGTAGGCACGCCTGTTGACAGGCATTAAATGCACCGGACAGGCATTAAATGCGCCCGATGGGACACGTGGAAAGAGCCCGCATGGGCTCTACGGAGGGCGCCGCGGGACTCCCGCCACGTGTACTGGCCAAAGGACCCACGAGGACTGCTCGGAGAGGGGCCCCCGAGGGGTGCTCGAGGCGCCTCGCCACGTGGCACCGAGGGAGAAACAAGAGGTGCTCGAGGTTCCCGAGCTCGGGGACCCTCGAGCCCACAACTTCGCCAGCTCACTGCACATGGGCCACTTGACCAAACCAAGAAGGGCTAAGCGGACACAGTGCTCGCAAGCCTCCAAGCGCGTATTCTCGATTCTCACGCCCTTAGCGACGTGGCATCAAGTTTGGCCCTTTGCCAACGGCTTAGGGAACCCTAGTTCCTGTACCGCCGACAGCGGCAGATGGTCCTACCATACTACATGCAAGGCTTCAAAGGAAGGCTCTATGGTTTATTTACGTAAAGCAACCTTTAGTTGAATTACTATAATAGATTTGAAGACAACATTTTGATATAAATCAGTTTTACTATCAGGGGTGTTTTCACCATGTGAGGTTCTCAACCATCACATTCGAGTAAGGAACTTCCGTCTTAACTCGTTCATTGGTTTCTTAGCAAAGGGGTAGAGGGAAATAGCAAGTGGGAGAGGGACATGTCCTTTTCATCATGAATGAGTCTTGTGTCATCCGTGACTATGGATACGGCTAATCGATTAGTTTATTATTCTGCAGAGTTTGTACACTTTACCCACGTGACACGATCATCCCCTTATGCCAAGCTACGCAGGCTTGTACACATGCCCACCGGTGTGTCGGCAGGGTGACCGTGACGAGATATTTTAGCTAGATCCCCTAAGGTGTGACATGCCCACCGGGTCTGGCCCGAAGTTGAGAGTACATCCCCATACTCCGGTCCCCCTATCTGTGCCGAGGGTCCTCGTATCTACGTCCACCCCTTCTGCGGTACGGCAACATCGGCACCAAAGGCTAACTAACCTATTTGACCAAGTCAGTGCCCAAATAGCATGTGGTTGTACTATCGCCCGCACCATATTAGATGGTAAGTTTCACCCAGAGTAGAATTGGAAGGATAGAGAGAAGGAACCATCGGGCATCCAGCCCTAGCTCAGCGAGCTCAACAAGTAAGTTTCAAGCAAGATTCATTGACCCGAAGATCATTCCTTCGAAGAGGCAATTCAAAAGCACCCTAAAGATAATTGAGCATGGCTTAGCATTTCTCTACTCTATTCAGAAATATAAAGCTATTCTACTCAGGGTATCAACTAAACAGGGTGACAAGCGGAAATGTAAAGGTGTATCAATCGACACGCTAGCTACTGGATTAAAATAGCATGCATATTTGTAATCGACAAAATATAATGACTTTCAGAAATATATGATCAAATATGATCAAGAAAGAGGGGCATGCCTTCGTGGTAGTACTCTTCTTCTTCAGCTGCTTCGGTCACTGTGTCGGTCCCTTCACTCCCTCATATCGCAACGTAGCAAAAGCGAAATAGATAAATACGGACTCTAGTAGAAACATTTCGGAAAGCAACACGAGAGAGAAGCACGACAAAGGTAAGATATGGATGGTATCGCACCGTCGCAACGAAGATAGAAGCAAGATCTATCGCTAGAGAGTCCTTAGTATAGGTCTTCTAAGACTAGGCCATAACCATATATATATATTACAATATCATATTCACAATACAAACATAGCTACCCTTTTGCTAGCATGACTTATTCAAATAAAACATAAGCATGGCATATCCTAACATGTCTAATGATCAATTGCTTAAACATTTCAGAGAATAACATGGTTTGTTTACTGTTGTAACATTGTTCGCCAATTAATTTAGAGTATAAGAACACTATAGAGTTACACATGCATTTCTACCATAATAATAACTAAGACTATAACCATAGGGCTATTTCTTGTTATTACCATGTACTAACTAAGCACGGATCATCTTTAGGGTGTCTTAACAGTACCAAAACAGTACCAAAATATTTAATAATAATATTAAATCTGAACATTATTTAAATAAAATAATTTCTATCATTTATAGTGTAACAATTATATAGAAAATAATGACTCACGTTATTAAACTATACAAATGGATTCGCATGATATAATATCAATTCTAGAGACATTTTATGATTAAAAAGGTTCTGGAAACATATTTTAAATGATTAAAACTATCATTCCAAACATGAAAACTACTCTAAAAGCATTGTAAAACATTACTAAATTATGTTAAAAGGGTTTCCATGACTTGAAACCATTCCTAGGATGTAACATGATTTATTGGGTACTGGACATGTATTTTTAATGGTTAAAACAGATTTATAAAGGAACTATTACAAAAACAGGATTTAAATATATATTTTAAATTGTCCTAGAACACTTCCTGATTTTTCTAGCTCAAACAATTACAGTAAAAAGGTTGTAAATTACATGGTAAATTAGTTCTAGGGTTCTCTGATCCTAAGCAAAAATTAGATATTAAAAATAGAGAGCATTTCTATTTTTAATAATTAAAACATAGCTTATTTTAATTCTAGGAAATTCTACACAAGTCCAAAAATTATAAAATTTTACAGAGGAGTTCCTAAACATACTATTAATCTACTGGAAAAAATAATTTCAAAATAATCATCCAGTACAAAGTTAGCACAAAATTTGGTCAAATTTCATCTAAATTTGAATAGAATTTAAAATCTAACGGCTGGATTCAAAATCCGATTGCACCAGTGGGTTCATTGGGTCCTAAATACCCTATTTTACTACTAAGATCACATGTTAGATATGGTTTAAATGGATGTAGAAAAATAGGCAGAGGAGTTGATCCATCCCAATACATGGCTGCACAAAAATGGGTGGACATTGGCTGAAATTGATTGGGGGAAAATGTTCCAATGGTTGGTGGACCACAGAGAGAGATTGTAGAGAGGCTCACCGAGTGCGAGGAAATCGAGGAGAGAAGGAGTTCGCCAGAGTTGTGGGAGAGCTCGCGGTTTGGTCGGTATAGTGGACGAAACTCCTGATTGCTCGCAGCAACGCCTCGGTGTAGAGTACGCCGGTGTCACCAGAATTGCTCGCCGGAGTAGTCGCCGGAGTTGGAGAAGAAAAAGATGTGGAGGAGAAATTTGATGGAGGGAGCAAAGGAAGAAATCACAGGGGAAGGGGTTCCTTTTATAGGCAAATAGTAGGGGAGGGGAGAAGGCAAGAAGGGAGGTGAAGAGAGGACGCCGGTGCTGAGAAAATGCCGGAGAAATGGAAAAAAAAAGGCCGGCGGCGGCGCGTTACGGCCGCAGCACTCATGGCTGCTCGGCTACCTGCTGAGGCAGCGGACGAGCACGGCACGGTCTAGCCTGGTGGGCTGGCTGGCCCACTAGGTTGGCTGGCCCATATTTTTTTTTATTTTCGGATTACAAGCTGTAGAAAAAGAAAAACAAATCAAAACAACCTCAAAAATGGTCCAAAAATTACGAAAAAAATTCCAATAAATCAATTTGGATATGGGGAATCCAAATAAAATATTTTTAGAGAGAGATTCCAAAATAATTTGTGAAATAAAAATCAGAATACCACTTTATAGCTCTCAAATTAATTCATAGCCTTGAATTAATTTGAAACAAAACTCAATAAAGATATTTTAAAATATATTACATAGTTGCACATCCTTTTTACCTTTAAAAAAATTCAAACCCATCAAACTTGAGGATTTACAATTTTGAACATCTTTTATGATTGATTAAGAGACATGTTTCTGTTTTCACACAATATATCTGGCTAAATACTTGTCGACCGTCCCAACTCGCTCCATACTGGTGACTGACAATAAATATATCAGCGTTCCTATTGGGTACTATCAGTGTCAGACTCTCTGATTCCGAAAACGAAATGTGGTTCAGGATACCGGTCGAGCGATATTCATATTCCGTTACCTTTATTTATGTTGGTACCACCACAAAGACGAACACATTGAAGAGCTATATGTTAAGGTTTGAGACACGACACAGAAAAAGCTACCCTACTCTCGGATGGTGGCATTGCCGACGAAAAGAATCCATTAGCTAGTCAGACTGTAGGGGTACAAAACGGGAGAGCTACAGCTCTCGGAATATGCACCGAATATGCACCGCAGGCACACAAGCGCTTCCCTACACGAAACCCAAGACGAGATCCTCCTCTCCCTCCCATTCAACCCACAGAGAGAACAAGCCAAGAAGAATCCCAAACCCCAACGGAATCCACCCCGCAAAAAAGAGCGCCTTTGCCGCGCAATCGCATATCCCCAATCCATCCGTCCGTCCTTCGAGTTATGAGACAGGAGGCCGCCACCAGCCTACTGGTAACCCACCGCCCCGAGGACCAGCACCACCGCCCTCCGCCATCGCCTGACGAGGAGCAGGACGCCATGCCCCCGTCTTCCTGCACGATCCTGCTGCGCCGGGAGGGCGAGGCGGCGGCAGCGGCGCGAGACGTGGAAGGGGAGGAGCTGCCGCAACTGGTGCCGCCGCTTAACTTCGCCATGGTGGACCACGGCGTGTACCGCTCCGGGTTCCCCGACGTCTCCAACCTGCCGTTCCTCGAGTCCCTCCGCCTCCGCTCCGTCCTGTTAGTACTCTACTCTTTACCTATCTATATCTTCTTCTTTGAGGTGCATGGTGGTGTGTCGTGGTTTTGATTCGTTTGTTGGGGCCCCTCAGGTGTCTCTGCCCGGAGCCGTACCCGGAGGAGAACCAGGAGTTCCTCCGCGCCCACGGGATCACGCTGTTCCAGTTCGGAATCGATGGCTCCAAGGTGAAGATATTCAAACTCCTTGTGGACATTCTTGGTTAAATTTCTTGAATTCATGTCCTGGGGTATTTTCTTGTTCATTATCTTTTATAATTAAGGATTGAGGTGATAAGAAGCAAATTAATGAAATGGTAAACAAGAAAGAGAACAAAAAGATCATCTCTATTAGTAGCTAGTTTGTTATTACTAGTAAATAAAAGAAGGTAACTAGTTAGATGATTAAGCTAGTTAATTATGTTCCTAGTTTTCTCTGTAGTTTCCGTGACTAGTCACAGATTCTTTGTTAATATTTGTCAACATGGTAGTGATGGCTGCGGTGGTTCTGTCTTCTTAGATCTTCTTCATAGTACTTGTGTACGGACACGTACTACGCCTTCCGTGAAATCATTAAATAGAGGTGCCTTGTCCAAGTTGATCTTCTCTATTAACCTTTCAGCTGAAAGCATCTTTCCACCAAATTGCAAATCGAATAAATCTTCAACTTTTTTTGTAATTAGGCGATGCAGACCGCACTAACCACACCCTTCACGCAAAGCATAGGCAGGGCTGCCACTTCTGCAGTCACCAAAAGCCCAGCCGTTCAATACAAAGCGCTCAGTTGTCCTGTTTGCCAGCACCTGGTTTTCGCAGGAGATATTTGCATTGTGGGCTAGAAGAGGATAGGCCTGTGCTTGGGTAAATGGTTTCTGGGTACCCGGTTTAACTGTCTGTTGTCCAGTACTTGTCGGCTTAACAAAGGTCAGATTTTTGGGATATTTAATTAGTATGCTCTATTTTATTTCGTACTCGCTTATGTGCTAAGAACTGTGCTCTTTCTCCCCCTGTATGTATTAGCATGTCATAAACAAGAAACAAAAATTTTAATCTGAAAGCCTGAGATGATTGAGCTTTCCACATAAGTACATATCATATCAATGGGTCCTGTATAAAAGAACTACCAGTGCTAGAGGAATCTAGAAGTAGCAAATCTGAGAAGCTGCATCATGTTTGTTCGATATCATCTTGCATCACCAAAATGCTCAAGTCATGATTGTGAAATATTATCTTATTTCTAACTCAATGTGGCTCATTTTTACAAGTTGATGGGAACTATTTGAAAGTTCACCTGTCTGTAGTCCTTGGGCTTGCCAGTAATTTTTTTCCTTCTAAATTAACCAAATGACCCCTTGTACATGTTGGCAAATCATCTTTAAGGTACAACAAGGTAGCTTTTGTTCTATTTTGAATTAATAGACTGGTAAAGGACCTTTCTATCTACTGGAGTGAAGAATTTATGTTCTCATCGATATTTTGGCGAAACGTAGTAGAAATCACATAAAAACACTCATATGCGAGGAAATGGTTCATCTCTAATAGTGAGGACATGATGACTGTATTTCTTTTGGTTTCTTGATGCAATGGAGCCCAAAAATTTGAGCGAATGTTTTGGATAAATTCTTTGTTGAATCCATGAGGCGTGCTCACACTTCATATCAATTAAAAATATGAGTGTCCAAGTATGTCATTTTGCAATATCGTAAAGTGGATTGAAGCCAAGAGAAGCCGAACATGTGCCAGATAAAAATGGAATTAGATTCTCTCTGGATTAGGTTGTTTGGTATTTTGGTGATGCAGCTGGGAAAGCAATGCGTGATTGACCACAGGAAAATTTTTGAATCAGACTATCATTTAGCAAGTTGCTTTATATGAATGAAATACAAACTTTTTACTTGCTCATAACTTTGGCCAGAAAAGTGAACCAAATCCAACTTCTAAAATTAAAATTATTTTATGTTATCATAAGATGGCAAGCAGCAATCTTAGATGTTTTTACACGCTGAAGCTGATCGTTCTATCTGCATGGGGTTAATTTTGAGCTTCAATGATGTTATTCCAAGGCCTCAAACCGTTTGTGTTTAGTATGATAGATCAACCAACTGCTTGTAGCAGTAAATGTTGTTACCTGTTAGTACTGTTTAGAATAGTGTTCAGTCCATAAATTTAGATGGAATATCAACAATAAAGAATGGTTTGGGCAGATTTCAGCTATTGAACTTTGTTTTGCGGTAACTGCTATTAGTATTGTTTAAAACAGTGTTCTGTCAATAAATTTAGTTCGACTATCAAGAATGAAAAAAAGAGTCTGGGCAGTTCAGCTTTTGAACTTACTGCAGCAATTCTGTCAGTTTACTTCATTTTTCTCCTGTTACTTAAGATGCTTTCATAAAGTGATATTTCACGTTTAGGATCTAGGTTTTGGTACTGACAATAGATGTTGCTTGCAGGAGCCCTTTGTGAATATTCCCCAAGATAGAGTCCGTGAGGCTCTAAAAGTTGTTCTAGGTACTAGAATGTCCTACCAACTCGTTTCTTGTCTCGTTTGTTTGTTCTCCTGACTGGATATCAAATTCTCATGTAGATGTAAGAAATCACCCGGTCCTTATTCACTGCAAGCGTGGAAAGGTAAAATAGCTCGATTACTTTGTAATCTGCCTTACTGTTTGCCCTGTCAAAATTGCTATAGAATCTGAGTTTTGTATTGTGAACACAAAACTGTGCAGCATCGAACTGGCTGTGTGGTTGGATGCTTGAGGAAACTGCAGCGCTGGTGTCTAACCTCAATCTTCGACGAATACCAGCGTTATGCTGCTGCCAAAGCAAGAGTATCTGATCTGAGGTTTATGGAGATATTTGACACCTCAAGCTTAAAGCATTTACCAGCGTCTTTCTCATGTTGAGAAACAAGCACACATCGGCAGCCGATTGGCATTTCTGTCCCTTGGAGACTTCTGCGTCCCGTGTATCCTAGTACCATGTTTAGCATATATAAGAATTGTTAATACTACTTTTGGGCCTGTTATTACCGCTATACTTCCCTTTTTTTTGGAGCATAGGCATGCAGGATAGATAGGCATCAAGAGTTATGTTCTCACTGTTGTTGCGTTTAGCAGTATCAGATATCTGTTTGCCTGCATTCTGAGGTCTGTAATTATGTTATGTGTATCAAATAAAACTCAAGCTGGCAAGGAAAATTTTATCGTTGGTCTATCTCAATCGGTTTGTCAATTGGATTTGTGCAACTTTTGGCATGTAATCCTTGTAGCGCCAATTTTTAAACACTGTTGGTGAGAATTTGGCATTGATACCACCAGTTAGTTTTGAGATACTAAGAGCAACTCCAACCCACCTCCCAAGTATCACTACCCAAATCCTCATTTGGGAAGTCATCCCAAAAGATTCCCTCCCTAAATTTCTTCCTCCTCCAACCCACCTCCCAAATCTCACTCCCTATGTTCCACTCTTCTATATTAAATTAATATCCTGTAACTAACATATTATTTGTAAATGTTATATTTTTAACGGGTATATTTCTAACGGCTATATTTAATAAGAAAACTAATAAAAAATAAAAAAACCACATTAACACTATTAGTCAAATATCCATGCAGGCCAACATTTACATACTAGTCCATAATCCATATTCATGCAGTCAAATATTGAAATATATTACATAACAAAAGCACTTGTCACAAGTCTAGCCATTATCTTTACGTGAATCTCTAAAGATTGCAGAAGTGAAAACAATAGCCTGATCAAACGAGTGCCTGGCATCCTTGATCTTGGCCAGGATAGGAACTTTGCTTCTACAGCTCAACTGAGAATAACACCTTCTCATTTCTCCTTTTTCTTCTACACCACAACACTGACAGAACAGAAGCCACAAAACTGAAGTACAGATCATGGATGATTAGCCGTATAGATCAGAATAATTAGGCGCAAACAGAATTTGCAGGCTCATGGATGATTAGCTGTATAGATCAATCCTAGTATGTTCATCAGTTCATCTCAAACACGTTTTGATTGGCACGCTATATCAATCACCTACGTGCCCGATCAAACTGAAATGGCATAGACGCCAGGTTATTTAGTATTGTTTCGTTCCGGTTTCAGAATCTCAGAGAAATGGCACGCAAGTTACCAATAAAGGTGAAGTTTTTAACAACCGGAAAGTGCCATTAAGTTGAAATTTTAGCTAATATGATCCAGAAGCAGTAAAGTTAGCCAAAAAAAGTAATCTTTTCAATGACATTGAACGCAAGAACATATTAGAGCTATAGGCAGGGATTTGCTCCCATGCCAATCTAGTGTTGAATTTCTTTCTATAAGCAAGGATGAACAACGAAACCACTATCAAACTGTTGCTTTAATAATGCAGTCAATGAATAAAGTTTTGCAGCTCATATGTAGGAGAACCAAGTTCTTGGATCTGCATGTGCTAAATCAAAACGAGCTACTTCTGTTCCTACTGCAATACCTTCTTCGTCGAGGAGTCAAGAATCCAAAAAATTATGTGCATACAGAGTAGGAGCAGAGAAGAACATAACTGACATGAGCATCCATTCAGAGGAGCAACATTGCACGAGGGGAAGGAATGCAGAGGAGAAAGGAATTACCTTCAAAACGAGCTGCTCCGGGCTTGGTTCGCGGCGGTCGACGGTGGGGCGGAGTTGACCGGAGCTGTAGTAGGCGCAGCTCCCGTGCTTGGCGACGAGGGCAACAGGCGTGGAGCTCCGGTGGCTTCGGCGGCGTGCTGGTGTTGAGGAAGGAGGTGCTCCGGCGGAAGGACGTGGTAACCGGCGGAGGCAGCAGATCTTGCGTGAGCTCCGCCCGAGGTGGAGGAAGGCGGCGCTCGGGCTTGAGTCCGGTGGGGAGTGGCCGGCGGGGAGGGCACCCCTGCTCGAGGCGGGGGGAAGTGCCGGCGGAGATCCGAGCGAGTAGGGCCTTCTGGTCTGCCTTCCACGCTCGGATCCAGAGGCTGCGCCGCTGCTGCCGCCCTCACCGCCAAGCACGGGACTTGCCGCCGCTACTACCGCCTCTGGATCCGGCCGCCGCCGCTGCTTCTGCTCGGGGTGGCGGAGCTGCTCGAGGAGGGGCCGCTGCTCGGGGCGGACCTGCTCGGGGAGCTGGTCGGGGAGGGGCCGCTGCTTGGGGAGGCGGACCTACTCCGGTCGACGATGAGCAGCAGCAACCGGCGTGGTGGCGGGGGGAGGCGGCTGCCGCCGAGGGAGGGCTCCGAGCGCGGGCGGGAACGTGAGGGGGAGATGTGCGGCGACGGCGGTTGGGGATTTGGGAAGTGAGAGCAACTCCCCAACGATGGGGAGTCGGGAGGGGCGGAAGGGCAGTGCTACAGTGATGGAGCGTTGGAAGGGAGGCGGGTTGGAGCGTGGTTTTGGAGCATAATACCCTAATTTTGGGATAGGGACTCGGATAGGCAGTGAGTTGGAGATGCTCTAACACATTGGTTCCTTGGGGCTCGATTGGCTCAACTGGGCTGGGCAAGCTTTGTTCATGTCTAATGCCAGGTTGTCAGTTCCTGCCAGATCTTGAGCACAAACGTCGTCCCTTACATCGTTGTAGTATTCGCCACGTTGCTAACAGTCTGATCTCGCTGGAAAATAAACAAGAACGCAGATGCCCACGCTTCGTTATATTTACTAATACAGATTTCAGTCACCCAAAATTACACACCATTTAGTCTAAAATTACAATAAAGTTGGTATAATTATTGGTTTATATGTTATATATGGAGCGACGTAGGGATAGAGATGGTTAGATGTTAGTCTAAAATTTTAAAAAGTGATTAAAATGTGAAAAAAAATTGAGACAACTTATGAATAGACAGTCATTCTAGTCACACGAAAGGCGACGATTAGGCAATCGCACAAATCCGACTGGTAATTGATCAGCAGACCCACAGGAGACAAGAAGAAACAGCGACGTCACAAGCAACGTCAGTATGAAAATCCGACTGGTAATTGACCAGCAGACCACAGGAATCAGCCAAATAACAGACAACAAGAAACAGCGACCTCACAAGCAACGTCAGTATGAAAAACTAGCGGAAGGCCCGGGCAATTGCTGCAAAAATAACAAAAATAAATCCAAGTATTTGTTATGTGGGCATATCAGTCTCTAAATTTATAGCCACAAAAACTTTTTTGGAGAAGCCAAGGCCACAAAAGCTAACTTTGAGTTAGAAAAAACAATAATCTTATGAATAGCAAAACTGTAAAAATAATCATATGATATTTTGCAACCTTAAAATAAGATAGTGAAAATCATGAAGAGGTGAACTCACCAATCAGAAAGTTATCTTTGGTGGAAGGGAAAGAGATGACAGACGGACCATCGCTGCAACTCACAAATATTTATAGGAGTAAAGATACACAACAAGAAACACAACAGGACCTTCACAAAAAGAGTGATGGCACAAAAAGAGTGATGGCATTTCCTAGTTTCCTACTTCCCAACAGCATGTGCTTACAGGGCCCCAAATCCCACACAGAAACAGCAGCTTAGTTAGTCAATGACAGTGGGTAATGAATGATACCTGAGAGATGTGTCCTGAATTTTAATGAATGATACCTGAGAGATGCATCCTGAATTTCAAAAAATAGAAGGGATGTGCCGTATGCTTAGATCAAACATATGCTTCATTCCAAACCAACACACAAACAATTACTTCACAAGTCAGGTGAGGGACCAATCAACAAGATGATAAGAAAAAGGCTAAAAAAAGAAAAGGACAAAAAATGAAGGGGATAAAAAGAAGTTCAAGGATACATCCTAAAATGCCGCATCCATGCTTCTATCTTGTCAACATACTAGTAAATAGCAGCTACTGTCCACATTTTGGCCGCAGAGGAACTGAGCACTCCTCGCTCTCTTGCTCGTGTTCTTGTATGATACCTCCTAATTAAATACTTAAGCTTTCTTTCTATAATTAGAAGCTCTCCACATTTGGGCTCTCTTCAACTACACATTCAAAAACATACAAATGAGCCATGAGGACTGGTTCACTCAATTAAATAACAGGAAAGGAAGAGATACAATGGAAAATAAAAGTATTACCAATATATGTTAGCCAAACACTGAAGCTCAAACGCGATATAACACAGCTAATAAATTATCAGAACATATGAAATGCAGGAGCAATAAGAATGGCCTATATATTTGGAACTAGTACTTCGATTACTTCCGACCAAATTATAACCCTTAACAGAAGATAATGATCTAAAATATGGAGAGAAAAGTTGCTGACATAGATTCACACAGACTCGCAACTCAATGGAGGAAGCAATTGGAGCAATCAGTAGTACAACAGCAACTGGATATATGCATCCAGTTGGGAACAGGGTAGTCGTACTACAGAACCTTGTGATTCATCAACAAAATCCAATTTCAGTCTTAACATTTAACAATCTGGTAATGCTTTCTGTGCCTTATTTTTAGGCCTGTTTTTTTGTATGCTCCAACGCACGCATGCACCACCTTATATGACATGCAGATGAATAGACTATTGATGAACCTTTTTAATATATCAGAATCAAATCAAATATGACACTGTCAATCAAATGATCTGGAGAAATGTCGGCAACAAAAATGCAGCACACATTAACAGTCCATAATGTTGCACACTATATTTGCAAAAAGGTCTTAGTGGAATAGTGGGTACATTTCACTATTTATGAACCACGGGTTGTGGTCAAGACGGTCCAAAAAGGCAAACATGCAAGCACAACTAACATTCGATGAGTAACTGTTCATCATGGTTTCAGTGGATAGACTGGGAGACAGCGAGGCACTAACATTTTGCTTTACCCTAAATTTTCCATGCTTGCAAAACATTTCTCACTGATGAATCTTTTTGTTTGCTGCAATGATTTTAAAAAATAACTTCTACGGTTCACATTAGGTTAGTTGAACTTAGCAAAGGCTCACATGCATGACTGCAATTTCTGAGGCTTCACAATAGACATCCTTTTAGTTAAATTATGACTTGAGGCTAAAAGTTGACATTACAACATCAAAGTTTCTGCGATGATAACCAAGGCGAGGCAAAAGCTCTTAGGTGCATAAACCAAATTTCCCCTTAATGACTACCATGTTCTTGTTCTGCACTTCCTTTTCAGTTTCCTCTTCCATCTCACTAATCTCCATCCCTCCCCCCTCCCCCAACCTCAATGTACTTTTCTGGCCACCTTCTCGGTGTTTCTACTATACAAAGGCACAAAACAGGTACGCATCCTCACTCCCTTCCAATCTCTCTACCTCTGATGCCGCTTATCTGCTAGGGTGGATGCACCATGTCCTCCTATGAGTATGAGCAATATGTCCCAACCGCTCATGGACTGGCCATTGTCAACCCACCTCCAAGGCTCCAACAATGACAAGGCCTTGGCACCACACACCGGATTATAACAGGACTGTCTTACAATGTGAGCATTTACATTTCCAAAATGCAAGCAATTATAATATCAACAGAAAGGTGTTGGCCTAACAACACAATACAAGCACTGTAGCCCAATGCTCCTGACCATCCCACCAACCTCCAACACAGGCACTGGTGGAACATAACAGATTATAACAGGGAACTTTCACCTGTGATCACATTTGCAAAATGTAACCAACTATAGAATTAGTTAAAATTGTTTGCGTATTGTTCATTCTAACTTTGATATTACTCAGTCGATCGACAAAAACAACAAAGTAGAAGCATCACAAAAAAGATAGATGAAGGAAAGATCAATCTTACCCCAATGCAGCAGATGGACTAGTTGTTCCATCCTCTGGAAAGTAAGCTTTTGAGTCGATTGCCGGATATCCTCTGCAAAGCCTTCTTGCACAAGGCACCTCGGCATCAGCCAGCTTCTGTAGATGCTGGCAAGCACCAGCATCTGCAAGCCGTCGCCGTGTTCCATTCCCACCACCCATGGCAAGTGCTAGAAGTATTGAAACCGGGTACTTTTGTCAATCTCTTCATTCAGGGGATCAAGCATCTGCACTAGCCTTGTCAGATTTTTCTCATCCCTGACCAATTCCTTCCGATTGAATTTCAAGGTCATCAATGCAAGCAGTGCACGGCCAGCCGACTCCTGTGCTGATGCAGGCTTAGCCACCTCCATCATCTTAACCAGCGTGCCAATGCATGGTGCCATACACCGCTTGGTGTCATCACTCACACCAGGTGCAAGGTCAGCAACCATATCTGCAGCCATCTGCTGCAACAGGATGCTACCACCACCGCACATGAGGTCTGTAAGTTGCGCAAAGAACAGCGGCGATGAGCATAGGGTTCTGGCGGCAGGAGGGACTGCTGCGAGAGCATGAATAGCACGTAGGGCAGAATCCTGAAGATCCAGGCCAGGGGCGATGTGCAGAGTCTGCAATAGTGGCGGCAATGCACCAGCTTGGACAATCTGTTGCTGCGTCTCAAGGTCACCCATGGATGCAATCAACCAGAGGCACAGGGCAGCACTGTTCTGTGTGTCAGTGGCGCCGCTTGTGAGTAGATCAACCAGAACTGGCAACCCACCCTCCTCCACCAATGCTGAGCGCACATCGTCGATGGAAACCACGTTCTTGAGCGCCGCTACAGCGAGCGCCTGCACAGCCAGGGACCCGGTGCCAGGGCGGCACGCATTAATCAAGATGGACACCCCTCCATATGCCGACACAGCCCAGGCGCTACCAGCGTCGGCAGTGATGGCCTCAATAGCCACCACGGCACGCTCCCTCGTGGCCGGTGCCGAGCCGGAGTCGAGCATGCGCAGCAGCGGGCCAAGGCCGCCTTCGTCGAACACCACCTTCCGGGAGGCAGCGCAGGCGGTGGCAAGGAGTGCCACGGCTGCTGCCGCACGGTCCCGCAGCGCCGAGTGGGACGATGCGTCGAGCATGCGGAGCAGCGCGGCGACATCGCCGTCTGTGGCGACTATGTGCGCGGCCTCGGCGGCGGGGTCGTCACCCAGCAGGTCCAGCAGCGAGGCGAGCGCCTTGAGCTTGAGGTCGAGACCCCCGATCTGGAGCCGCGCAAAGGCGTCCCGGATGAAGAGCGACTTGTCCGCGCGTGAAGCCGCCGCGGCCGGCACCTGCAGCACAATGGCGTTGGGGGAGGAAGCCGAGGAATCGACGGAGAGGAGCCCCGAGCGGATGAGCAGCGCGAGGTCGTGGAGGAGGAGCGAGAGCGAGGAGGCGGCGATGTCGAGGTCGCTCTGGAGGCGGAGGCGCCCGCCGGGGAGGGCGGGGTCCTGGCAGCGCGCGGAGAGCGCGTGGAGGGAGCGGAGCGCCGGGAGGAGCGACGCCACCAGGTCGGCGAAGAGCGGGTGGCCCGCGGCGGAGGCCGGCGCGGAGGTGAGCGAGGACTGGAGCGCGAGCAGCGTGGCGTGGAGCGCGCGCCACCGGGAGTGGAGCGCCTTGGCCTCCGCCGCGTCCAGGAGGAGCGGCGGGAGCAGCGCGTGCAGGATCTGAGCGAGCGCGTCCGCGGCGGCCGGCGGCGGCGGCGTCATGGGCGGCGGCGGCGGCGTGTGGCGGTGGAAGAGGGGAAGGAGCCCGAGACGAGGAGGGGGAGGGGAAAGCGAGGGAAAGAGCGGCACATCACATGGAGTGGTGGGGGTGCGGAATGGACGGACACGATTTGCTTCCGCGGGAAGGAAAGCTGTAAAGCAGGTGTGGTGTGGGACTAGGTGGCAGCAGGTGCTACCGGGTGTCACGAGCGAGCTCCGCATTACCAACACTGGCACGCCGTGGCCCACCTCTCTCCGGGTAGCGTTGTCAGTGTGAACGGTGGGTATCTCACCGGGTGTTTCTAATGGATATAGGCTGGCAGTGGCAGAGCTCGCGGGGTGGGGCCGGGAGGACAAGGGAAAAGTGGGATGTGTAGGGCTGGCGGGTGGGATCTGTCTATGTGGGGTGGTGTTGTCAGCTGTGTGTGCGTTCGGGAAGGGACTTTTTTATATAAATATTATTTTAAAATTAGAAATTTTAAATCTAGACGTCTAGACTTAAAATTTACAAAACTATCACCCTGTCGGCCAACCGTTAGCCGACAACGCGCTTGTCAGCTAACCATCGGCTAACAACGCCGTTGTCGGCCAACCGTCGACTAACAACGGCGCTGTCGGCCGACGGTCGACCGACTTCGCGCCGAAAGCACACCCTGTCCCGCCCGCGTCGAGTCAGCCGCGCTGTCGGCTGACCGTTGGACGACATGGCTAACGCCAGGCACTCTGGCGTGTGACTTCGAGGGCCAACGCCACCGTCAATGGCGTTTGTACCAAAACGCCAGAAGAAGTGGCGTTTGGACTGCATAGCCAGACGCTCGCTATTTTGGCAAAACAGAGCGTCGCAGACCCAGCGAAGGTCGATAAACGCCATAGAACCTGGCGTTTGCGTTGTATATCAAACGCCAGAAGCAGTGGCGTTTCATATACAGTGCAAACGCCAGAAGAAGTGGCGTTTGATATACAGAGCAAACGCTATTGACGCTGGCGTTTGCCCTCGCAATCACACGCCAGAATGGCTGGCGTTAGCCTTGTCGTCCCACGATGGCCGACAGCGCGGCTGACTCGGCTTTTCGGCGCGTAGTTGGTCGACCGTCGGCCGACAGCGCCGTTGTTAGCCGACGGTTGGCCGACAACGGCGTTGTTAGCCGACGGTTGGCTGACAGAGGCATAGTTTTGCAATTTTTGAGTCTAGACATCCTGATTTGGAATTTCTGATTTTAAAAATATTATTTATAAAAAAAAGTCTCCGGGAAGGGGTCGGGCTTTCTGCACAATGGGGCCGGGGAGCCTCGGGTTTCAGGCGGGGAGGGGCGCTTTTTCGGCGGACGGCGGCTCTAGCGTCGACGGCTTAAGATGGAAATGGGCGGTTAGAGCTCCATCGGAATATATGATACTATTTATTACTCACCTACGATGATATCATGGGTATATAAAACTATATCCACTTCAAACCCAGAGATATCCGGTATCTAATGGATATCTAATAGATACAGTATAACTGATAATATAACAACAATATAACATAACAATTGATAATGTCAGCCACATAAATACATAACACAATAACAAATAAAAATAGAGCATTGATCCAACATGTAATTAGTCCGAGTCATGACAATAAAGGATAATCATCCGCATAGTAGTAAATATTTATTACTATATGACAATAATTTTGTGTCAGAATGTGACACATGCTCAAGGATTAAGGCGGAACATCGGAATCCAGTAGGATTGATGCAACCATTACCGATACCCCAGTGGAAGTGGGAGGAAATCGGTATGGACTTTATTACCAGTTTACCGAGGACTCAAAGGCGTAAAGACGCTATCTGGGTTATTATTGATCGGTTAACCAAGACTGCACACTTTATTGCCATCAATCAAAATTATTCTTGCAAAAAGCTTGCAAAAATCTATGTCCAAAAGATCGTCAGCAAACACGAACTTCCCAAGAGAATCGTGTCTGACCGAGGATCTGTATTCACGTCTGCATTTTGGCAGCAATTACATCAAGCTTTAGGTACTCAGCTCGATTTCAGCACAGCCTATCATCCTCAAACCAGTGGGCAGACAGAAAGAACGAACCAAATTCTTGAAGATATGTTAAGAGTCTGTGTTTTTGATTTTGGAGGTTCGTGGGACGAACATTTTGCGTTGGCAGAGTTCGCATACAACAACAGCTACCAAAGTAGTATACAGATGGCTCCGTTTGAAGCATTATATGGACGGAAGTGTCAATCACCGATATGTTGGTATGAAACCGGGGAAAAGAATCTCATCGGACTAGATATCGTTAAGGAAAAGCATGAAGCAATATCAATCATCCGAGAACAATTGAAAACAGCACAGAGTCGGCAAAAAAGTTATGCGGATAAGAAAAGGCGGCAGGTCAAGTTCGAAGTAGGCGACTTAGTCTATTTGAAGGTAAGTCCTACTAAAGGTGTGAAAAGATTCGGCATGAAGGGGAAGTTGAGTCCCAAATATATCGGACCATTTCAAATCCTAGACTGGAAGGGAGAAGTAGCTTATCAGCTAAAGCTACCGGCATCGTTGGCAAAGGTGCATGATGTATTCCACATTTCACAGCTCAGAAAGTGTTTAAAGGAACCGACCGAGAAGGTGGAACACTCAGAGGTGGAATTGCAAAATGATTTGTTGTATGTTGAAAAGCTAATCAAAATTCTTGCTGAAGAATGGAAGCAGCTGAGGAATCGAGCAATCAAATACTGTAAAGTGCAGTGGAAGAATCATCATGTCCGAGAAGCGACGTGGGAGAAAGAAGAAGATCTGCGTAGAGACTACCCGTCCTTATTCAGGTACCTCATCTCTAATTTCGAGGACGAAATTCTTTTAAGGGGGGTAGGATGTGAGAACCCTAGTTATAGAGTGATCAAGAGAGACGTGAGGTGGAAGTCAGTTCAACTCGCGCTGCTGAGTTGACCTAATTCTACCAAGGAGCGTCATCGGCTAAGTCGGAGAAAAGGGGGGAATTTGTTGTGCATTGCATCGTTCACGGCATACATGTAGACCATTGCATTCATCAGACATACATGAGAACTATGTTTGAAATCTAAACTTTATTGATCAATAGAATATTACAAAGATCATTATACAACATTATTACAAAATGGATAAGAAGAAGAAATGGAAATTACATATTGCAAGATTCTACCTATACAAAATCTAACCCTAATCTTCGACCTTCCGAGTCTTCGAGACTTGAGCTGTAGTGGAGAAGCGCCGAGAGTCGGAGGGGGGAAGAGCTTCAGAAATGTAGGCGACATCCGAGGTCGTCGAGTATATGCACTCGAGACCATTGAATTTTCGCCGTTGCTGTAGGAGGCAGGTTTTCGAAAAACAGTTTTTGAAACATAAGTGGTTCACCGGCACAGTTCCGCCAACATCCGCAGGGTTAGCTGTGGGGGCAAAAGAGTGCCGATGACCTAAATAATTTTTAGTTTTAAAAATAGTTTTTGAAAATATTTTTATTTCTGAAAATGTCCGAGGGCCACATGGCCAAGACCCTCATTTTGGAGGGATCTAAAGAGATAAACATCAATTCCAAGCCAACCCTCGGTACTCACAAATTCAGCTTTAGTCAAATTTCTTAATCGACAAGCTAACCAGGTTCAAGTGGAACACCATAGCCATCATTTTGGTAATGCCACCGATTAAACAAGGCAGCTAAAAGTGTAGGCAAAAGCCTCAGTAGCAATCCAGAGAGATACCAGTGCAGCCACGTAGCAGAGAAGCAATCAGGTGATGGCAAAACTCACCATCGAAGAAATCAAGAACTATATAAGGCTCTTAGGAAACAATGGTAGGAGAAAGCAGTAGCACTAATGAACCACATTCTTCCAGCAAGAACCAAGCTAGGAGAGCCGTAGCCGTTGCCAAAGAGAGTAAGAGCTAACTCCAAGAAACAGGTCTTAGGAACCTTAGCCAAGCACCAGGGAGGAAGAAGAAGAAGCTCAGAAAAGGGAGCTAGCAGGATCAAGGGGAGAAGAGCATCAAGCTTAGGGCGAACAGACCACCACCAGGACCAGGAGGATAAGGGATACCACAGCCATAAGGGAGGTCAGCAAGCTTAGGAGCCAAAGCTCGGGCTTGTCCAAATTGAAACAAGGTATAGTGTCATCCAAACCATCACATTGCATATATATATGTGAATGAAAGTTGGAGGATCATAGAACCCTCAGAACCTACCCTCATCATAGAAATTGCTGTAGGAATTTGGGTAGTATCTGTTCTTATCAATTAACACCACAAATTTCTCCAACAAGATCTCAGGTTTTAGATTCATCACAGGGTTTTCGGTTAGGCAGCATGAGTAGCGATCTGCTCTTATCTTAGTGACACCATCTCTCAATTTCTAGAAATCATCATAGGGCATATTAAGGCAACCGAAAGAGGCAACATGGTAGTGTTCTGTTCTTATCTGTTTTCAAATCACCATTCAAGATAAGTATCTGATCTCATCAGTAATCAGTCAAAGAAAGATCGAATAGCAACTAAGAATCAAGAAGTGGTAACAACTAACATCAATATATATATATGCGGAAAACAAAAAGAAGCTAAAGAATCAAGCATAGTATTGGTTCTTATCAATGGCAGATCAGAAATACTGCAAATGCCAGCATTGGCACTAGTTAACTAATGACCAAATGATAGTATCTGCTCTAAACCTGTGAGAACCCTATTTTCTAGGTTAGAGTTAAGCGTCGTGAGGTGGAAGCTAGGTCAGCTCGCATTGCTGAGTTGAGCCGAATCTACCGAGGAACGGCGAGAGTTACGGCGAGAGTTAGAGAAAGAGGGGGAGGAGTTGGTTGTGCATTCATGGCATACATGCAGTCATGGCACTCATCTCGAATACATCATACACATGTTCGTAAAATTGAAATTTAAAACTTTATTGATTATTGAATATTACAATGTCATAACATAATATGATTACAAAAGAATAAATAAAGAAGAAAAGAAAAATTACATATCGCAATATTTCTACCTATGCAAGTCTACGCTAAATTCTTATATCTTCGGACCTTCAAAGTCTTCAAGTCGGAGGAGAACACTGAGAGTCGGAGGGGGGAAGGATCTTCGGAAATGTTGGCGACATCCGAGGTCGTTGAGTATAGAAACCCGAGACCGTTGGAATCACGCCGTTGCTGTAGGAGGCAAAGGTTTTTGAAATCGATGTTTTAAAATAAAGGTGGTTCGCCGGCATAGTTCCGCCGACATCCGCAGGGTTAGCTGCGGGGGCAAAATAGTGCCGACGACCTAAATAATTTTTAGTTTTTGAGAATAATTTGAAAAATTGATTTTTTTTAAATTGTCCGAGGGCCACGTGGCTAAGACCCTCACCGGACAAAAATCTAATATTTTATATGTTAGGGATAAAAGAGGTGAGAAGAATAGTAAAATATATTTTATTTTCCTATATTACATTGCCTCCATGGTTTTTGTTCTTAAAGAAAATTATTTTGTAAAGCAAAAGATTAAACAAGGCAGCCCACCATTGAAAGATCTATCCATCAGCTAACAGCATTTGACCAAGGTCAAACTCCTTAATCGAGAAGGTAACCAAGCTGCACAAGGAGCTACTGTTCGCACTCCATAAAAAAGTGCTAGTAAAATGTCCATCCAACAAGCCAGGCAATAGAATACGTCGAATGTATATCTAGCAGCTGAGTTTCTTAATTCACAAGGCAACCAAGGCAAAAGATCAACCGGTCATATCCATTTAACCAACTAAGTTAGCAGGGCCCAGAGTTATCCACCGAAGAAGCCTGGAAAAGGCTCAGCTTATATAGGTGTAAGGCAACCAGAAGAGTAGAGTAGCAACATTGGTAACCATCCGAAAATAGTACTCCAGTTTCAATAGTAGTCAAGCCACAAGAGCTCATCAAGAGCAGTGAAGCAGTAGGAGGAGAAGGCCCCAGGATTAGTTCGAATAGTGAGCTAAAAGGCCAAATAGAGCAAAGAAAAGGGGAGCAAACCAAAGTATAGAGAAGGAAGAAGGGCCACTGTTTCGGAGGAGACCAGCAAGCTTAGGAACCTGATCTTGCCTCATCCAAACCAATTCAAGGTAAGGATCTTCAATAGCATCATCAACCCGCATGTACATGCATAAGAATTAGCATGTTAATAGGGACCCTCAGAATCCAATTATCATCACAGAAGTTTTTGTAGGAGGTTTTGATAATATCTATTCTTGTCAACCGACACCACACAATCCTCAAACAAAAACTTTAGATTCTTTTAGATTCATCACCGGGTTTTAGTAGGCAACAGTTGGGTAGCAATCTGTTCTTATCAGAATTTCATATGCTCTTCTCAATTTCTTTCTCAAAGAAACTGTCACAATGAACCAAGGCAACACATAGGCAACATGGCAGTATTCTGCTCTTATCAGAAAAGAAATTATACCTTTCTCTAAACCATGTTTAAAATAAAAGCCATCATAGAGAGAAACTAAGCCAAACACCGCATCTGTTCTCCTCAGCCAATAAACAGATAAGAGTATATGCAATACGGAAAGAACAGAGAGTGGATAAGACCAAGCTGATATCTGTTCTTTCTCAGACTAATAGCCTGACATTTATATAAAGGAAGCAGAGAGGAGCTAAGTTAAGTAGAGCATTGTTCTAATCAGGAAATAACTAATGCACACATATATGAAGGGAACATAAAGAGGTTAAGTTCAAGGATAGTATGTATTCCATCAGTTTAAGTGAACTGATGCACGTAAAGAACATTACTTAACAGCCAAGTGTACCAATAGACACTACAGATAATAGTTAGAGGTGAAAGAGCACATACACTAAGCTAAAAATAATAGATAGTGTAAATGTCATCACAGTTTGGTTTAAAGTTGTGAACACATACACTTAGGTTTAGCAATATTTGTTAGAATTTTAGTTAGTAATTGTTCATGTTCAGTAAACTATATCAAGCCTTGATGAACATCAACATTAGTTAAGCAAACAACCATTCCTTTAGTTAGCCAATTCTGAATTAACTATGTATATATACATGCATGAAGGAAATAGAGGGAAGCTAAGGTCAACTTAATAGCTGTTCATATCTGACTTGAGTATAGAAACATTAGTCTGAAACTTTTAAATGAAGGTTTAAGCTGAGAGGTACTAGATCATGCAAATGTCTTATCGGCAGCTGAGACTTAATAACCAAAGGTTAGGTACTTAGATAGACATCACGAAACCACATGTACACAACTGAGCATAACAATTCACAACTGAACCATAAGTAGGCACCAGAGGCATCAACTATTATGAAGTAGCAGTAGCATGCACATCAGTTATGGTTCCAATTTTTACTAATCAGCTCTAGTATACAACAAAGGAACGACCAAGCACATATGTGACAATTCATTGAAAATGTCTATCGCCAAGCGTAACACGATGTTTAGAAGCTGAGCAAGATAGCACCGAATGGAATCATACATAGTAAGCTTAACCGAGTATAGTATATTACTCAATAATCCGATATACACATATATAGAAATGCACATAAATGAAAAGGGAGAGAAGCTAAAGACCAAGTAATCATCTGTTCTTATCAGTTCTACTAACATGCACTCAAATTCATGGCACTGTCACAATTTTAACTGAAGGATTTAGATATAGCATTTGTTTCTCAGCTAGATGAGTTGAGGTAGACATAACCATCTATGAGAACACAATAGAAAACAACTGAGATTGAATCTAACATCTGTTCTCCCCAAATCAACTATGCATGTAAACATACATGAAGAAGAGGAGAGTATAGCTAAAAATTAAGCAGCACAATTGTTCACCTCAGTTATAGAAACATACCAGATCAAGTTTTAATCTTTCAACTGCTAGTACAAGTGCATATACCAAACCAAGAATCTAATGAAAAATCACACAGAACCCGAGCACAAAGATGTTCACAAGCAATTAGGGAGTTCTTGAACCAAATCTAGCATTCGGGTTAATTGGGGGAAAATCCAAGCCTTCGGAAAGAACCCTAGAAATGGAGAATAGAAAAAGAGGGAGAGGGCACTTACTGGTTAGAGAAGGACGACAGCCGAATACCGTGGCGCGCCACCAGCGGGAGGCGGGCCGACGGAGCTCCGGTGGCGGAGCTACGACGCCGGCCGCAGTCGTCCCGGGCGGCGGCCGAGGCGCGCGGCGAGGGGAGGCGGCACACTTGGGAGGTGGCGGGGATGGCGCTCCGAGTGAGGCGGCCTCCGAGCAGGGACCGGCGGGGCCAGGCCCGAGCCAGACTCGCAACCAAGGCGGCGGCGCCAGAAGCCGAGGAGGCGGCACCGGAAGCCGAGGAGGCCCCGTGAGAAGGAGGCGGCGGAAAGCTGAGGCGACGGCGCGGTTACCTGAGGAAGGATAGAAGAGGAGCCAAGCTAGGCAGCGAGAACCGCTGGCGATGGAGGAGCATCGGGCCAAGGCGGCAGGGGCGAGAGCCCAAGTGGCGGCGGCGACATGGATCGGGGCAACCGCCCAAGACGGCGACGGGTGCAAGAGAGAGAGAGAGAGAGAGGGAGAGGCCTGCATCAGCGGGAGTAGGAGCTGATGGCGAACGGCAAGGGAGAACGGAGACGCCGGACCGAGGCCAAGCCGGCGGCGAGCCTTGGGGGCGGCGGCGCATGGAGCAACCGAGGAAGGAATTAGGAGGCGAACGGGATGGAGAAAAGGGCAAGGCACAGAGTGGGCCTTTGGGCCGGCCAAGCTGGCCGGAGGTTTTTATTAAAAAAAAGAGAGAGGGGAAATAGGTAAGATGATGAAAACAAAAGGGAAATGGAATACAGATTTAAAAATAATATATATATATATATACAAATATGCACATATAATTCCATTTCTTTAGGACAAGAAAGGAAAAGAAGTAAATAAAAATGGAGTTATGGATACATACATATATGCTTAAGTTGTGAATTGCTTTAAATTGAGTAAAATGTGTTATTCTTTTAAAAAAAGAAGTTAAACCCTAAAAGTAATCTCATAAGATGCTGTTTGTTTTTCCTTATTAAAATAGATGGTTTAAATAAAAGTGTTAGATTTTCAAGTGGAGCATACAAAAGTTAAAGTGGTTAAATGTTATCATGCGAAGAATTAACAAAAAATTTAAAATGTGTAGCATTAGGATTATTCTTTAAAGGAATTCTAAACCTTCTAAGAAAATATTTAAGAAAAATCATAGCTAATTCCTTCAAACAATTGGAATACACCATACACGCATATATGCATAATGTCATATCATCTGCATTCATATTTGGAATTTTCTGAATAAGTCCTTATCGGACTTTATTACTTCTTTATCAGAAACCGGAGTTCAGCAAGTCAACCAGTAGAACTCCACTACTTATCCGTTACCAGGCAAGTCCAGTTTCTTGTTCATGTCCATTGAAAATGTTTACCAAATTTCTCTCTTGTCTACAACATGCACAAAAATCTAATTTCTAAAGTTGAATCAACTGTTGTTTGATTTGGATCGCCAGTTTTTGGGCGATGGCATGGTGGGTGATGAAATCTTGGAAAGGGTGCGGTTAGCACATTGGAAGGTGGATTTCATCACACGGGCTTGTTTCATATAAGGTTAATGCAACCAATGATCGAATGTGCTTAAGGACCGTAGCAAACGCGCTTACCACATACCCTGTATGGGCGGGGCTGAGCCAAAGTACCTTTGTCCTAGGTTCATACTCCCCTGGGAACGCAAGACCTCGGTAGTGGGATCGACTACCGGGAGGGTGATATTGGTCGTAGGACGGCTAGTCACAGGTGATATTGGCCGTGGGACGGCTAGTCACAGGTGATATTATCCATAAGCCGGATAGACACATCATGTTGGTAGAAGTGGCATGGTCGTACGCCGGCTAACCACATTAGGAATTTGGACCGGTAGTCCTGTATGGACTACGATGCGGAGTATGACTGAGCGGGCAGTGAAACGGCTCTGTGATCATGGGAATGTGAATGAGCCTTGCAAACTCAGACACATGACCAAGTTCGTTTGTGGGTACGGTTGCGCACCTCTGCAGAGTGTATAGAATTGTGGCATTGTCACTCCGTGTTCCGGTTGGAACCGCGAACCCGGCAAGAAAGAGATTCATCGGGAATCCTAGCAGCTTGTGAGACAGGAGATCATTAGTCTCTTTAATTAAAACTTGACTCTCTTACCTTACAAAACTACATTGCTTTTGGAGAACGTTGTCGTTCTCAGTAGATAGTGCATTAAACACCTCTTTGCTATTCCTGGACTTGTTGAGTACCTTTTGTACTCATCCCTCTATTCTAATTCCTTTGATTAGGAGGAGAGCCGATAATAGATCAAAATGTAGTCGACATTGGGATTGAAGATGAAGTCTCCAAGGGGTCGACAGCGATGAAGGAGGACGAAGACGACGACCACTACATCGACCATCGTGGTGAAGATCCCGAAGCGTAGAGTACCAGTCTAGTATATAGAAGACGAGAGTGTAGTTATGTCTTTTGCTGTAACCAACTGGCACGGTTTTAAATTCCCCGTACTTTTGGGAATATATTTGTATCTTGTTCTCTGAGTTTGTAAATTAAGTTTGTAATAAATGGACCACTGCAATGCTTCTGTCGTGCTACTCTGTGAGATATGTACAGTCGAGAAGTCACTTCGTCTGTGCGTATCGCCGCAAAACCATTCTTTGATGAAAAGGTATCATGCAAATAAACCAAGGCAAAGTGCAGTATCTTGTTCTTACCAGTTTAATTAAGCTGATACATAGCGAGCATCACCAGTAAATAAATGAACCAACATCCAAGTGTAGCATATATTCTTTCAGTTTGTCATAGCTACGGGACTAGGTAGTGTACTTTTAGTACCCCCGATCGGTTACGTCGACC
The DNA here is from genome assembly GCA_019208055.1 of Stipa capillata. Classification (NCBI taxonomy): domain Eukaryota; kingdom Viridiplantae; phylum Streptophyta; class Magnoliopsida; order Poales; family Poaceae; genus Stipa; species Stipa capillata. The sequence goes on from JAGXJF010001119.1 coordinate 682,222, forward strand.
TCCGGGAGTACTGAGGGAGTATGAACAAGTATAGTGTTCGTCGAGGTGAGGCGCACGGGTTACCGCGACCCTTGACGCGATATGTGAAACGCTCGCGTCGAGGATAAATGGAAACTCCCATGTCGGGACGAAGTGAAAACTCTCGTATTGATTTCAGGGATTACAGTATTTTTCCCGGGATTAGGGTTTATATCTGAGAGCAAAATTCCTCCCTTCTCTCTACCCCCTAGGTCCTATTTATAGGGGTTGGGAGAGGGGTGTGCGAGATTACAATTATACCCTTCGGGCAATAACACACCATCAAGGACATTTTGGTCTTTTTACATGAATCTTTACGGAATATCTAAATACTTTAATACTTTGATATCCTAATACTCGCTGTTGTGACGACGGGTTGTCCTTGGCGACGGGGCGAAGGGCAACACCGACGTCCGCCGGGACGAAGCAAGGCCTCGACACCCGCCGGGACGGGGCACGGCCCTGACGTCCGCCAGGACGGGACGTGGCCCTGACGCCGTCAGTGATGCCTGTGGAGTTTGTCGATGCTGGGTGAAACGGGCCGACGCCGGGAGGGGGATCTTAACATCATCAGGGAGAAGCTCGTCGGTGCGGGGTAACGCGGGGACCCTTCCCCCAACACAGTTAAATAAACTAGTATACATATCCGTGTGGAAAACAAAGAGAAGCTAAGATCATGTGAATATCTGTTCTGTCAGCTAAGAATGACTGAAATAGATGTGTACATACACATAGGAAGCAAAGGGCAACTAAGATCAAGCACATTCTATTTTTCTCTAATACTAAAACACCATTGCAGCATAGTGAAGAATCAAGAGATGGACAGCAGCTGCAATCAAGTTCAGTAATCTATTCTTATCTCAGTCGGGCATCACCAAAAAGAAAAAAAATTCTAATTTCAGAGCATACCTAGAGCTTATGGGGGGAGATTTGGCAGAGTCTTAACTCAAAAATTAAATTGAGATCGGGGATCATTGGACCACGCAGGATAATCGGTCTAGTTCCAGAGCAAGCCAAATCAGGGAAAAACCGAACCAATTCGTGCTGGGACCCGAGAGCAAAAATTGGGGAATAGCAGAAATGGAAAGGAGGCAAGTAAAGGAGAGGAAGTCGGGGACTTACCTGAGAAGGGCGAATCAAGCAGCACCGGCCACCCAGTCCATGGCTCGCCGCCGGCGGGAGGGGAGCCAGGCGGAGCACCAGTAGCACCGGAGCTACTCCGCTGAGCCACGCAACCTCCCGGGCAGCAAGCCGAGACGGTGGATGCGGTGATGCGGCGATGACAGGCCGAGGCAACGCATCAAGGCGGTGAAGGCCAAAGCCGCGCTGAAGGCGGCCATGGCGGTGTGGTGGCCGCTAGCCAAGCGGAGCGATCGGCGGGCGATCAGGGCGATACCGGCGGACCAAGGAGACGGCGAGGACCAATGGGGCTGGGGCCCTAAGGCCGAAGTAGTATAGAGCGGCGCCGGGCGGAGCGGCGCCGAGAGGGAGCAAGGCGGCGGTGGCAGATGCGCAAAAGGGGAAATTAGGGATTAGGTGAGAAGAGGATCCGACCGGGGTGGTGCCTGATAGAGAGGGAGAGTTTAGAGAGATGAGGTGAGGGAGGAGCCGGATGGGCCTAAAGGGGCCGGTCGGGGAGAGGTTAAAGAAAAAAATGAAAAAATGATGATGATGAAATGGGATGGAAATGATGAAAATGAAAAATAAGGGTTTGTATATATATACTTAACAAAGAGTACCTTGGAAATTTTAGAATAATTCTTTAGGTTAAGACAATTTCTTGAAAAAGAATCTAAACCTATTTAATTATTATTTTTGATTCTTTTTACCAAATAAGATGCATTATTCCTTTCTAAAGAAATTAAACCTTAAGTAATTCCTAAGATTCTTGACTAAACTCCTTGAGTCGATCAAATAAATGAGAGGAAAGTATTGAATAAAGTAAATCAAAGGTTAAGTTGATTAGGGTTATCATATGAAAGATTAATGCCGGACAAAATGATAATGATGGTTAGGGTTTAATTATTCCTCTAGTTGATTCTAAATCTTCTAAAGAATGCTCAAGTAAATTATGTCTAAATTCCATCCAAATATGTTGATAAAAGCATCATCTCATGCATGCTATACTATGTCATCTACATTCACATTTTGAATCTTTTGAATAAGTCCTTATCGGACTTTATTGCTTTTTATCAGAGATGGGAGTTCCGCTAGCAGACCAGTCGAACTCCACTACCTACTCGTTACCAGGCAAGTCCAGTTTCTTGTTCATGTCCGTTGAGAATGATCCACAATTTCCCTCTTGTCTACAACCTACACAAAATGGAAATCTACTTCTAAAGGTAAATCAACTGTTGTTTTATTTTGATCGCCGGTTCTGGGCGATAGCATGGTGGGTGGTGAAATCCTGAAAATGTGCCGAAGGCACATCGGAAGGCAGATTTCATCACACAGGTTTGTTTCACATAAGGTTAATGCAACCAACGATCGATTGTGCTTAAGCGCCATAGCGAACGCACAAACCACATACCCTGTATGGGCGGGACTAAGCCAAAGTACCTTTGCCATAGGTCATACTCCCCCGGGAAAGGAAGACGTCAACAGTTGGATCCAGAGTATCAACTGTTGGGAAGGTGGTGTTAGCCGATGGCTATCCACAATGTGTTGGACCTGTAGTGTCAATGTGAGACTGGTAGTCCCTGGCCTGTTGTGCGGGACTACGACGCGGGGTATGACCGAGCGGGCGGTGAAATGGCTTTGTGACCATAGGAGTGTAGATGAGGTTTGGCCACCTCAGTTGCATGACTGTCGTCGTTTGTGGGTACAGTTGCGCACCTCTGCAGAGTGTAAAGAATTGTGGCTAAGTCACTCCATGTTCCTGGTTGGAACTGCGAACGCGGCAGGAAAGAGATCCATCGGGGATCCTAGCAGCCTGTAAGACATGAGATCGTAGTCTCTTGAATTAAAACTTGACACTCTTACCTTCTGAAACTACATTGCTTTTGGAGAACGTTGCCGTTCTCAGTAGATAGTGCATCAAACACCTCTTTGCTATTCCTGGACTTGTTGAGTATCTTCTGTACTCATCCCTCTATTCTAATTCCTTTGATTAGACTGTGAGCCGACATCAGAGATGGAAGTGATCTACGTCGAGGTCGACGAAGAAGTTCCCGAAGAACAAGCGCCGAGGAAGGAGGACGAAGGTGTTGACTACTACGTCGACTTCCGTGACGAGAACAATGCTGAATAGAATAATAGGTCGAGTGAGTCGAGAGTAGTAGGAAAGACTTTTGCTGTAGCTAGACGATAAATGGTTTTAAATTCCCCGTATTTTTGGGAACCATTTTGTAAGACTTCATGTTTTATTCTTGGTTTGTAACTTCAGTTTGTAATATATGGACCGCTGTGATGCTTTCAACGTGCTACTCTGTGTGATGTGTGGTAGACGAGAAGACACTTCGTCTACGACATGTCAAAGATCGACGTATTATCCAGGTGGATAGTATGTGGGTCGCCGCACAACTCCTATGGACTAATGGTTTTCTTGAATTGGATATGAGTGTTATGTTCCATAAATGATGCATGAAGGCTATTGGATGGATTCAAGGATGAATGTCATCAGATCAAATATATACATCAAGATAAATGAGTTCATGAGGTTAATGTCAAATGATCAAGAAAGAGATGATGAAGGATGATGAAGATGGAGTCCAATGATTGGATTCAAGACAGTCAACATATGAGCGTAAAGAATATACCGCTTGTCATGGCATGATCAAGTGTGGGTAATCAATTGTGTATTGCATTTATGAACTAACCCATTATCTCTGTGTGAAAGTGTGCTTGTAGGTTAGGTGCCAATCATGGGCGTGTAATGAAAAGTCGAGTTCATGAAGTCTATCAGAGAATGACATCAAGTATCGATGGTCATCAAGTTGAGAAGAGCAAGTTTCAAGATGGACATCAAGAGAAGATATGTATTTGAAGCTTGCGGTCCATCAAGTGAAGATAATTTCAAGAAAAAGTTTCCTCTAAGGGATTACAGGGGAGGTAAATGAAAGATTTCACAAAGATACCATAATCAAGGTGATTCCGGCTTGGAGTAAGGACATTGGACACCATCGAGCTCAAGTGGGATGCACAAGAAAAATGTACGCCTAAATTAGAGTTTCATATTTTACCGGTCTCAAGGAGTTTGGAGAGAGACCGGATTATAGGTTAGAGGGGCTATCAGACGAGTAGCTTGATCATGTCGAACATCATCCACAGAGCTTCATCGACCCATCACCGAACGTCAGGAAAAGGGGGGCGCTGATCACCCTTCTGGGTAGGTCGGCCAGCCCTACCCTTCGAGCCAAGCCAGGCCAGTATAGAGGGCCGGCCAGCCCCGACCCCTATGTTGGCCGGCCCACCAAATTTTCCTGGGGACTTACTTGGTCTCTCGGGGGACATCGTGTGTGCCAAGATGCCCCGTGAAGAGTCGGTCACGTCACAATCCTTTGCGCCATCTGAGGACCGAGCATCGACTGACCCACCGACCTAGCCTAGGTTGGTCAGACCTACCGCAGTAGCTGCCATGTGGAGGGGGTCGGCCGCGCTATGTCACACCCCGATTTTCCAACACCCAAAAATTAGGGCTAACAAAAACTTTCACGAATAATGTCAGTTAAAATACACCAAACTAAAACCCTGGTTTAACTCACGATGCGACTATAGACCAAAACAAGAACATACCCTCGGCAACCTTTCTCCTTTTGCTAAACGGTTTAACCTAGACCAAAACCTGTAGCCGCATACCCACACGGTACCCTTGGGAAATTGAGACACGTATATACGTTGCAAACCTCTTTCGAATAAAGCGATTTTCTGCCATCTACCTCGCTAGGTCATATCGTGAGTGTGTGCACGTATATACTGCGTTTGTATATGCACATACACACTAAAACCTAACGCGAGAAATACTCTAAAACCAACATCTACACCATATACGCCGTGTATTCGCGGCACCATGCAACCAAGTAGTCCCAGGCCAAGACAGGAGAGTTTTCGAGAATATCCATACCCTCACGTCACTCTGCCGCACCCCAGAACCCTAGTGCTAGCCCGATCTAAATCCTAACATGGGAAACGACCTAACACAGCACATACACCGTATACGCCATTGCGTCGATGGTACCTTACCATCAAATAGCTCCAAACCAAGACAAAGGTTTACCTCGAATACCCATATTCCCGTCCCACCTTGCCACGCTCCAGAACTCTAATCTCAGCTTCCGATTCCCTTATTCGTATTTAAATTTGACTTCCTTAGAACCCTAACCGCGAGACCAAGCACAACTCAACCCTTCCAAAAATTCTAAGAAAATTTGTGGGACAACCTAGTATTATTCTTAACTCAATTATAAAATAAAACAGAGCTGCCTAGTTCCAAAATATCCACATATGAAAATAATAAACTTTAGAACAAAAAGGAGTATTAAACTACAACCCCTAGAAATAAATATCCAGAAACTCTAATAAAATTTCACAATAATCCCTACCTTCCCAGGAGTCCAAATATACAAAACCTAGGAATGTCATGTTCAAAGACTAGTAATGGCCAACATCAAACACCTTCACCCTAATTCTTGCCTCGCATGAAATAACGATTTAACCTCAGTGAAAATCGTCCAAAATCCTGGTGAGCACTCTTCAACACCTCTCTAGCATACCTACCTCTATAAAAAACCCTCTGGCAGCTCACGTCTCATCATCCCCAGTGAAATTCCAAATCACATCAAGCGTTGGCACTTAAGATCTGCACAGAACCGAAGTACTATTCGGTGCCTAATTTTTTTCAGAGTCCCTGAACACGTAGCACAACTAGCAAAATTTGGTGCCTAACTCCCACAACACCAGCTGGCTCATTCCTTTACCTCTTTAACTCCTCTGCTCCCAGTTCAATTCCCCTCCTGCTAAATGCACTTGGAAGCTACCAACCGACCGCACAATTTTTCTCCTCCACGTGGGCCCAGGCCCACTTGACATCCTCTCCACCACTCTTCTCCCTCCTCCCTATCCTTGCTAAATGCCATCGACACTGCTCTCTCATGAACACGTAGTGCCACCTCACCCCTCCCCTGTAGCAGTCCATGCCAGCAATCAGCTGGATTCCTGCCGAGGTTGGCGTCGCCACGGCAACCCGGCCATGTGCAACCTCCCCTGTGCAGCAATAGTGTCTGGCGCAGGCTCTCTTCCCCTCCCTTCTTCAAGCCAAGCCAAGACCGAGCTCTCTCTTCCAACAATGCAGCAAGCCAAAGCAAGTCGTCCGGATCCCCTTTCTTTCCCCGTTTCCTCTGCTCGGTACTCCCCACGCACCGATTGCACTGCCGCCTCAAACTCCAACTTCGCCGCCAACAGCAACCGCTACCGCATCTCGGACCTCGCCTGCCCTTCCCCTTGCTCCTTCTCCCCGAGCCCCTCACATCCTTCCCCATTACCGCCGCATCCTGTCCCACCCGAGCTCTGCCGCAGCTCCACCCCACGGCTTCTCCTAATCTTCTTTAAGCTGAGCAGCTCAGTTTCGTCTTCCCCGCCGTGAGCCGACCTCGGCCACCAGGTCGGGGCTCGTGCGCTGAGCGCCGCTGAAGCATTGGCCCCGGACTTCTACCGCGACGGCGTCCCGGGCATCTCCCCGCCACTATCACCGCCCAAGGATCCCGCCGCCAGCCCCTCCGGGAATCCACTCCGTCCCCGGTGACGAGCACGGTGGAAGCGGGTCACCACCAGCACCCCGTCCAACCCCGGCCACCTATCCGCCGCCGCAGCCTACACCCTCGCTCGGGCTGCTCCCCGTGACGGACACTGCTAATCGCTCGTTCCTCGGTGCTCGCCGCCGCCAAAGCCGCTAAGCTCGAGCACCTCCGGCCGGTCCACTGCCCCTCCCCAGCAACAACGCTGCCGCCGGCAAACCAGCCCCACTGCCCCAAGTCTCTCATCTTTTCCCTTGCTTCTTCTTCAACCACAGTGGAGCCCCAGTACCGAGCCCCATTTCCCTTACTCGTATCATCTTTCCGAGCTCCATCTCGGCTCTTCCCGTGCCACTTCCCGGAGTAGCCGCCGCTTGACCACAGCCCCACACCAGCCATACCTACCTCACCGCCGGAGCTCGCCGCCGCTCCCAAACCCTAGTGTTCGGTTGCCGCCGGCGCACACAGGACCGAGGTGAGCTAAGAACACCACTGGCCTAACTCCTTATCCAATCCCCATCCTTCCCTTCTAATTCCCCTAAAGGACCTCCGATCGACACGCTAACTGGCGGAAGCAAAAACCTCAGCAGCCCATCATCGGCCCATAGCCAGTCCAAGCCACTGCTGGTTCCTGTGAAGGCGTATTCTCTCAATACGTGTCTATTTTCTGGATGCGGGTTCATTTGTTAAACCAGCAGGAGCACGTCTCTCCCTGTGGGAAACGTATTCCTCCCTGCTTATTGACCCAAAACCGTTTCTCACCACCAACAGCATGTCCCTCTCCTACACCTCGGACGCCACCTATTTTCTCCTTCTCTTTCTGGCAGGATCCCCTCTCTACGGAATCCTCTCCTGGTAGATATTCGAACGTCTATATCTCTCTCGTCGAACTTTCGTTTGACCTGATTTCTTTTTTCGGTAACCTTCTAAGTTCAAAATCTATCCGATAGCATCAGTTCCATAGCTTTGGAAATACTTTTATTAACTCGATTGTATCAAAAAAAATGCATTATGTATATACGTCCCCTCCGACTTAACTCCGAACCAGTCGGTCCCTTCTTCTGAGATTTTTTTTCTAAGATCAAACCTAATACTTGACACTAGAAGTATTACTTGCAACTCGAATACTTTATTTCGATACCACCAAAGGGATACCAAACCTTAAACGATTCCATGTCTGTCAAAGGAAACATGAAACCCTATCCCGTTCCAACGCACTTCAATAGATTCCTTCTACGGTATAAAGCCCAATATTCTGAGTGAAACCCTTCCAAAGTCTCATCGAAGAATAACATGCCCTCTGGACCTAAACAAGGCATGGAAACCAGGGTCATCTAAGAACTAATATAATAGTAAACCAGTAAGCTAGAGTTTCCGGTTCCCCAAGAACCCTTATCGCATGAAAGGTAAATTCCTTCCACCTCTACAAAAACCCTAACAAGCATTCAATTCGGAGCTCATACTCTTCCAAGTCATGAGTGTATGCGTGGTTATTATTTGGATCTTCCTCGCACCATTATTTATTCGTTGTCTTTCCGATGCGTAGTTCCAATGTCACGACGAAGCGTGCGTAGGATCACGGACGATTGTCGTATCAAGCCCGGATTCGAGACTCGGCCAACATTGCCAGGCAAGCATTCCCACTTTGATCATATTGAATTCCATATTTGTGAAACGTAATTACTTTGTTTGCGAACCTTGCATGCTATGTTAATAACGACGTTATTTTATGCTGGAGTAGTTATGCCTAATAGATGCATGTGACGTAGGTCTGGAATCTGATCCTTGTAGCCCTAGGAATATTTAGCCGGTTGATATTCGACCGACCAACTAAATAGGAATATAGGCTTTAGCCTTGCTTAGACCTGCTGTAGTTAAACTAAGTTTTATCGGTACGATGGGTATGGGAACAAAACCCTCGGTTTGTTTATACATTCCGGGGAATCTTTTTAAAAGGAAATGTTTACCAAAATCCCAAAAGAAATGATGGAGGATTTGGGATTCGGGCAAGAATGCTAAGGGTGTTTGGGGTGGTAGAGTAGTCGGTCGCTACTTGAGGCAGGGAAGAGTAAGGGTAGCCGGTTGCTACCTGAAGCATGGAATGGTATGGTAGCCGGTTGCTACCTGAGGAGAGGGTTGGACATGGAGTCTTGCTCGAATTAGTTAAGGACCGAACCTAAGTGCCGCTGAATCAGTTCCCCTACCGTACGTCCACATGTCCTTTATGGGAAGGACTTGACTCGGTACCTCGTCTAATGCTGGAGCTCGGAACCGTGAGAAGTTAGGGTGATGTGCTAGGTGGATCCGGGATCCCTAGAGGATCTTCACGGAACTACGTGGGGGTAAAGCCCTCGATGAGTTCCACGCTGTGGAGGTAAAGCTCTCGGTGGGTCTCACGAGTACGTGAAATTATGGTTCAACACAAAGGTGGAGAGTCCCATTTTTGACATCCGGGATGCAAAAGTTGGGTTACCCTCCTAGCGGGTCCGGCTCTAGTGTGAACACGGGCGAAATGTCTTGTTGTAATAACCCTGTCAGTATATGTCGCGAAGTATACCCAGGGTGACCTACATCTTATGGGTAAAGCCGTACAATCTCTGCAGAGTGTTAAAAACTATTCGAATAGCCGCGTCCTCGGTCATGGACATGAACTGGCAAGGCCACACATTGGATAGACTAAGTTTTGTTTGTGAAAGCTTGGGAAAGAGATTAAGGACGTGGGCATGATGTGTCCACAGAGTGCAATTTACGCTGCACGGATGGTAGCCAGGAATTGCAGAAGAGAAGGCTAGCTGCACTGCCCGGGGTAGTGCGAGCGGGAGCCAAAAAGGGTAGGCGTGATAGGCTGAGCTATCACGCTGAGGAAAGGAAAAAGGGAGGTAGCGGATTCTACCTCAACGATGATTGTTACTATGAACTACTTCTGTTTTCAAAATAGCTTTGAAATCTACTATCGTAATTATGATGAAAAACTTACATTTCCACACAACCAGCAACATAGGGTAGAGCTATTCCTTGATCTATTCCCTGCATGAAATATTACCGTATATTTTCTCCTGTGGGAATAGCTTGCGAGTACATTCAATGTACTCACCTGGCTTGTTGATTTGGCCAGATGAAGGAGACACCAATTCCGAAGATACGAATATGAACGCGAAAGCTAGGGCGTAACCCCAGTCAGTTGCCTGTCGGGTATGGCATATTGATGGGCATCATTACCGCTCGATTTCTGCTGCAAGTTTATAGCCGTTGGGCTACAGGTATCAGACTACTGATCTGGACGGTCTATTTACTTATTGTATTATGATATACGTATGTATGATGATGATATACAAGTTAACTTGTGTGTATCGGCTACTGATCCAGGGACCAGTATAGTAATCACAAGGGAGTATCCGGCTTAAAAACCGGGTATGCCACACCCTATAAAAGCCCCCTCCACTCCTTCAGAAAGCACCAACACTTCCATTTCATCTCATCTTCAAGGTGCCACCTCACTTGTGGCTCTAGGTAGAGCAGAGTGGGTGATGCCAGAGTCAAAAGTAGCTAGGAGGAAGAATCAGCTTTCGAACCAAAGTTCTGAGGAATCCTCTTCGGTTACTCAGTACGTGTCTGGTCTCATGTTTCTTTCTTACCGTTGTATGAACATCCAAATATTAATATAGTGATCCTTTTAGTATCTTTACTTATCAAGTTTACTTTCTGAATTCATTTCTCTCTATCAGAACTAGTGTTAAAGTTAGAAGCTGAGAATAGGGTAAAGCTTTTACCCTTTGGTAGGTGTGATGTGAATTCAGGTTTAAACTATCTAGGACTGAAATGTGTAGTCTAGGGGCTAGCTTGCTGCCGTTAGGATATAGAGAGGATTATCCGTGTAGAGAGGCCCTTTTACCTAGAGCCTACCACTAAGTAATCCTATCAAGACAACAGCTTTGAGTGTAGCCGAGCTTCGCCTCCACATAGTCAGGGCCTAACTATGGGAGGAACATCCTGAGAGTCTTCTGAGACTTTGTCTAGTACACCTTTGTTAGGGTTAGTCGGTGACAGTGCATAACCTTGATACCGGTTGTTTGGAACTTTGAAGCTTGACCTAACAACTACCTGATGACTACAATATTGGCAATCACCTTCCATCACCCTAAGAAGGAACTAGTACTTTTACCTACCTTCTATTAGACTCCGGCTAGCTATATATCTACTCTCTTAGACGTTACTTGTGTAGGTTGATAACCTCTTTGCCTAGTTGGCATATATCCTTATCTATCTAGAAAAGAATTTTCTTCCTAGGTTCGATCCCCACGGTCGGTGCCATCTGTCGACGATTGGTAAACTATCGATCTTACGGTAGTCGTGAGACAGAGAGATTTGTTGAAGGGTAGGGACCCCTGGGGCCATTGTCTAGCAGTATCGCGGAACACGGACCATGATTTTTATACAGGTTCGGGCCTCCCATTGGATAATAACCCTACGTCTTGTTGGTATATATTGAATCATGAGTAGATTACAAAAGGCGATGTTAGTGACTATCCTAGATGAGATCTAAACCTAGTCGGGGTCTTCTCCAAATAGATCTGGACGACTTGTGGAGTCTTCTTGAGGAGGCTAGGGCTCAATCTCTGAAGGCTCATTGCTTGTGTATGGCTTGTTGCTCCAATTGGATCTGATCTTCCTTGAGGGGTCCTCGGGTCCTTATATAGGAGATGACCCAAGTCGTAGAGGTCATGGACTGATCTATGACCGAGATCCTGCCCTCCTTAAACATAGGGATTAACTTCCTAGTTCAAGAGGTGTTCATCTTCATTACGTGAGGACCCTTTGTCTTGTAGATTCTTTGGCCGCAACACCAGCCACTCTGGGTATCTGGGGTATTTGTATACAGATGCTACCCGTATATGGTGGTTGCGTATTACTCGTCATCAGATACATATATATGATATATTGATAATCTGATATCCCTACTCAACCTATTTGCTTCCACAAATTGATAACCTTGGAATACTTCCGAGATGAAATGATACAACTGCTTTTCCATGCGCTTGCAGATATAAATATCTGTAGGCCATAAAAATAGCCAACAAGAATTTCTTGCACCATTGCCAGGGAAGCAACTTTGAGCTAGAGATATCAATTATACCTATATCTATATATTATCCAATTTCCTTAACCCCTTATCCTGTTCGTTTCTTTTCTCTTCTATTCTATCCGAACAGGGCAGTGCATGTCTGGTTTCTCTCTTCCTAAAATGTTCCAACTCGACCCCGAGGCAATCTTGAGAGAATCCCGCTCTAAACCAAAGAAAACATCGGACCAACCTAAGAAGGTTCTTGCACCAAAACCACTTGGTGATCTGGCAACTTCTTCATCTCCTTCTTCACCTATGGAGAGTCCTCGTCCAACCCCACAACCCAAATCACGTGGTAATCCACCAACGATAATGGCCAAGAAGACCCTCCAATAGTAATCCGCACCAAGCAGCGACAATGTCCCCCTTGTGGCATTTCCAGCTGTTGGGGCCGAGAACTTTGAGCTCAAGCTAGCCCATATCCATATAGTCAGCAATTCTCCCTTCTATGGCAAGCCGTCGGAAGATGCCCACATGCAACTCCAGATGTCTTGCAGATCTGTAGCACGTTCAACCTGAAGAATATTACTGCCAACACCATCCATCTCAGGCTTTTTCCATTCTCCCTTCTCGAAAAAGCCAAGCGGTGGTTTCACTCACTCCCTGCTTCCAAAGTCAAGACCTGGGACAAGTTTCTGATGCCTTCCTCACCAAGTACTTTGTAACATCCTCAAAAAAAAATTTAGGCTTGAATTTTTTTTAGAGAAGAGGATGTGCAACTATGTAATTTACCTTTGTGGATTTTATTTGGTTTTTGTTTCAAATTAATTCAAGTCTACGAGTTAATTTGAGACCTTCCAAGTGGAGTTTTGAATTTTCATTTGAAATATTTTTTGGAAATTATTCTTGAAAATATTTTTATTGGATTCACCATGTTCAAATTGATTTATTAGAATTTTTCCATAATTTTTTGACCAATTTTGAGGTTGTTTTGATTTGTTTATCTTTTTCTACAGCATTTAATCAGAAAATGCCTTTTTTTTGTCTTTTCTAAAGGGCTCTTGGGTCAGCCCAGCTGTGCTGGTCGGTTGCTGCACCCCAGCACATGCGCTGGTTGCATGCAAGTGCTGCAGCACGGGCACGGGCAGCCGAGCGGCCGCGTAACGCACGCGCGTATGTTGCCGCCGGCGGCCGTTTTGCTGTCATTTTTTTCCTCCATTTCTTGTTCCAGTTAATTCCAGTGCAATTCCTCCACTTCACCTTCCTGTCCAGTAGGCTATATAAAGCCACATCCCCTATGGTACATTTCTTTGCTTCCTCTCTAAAAATTTATCATCCACTTCGTTTCTTCCCCAACTCCGGCGACAACTCTAGCGAGGAATTCCAGCGATCACGACACACCCCACACCGAGGCCTACTACTGGAGCTTCCCCACGCCGTCGCGCATCTCCTACCGCAAGAAAACGGGAGCTTCATCCACTACATCACCCGTGCCACGAGTTTCTTCCCCAACTCTGGCGAACTTCTTCTCTCCTCCGCTTCTTCACCCTCGGTGAGCTCCTCCCCAATCCTTCACGGTGATAGACTCCTATTGACCCGTAGGATGTTTTCCTCAACCTAATTTCACCTCTAGATCATCCCCTGTGTGCAACCATGAGTTGAATTCATCCACAAACCCTTTGCTACAGTACACACTACAGTAGCTACCTCTGTTACTGTAGCTTGTACAGTTCCATATGTTCTATATTTTGGTCTATCATCCATATCCATGCAAATCTTGGCAAACCTGTGATCTTAGTAGTAAAATAGAACATTTAGAACCCCACGAGTCCACTGGTGCGATCGGATTTTGAATCCGACCGATAGATTTCAAATACCATTCGAGGATGAAATTTGACCAAATTTTGATCTAGTTTTGTACTGGATGATTATTTTGAAATTATTTCTTTTTCAATAAATTACTAGTATACTAAGGAGTACCTCTGTAAATTTTCATAATTTTTGAACTTGTGTAGAATTTCCTAGAATTAAAATAAGATTTATTTCAATTATTAAAAATAGAAATTCTTTCTGTTATTTATATCCAATTTTTGCCTAGGATCAGAGAATCTTAGAACTAATTTACCATGTAAATTAAAACCTTTTCCCTGCAATGGTTTGAACTATAAAAATCAGAATGTGCTCTAGGTTGATTTAAAGTGTATATTTAAATGCAGTTTTTAGTAATAGTGCCTTTATAAATGTTTTTTAGCAGTTAAAAATACATTTTCAGTACCCAATAAATCATGTTATATTCTAGGAATGGAGTCAAGTCATGAGAACCCATTTAGCATAATTAAGTAATGTTTCACCATGCTTTTAGAGTAGTTTTCATGCTTAGAGTAATACTTTTAATTATTTAAAATACATTTCCAGAACCTTGCCAAACATGAAATGTCTTTGGAATTGATGTCAAGTCATGAGAATTCAGTAGTATGATTTAATAAGGTTAATTCCTATTTTCTATATAATTGTTACATTAGAAATGATAGAAATGGCTTTAATTAAATAATGTTCAGATTTAATATTTTATTAAATCATTTTTAGTACTGTTTTGGTACTATTAACACATCCTAAGATGATCCATGCTTAGTTATTATATGTTAATAGCATGCAGTAGCTTTATGAGTATAATCCTAGTCGTTAATATAATAGAAGTGCATGTGTAATTGTGGTTATATGCTTAAAATATATTTTTCTGCTATTAACCATTGTAAATATTTAGGACTCACCTAAATATTTATTTGTGATTAATTATCATATTAGTTTATGCCATGCTTGTTGTGTATTATGAGGCATGTTAGGACTTTGTTATTTCCTGATGATTAGCATGGTAGGTTTTGTTTTCAATCATGTAGTGCATACCAGTATGCTAGGGTTTGTTGATTTACTTTACATGTGTACCAACTAGCAGGATGTGTGTTATTTGTTATACCTTGTATATACCTAGCTAGCTTATATAGTGGTAAGTGCCATGACATGTTTAGAACTTGTTACCTTGCATTAATTTTATGTTATTTAGCATGATTAGATTTCTTGTTGTTGTTAAATAACTAGTATGGTAAATAATAGTTGTTGTTAACCATTGTAATTATTTAGAGTTATCTAAATAATTATTTTGTGGTAAACTTATTAGTTTACGCATATTTGAGTCTATACATGACCATCATGTTTTATGTTGCATAAGCATATAGTTGCATGTACTCATATATATGTATATACATGGTTAGATTGAATGTTGTTTATAATATATATGTTGGAATTGTAATTCCTTGCTGATCTATTCTTATTGTTTAATCATGTAACATGATAGTATTGGTTGCTTTCTCGTGTGCTAACTAGCATGATAGGTTATGTTTGATGTGCCATGCTTGTTAATAGTTTATATATATATGATACTTATATTACCATATATATATTTAGTATAATATGTACAAGGAATATGGCCAGTGTAGTGACCCTAATAGTGTTAGGTGATCTCTGTTATCCAAGCCTCGAATTTTTATTCAAGGGCTATCTTCTGATTCGTCTCTTCTGAATCTGTTCATCCTATCTCAAGCTTGCTAGCCCTTCGCTAATACCATTTGGTTAAGGTTATTCATGGTTCCCTATGCCGGTTGTAGCATGACACCAGCATTTGGACTCCACACCTCAGTTTCTGTTGATACCCTCTTTCGATCTTGATCATTGCACCATATAATGTAATGATGATCCTCTGGCAGTAATCAATCCCTTGATTGGTAATAAGTGTTGACATGATCCTTCGATCATTTGTCGATGTTCTGCCATGAACCTTGAGACCCAATCTCCAGTCAGTGGCATAGCTCCATTTATTGGAATGCCTCGATCTCCATCGGTATCTATCTTGCTAATGTTTCCATGTCAGATCAACCCATGTTGGTGTTTATCCTAAATCCTAATTCCGAATTATGGCTTTGCCATCTGTATCAGGAATCCGTTTATACCTCCTATCTATAGCCTTCTACCAAGCTATAGATGTGTCTCTGTTTGATTCTATCCTTTCTCACTTACATGTGGTTTCCACATGTAGTGCCCTATCTTTTGAAACCTTAACCATTGGCGTGTGCTTCTCACCCGTCAATCGATTGTAGCCATACGATCTTTCTTTTGTAACACCTTTATCCTTTATGGACCAGGTCTATAGACCTAGTGCCATGTGTCATCTGTGGTTCTTACCATCTATAATCCTTTCTCTAAACTACCTATAGTTCAGAGATGACTCATTATCCCATCTTACGAGATGATTCCGTTCCCCCTTTCTTCTGGTTTACCCTTCTGCAAGCAATCCCTTCGTTTTTCAAATCCTAACCTTGATCTAACCATCATCACTCCTTTCTGTTAATGTTTGAGTTATTTGGAGTTGCTTTATTTATTTGTTTGTTGCATTCTATTTCTGTTATGACGAGTAGGGAGTGACGTGGTTGATCAGAGACAAGTTCAAGGAGGAGAAGTGAAGGAATACGTCAACTAAGGCATGCCTCCTTTCTTGATCATATTTGATCCTATATTTCTGAAAGTCATTATATTTTATCAATTACAAACACGCATGCTATTTTAATCCAGTAGCTAGCGTGTCGATTGACACAACTTTACCTTTCCGCTTGTTGCCATGTTTACTTGATACCCTGAGTAGAATAATAGGTTTTTAATCTGAATAGAGTAGAGAAATGCTTAGCCATGCTTAAATATATCTTTAGGTTGTTTTGAATTGCCTCTACGGAGGAATGATCTACGGATCGATGATCCTTAAATTGAAACTTGATATTGAGCTCGCTGAGCTAGGGCCGGGTGCCCGATGTTTCCTTCTCTCTCTTTTTTCTTCCTATTCTACTCTGGGTGAAACTTACCATCTAAAAGGTGCGGACGACAGCTGGATCATGTGATGAAGAAGCAATGGTCATTCTTCGTGAGATGAAGAAGCCATTAGTCGTCCGTATCGAATAAGGCCGAAGTGTTGAAGTTGGAGAATTGTGACAACAGTACAACCACATGCCATATGGGCACTGGTTTGGTCAAGTAGGTTAGTAAGCCTTTGGTGCCGATGTTGCCGTACCGCAGAAGGGGTGGACGTAACTACGAAGACCCTCGGCACAAATGGGGGGATCGGAGTGTGGAGATGTATTCTCAACTCCGAGCCAGACCCAGTGGGCATGTCACACCTTAGGGGGATCTAGCTAAAAGACCTCGTCACAATCTCCCTGCCGGTACACCGATGGGTGTGTACTATACTGGCGACGGTCAGTGGCAACAAGACGAGATTGTGTCATGTGGGTAAAGTGTACAAACTCTGCAGAGTAATAAACTAATCGATTAGCCGTATCCATGGTTATGGACAACACAAGACTCATTCTTGATGAAAAGGACCTGTCCCTCTCCCCCTTGCTATTTCCCTCTATCCCTCTGCTAATGGTACCTATGGTCGAGCTAAGGTAGGAGTTCATTGCTCGAATGTGTTGGTCGTGCACCACACATGATGAAAAACACCCCTGATATTAAAACTGATTTATATCAAAATGTTGCTTTCAAATCTACTATGGTAATTCAACTAAAAGATTGCTTTACGCAACTAAACCATAAAGCCTCCCTTTGAAGCCTTGCACGTAGTATGGTAGGACCATCTGCCGCCAGGTGGCTTGCTGAGTACGTGAAGTTCTCATCAAGCATGTTTTGTTGTGGTGGTGTGCAGAGGAGTATGCTGAGGAAGGCGCCGACGAGGACTTCTTCTTCGATGATCCCGAAGAGTAGGTCACGTGGCCTCCGTCAATTGCCTGTGGCACGGATGGAGCCACTTCGCTTTTGTTTCCGTTGTTTCCTCTGATGTAATAATGTCGTTAAGATATGGTACTTTGTAAGCCATGTGGCGTATCGTACTCAAATTAAATTTTATCTTTGAATGTATGCAATGTTATTCATTTCGCCTGTGTACCGTCAGCGCGATCCTGGACTGACGAGGATGTACAGAGGGGGCTCTAGTAGTTGAAACTAGACTCTCACATACTTCCCTCCCAGGAACCAACCAACTGAGGAACAAGATCACTAACATACAGCAGACTCATGATGAATCCATCATAGAAGCATTGGAGAGGTTCTAGGAAAGTATTATGTCATGTCCTCATCACGGCATGGAGGAGTGGCTTTTGATCCAAACCTTCTACAATGGACTTGTGAGGAGCACTCGCAAACATCTCGATGCTGCCGCCAGAGGAGTTTTTATGGGACCTGGTGTCACTCGAGCCAAGTCTCTCATCAACAAGATGGTCACAAACCAAGGATGGGAGACTAATCGCTTTTATTCAAGCCAACTAGAGGAGTTCATTCACTAGAAGGCATGGATTTCCTCACCGCCAAAGTAGAAGAACTCTGCAAAAGGATCAAGGCTCTTCCTACATCCACTGAGATCGTGAAGGCAACCGACGCAAGGATGACTTGTGAAGAATGTGGAAACATGGGTCACATGGGGATAGACTGTCCCACAAAACAGGATGAAGATGTCAACAACTATCGTCCCTGTGAGAACCAAGGCTACCAACCCAACTGGAGGAATCAATCGAACCTCAAGTTTGGAAACAAGGGTAACAATGGTAAAAACTTTCAATCCTTCTCAAAATTCGTCTCTTACTGTCACTCTTGACCCTACCCTTAAGGAATACATCGATACTCAATCTAGAATTAATGAAAGCAATAGCAAGAAATTCTATGGCAATGATAAAATCCTAGAGGGTATAGATGCAAAAATAGAGAATCTTGCTACTTCTGTTTAGTAGCAATTGAATCACAGCAAAATGCTAAAGACCCAAATTGCACAGCTTGCCGCTTCTGTTCCAAATAGCAATGTAGGACGTCTAGCAGGACCAGAGGCCAATCCTTGTGAGCAAGTCAACATTGTCGCTACCAGGTCTGGTATAATGCTCAAGGATCCCAGGCAGCCAGAAGGAACCAAGACTCATGAAGAAGAAGTGAAGGACAAGGAGGATAAACCACAAGAAAACTCTGCACTCGCTCCCAAGAGCAGACCGCATGAGTATTTTGATAGCACGGTGCTGCCATTTCCTCCACGTACCCGCAAAAACAACTCAGACAACAATATGGTATGTTTGTTCAAGTAACTAAAAAGATTGATGTCAATATCCTATTGGTAGATGCCATGCAGGTCTTGACTTACACAAGGTACCTGAAAGACATATTGCTCAACAAATGTCCTATCCCCGATTCTGAGACAGTCAAGTTGATAGAGGAATGCAGCGTGGGAATCTCGAATGCTACCCCCACCAAGAAGAGACCTAGGCCTTCCTATGATCACATGTTCCATTGGATCTGAATTCTTTGAGAGAGCACTTTCTGATTTCGGAGCAAGCCTCAGCGTCATGCCCCAAATCAGTATTTGGCAAACTTAACTTTACCAATATTTCTTCTACGACAATGTGTTTGCAGCTTGCAGATCAGTCCATCCGCTACCCAATTGGCATCGCCAAAAATCTACAAGTGAAGATCCACCAACACCTCATCCCCATGGACTTTGTAGTCCTGAATATGGAGGCGGATGCAAGGACTCCACTGATCCTAGGAAGACCCTTCTTGAACATGGCTAATGCTAACATTGATGTTGGCAAAGGAGAGATCCACCTCAACATCAATGAGAAGACAGATCGATTCACATTTCATTCTTGCACGGAAAGATGAGTCATGATCAAGGCCTTAGATGCCACAAGATTTCTGCTATCACCAACACGACGAAGGAAATCCTGGAATAAGAGGAAAACCCGAGCCGCAACATCCCAGGTATCTCCACCTCCGGGAGCTGGCTCCAAGCAATGTATCAGGTACGTGAAAGGTCAAGCTTTTTGACCTAAACTAAAGCAGAGGTACCACAAATTATCTTTCCCTTTTATTTATTTTATTCTTCACTTTCAAAAATAAAAAAAAGAAGAAAAGACACCATTGAGTTTTTCTTTCTCTTAGCTTTCAAAGCAAGTCAGTTTTAAAATTAAAAAGGAAAAGAAACAAAAGAAAATGAAAGAAAAAAAGGAGATCCCCTCTCTTATTCTTATTTTTGCTTCTAAAATAAAATAACATGAGTAAAAATATAAATAAAAATTTTAAACCAAAGTTTTTTCTTTCATAATAAACCACTAGGGATGTTTCATAGGTATTAGTTTTCAAGACCGCTTTCTTTATCAGGTGTTTTTCATAACCTCAGTTTTTGCCGGTTTATCGGGTGTTTTTCATAACCTCAGTTTTTGTCGGTTCTCTCTCTCTTTTATTTCTTCATCTCCCTAGTTTCACAAATAATTTTCAAGACAAGATTCAACAGCCCTCATTTTCCCCTAAATTTTTTTCTAGGATTGTCCTTTCTTCTCCTAAACTTTGCAAGAAACCCAGAAAAAAAAGTTCAAGAGAGGACCGGCCATTCGGCCGGCCCTATCTTTTTCTTTCTTTTTTTTTCCTTTCTCTTCCTAGTGATTCTGATCCATCTTAGGGATAGCATATTGCCACTCTCTTCCAAAAAAACTTAACCTAATAAATGACTCATGTGGTTTTCCCTATGTGCACCTAGGCTGCTAAACCTAAAAGTGAAAATGCTTGGCTAAAAATTAAAGGAGGAGTAGAGGTACACTGTTGGGGCAAGTGGGTGATGAAGGGTGTGTTGCCACCATGGCTGGCCGGCTCTCACCCCGTCGAGCCCCCTATAAAAGCAGGGCATCACCCCTCATTTCCTCACACCTTCACCACTTCCTTCCTTTAGTTTCTTGCCTTCCTTGCTGCACCAAGTGTTAGAATTTTGAGCCTAGTGTTGAGATAGAGGAAAAGAAAAGAAAAATAAAAGAACAAGTAGTGTAGGGCTGAATAGAAGAGATCGATCCCCATGGATACTAGCATATCTTCATCAATCATGTGAGTATATAATAAAGAATAGGTTTTAGTGCGCTCGTACATTTTCCTTTCTTGCGACGTCTTTAGGATGACAACCTCTGGATCCTCTACTATGTGAGAACGGCTGCGTCGGCTCAGTGATGGTGATGCTGCTGGCGAGGAACTCCTACTGTTGACAATCCTTCTAAAGAGGTCAGCCATACCTGTGAGGTTAGTTGACACAACGCAATACAATAGTGGCCGAAAGTAACGTTCAAGTTGCAAATTTTTACGTCCAGGTTCATTTCTTTCAAGTAAGAGTTCACTAAAGGAGCTAACAAGCTCTCATATGCTACTTGAGGTCTCTAATGAAAATCTAACCAATTCTTATGAGAAACTAAAAGTAAAATATGAGAAGCTAAAAGATGCTTACAATGATCTTTTACTTATCAATGCTAGCTTTGACTTTTCATTGGCCTTACACACTTCTAAAAACAAAATTGTTACATCTACATGTGTTGTTAGCCCATGCATATCGTCTAGTGATACATTGCTTATGCATAGTGATTACATGCTTAATATGTCACATTGCACAAATTGTATTGCTTATATTTCCTCTAGTGCTTGTGAGACGCCTCTTCCATGACCACGACCTCCTCGACCACCATGACCTCGGCCTTGGCTGTGGCCTCCACGGGCCCCACCACGTCCCCCACGAGGTGCATCCATCCTATTGGTAGCTCAAGGGTTAGGATAGACGAGAGGGAACATAAAATTAACCCTTAACCCATCACACAAAGGCAATAGCAAATAAGAGTCAATCAAAACATGCATTGATGGTAAAAGGTAGCAAACGATAACATATCTTCACACCACATCCAGCCGGTGTAGTCGGTATCAACATAGTTCATTACATAAAAGAAAATAATTATCGTGCTTTATTACGAAGTACCTCCAAGTCACAGGCTACTATGGGTCCACTACTCATTGAGGTGTCCAGTGCAATTTCCTCCTTTAGGGTAGACACAAGGACCAGGGAAGTCCTCAGCAGAAGTGAAGTTGAGGGTGAACCTTGACTGCGCTATGTCGTCAAGCCAGCCCTCAGACACCTCAATACAACCTCCATAGGCTCTTTAGTGGTCTCCTTCTCTGGTGCTGCGGCGACGACTAGGTTCCCTGAAGCCGGTGGATGATCAGGTGCAGGGCCTCGTCAAACCAATCCGTCTTATTGATGACCACCGGGTGATGAAGAACAGACTTGCAGGCAGTGCGCCTGGTGATGTGGCTTTGGGCTTGCTCGTCCCCATCTTGGACACCGGTACCATGGGAACTTTCGCCTTGAGCTCCTCAATCTCCTTCAGCATCATTCTCTTCTCCATGACAAGAGTGTTAGCCTTGTACTTCATATTCATGGCACGGTTCTTCAGTGCCTAGACCAAGGTGACCATCGGACTGATGGTCTCATCAGTCTCTCTAGTGGTGAGGCGCCCCTATTGGATCATGAAGTCGAGGCTCCTCCTCGGGAAGAAGCGGTAAGGCATGCCCTCCAAATCCTTGTGCTAGAAGTGGGCCACAACAGCGAGAGCCTACTGAGCCGCCTACTCAACAGCATCAGCACAGCTATCCCCATTAATTGAGAACTCTATCAACTTCCCTGCAGGCGGCAATCAAGACCACCAATGTCTAACGAGACTCCCCATTGGGGAAGTGGGTACTCGTATCTTGAGATGTCAGGCTTCGGGAGGCCGACCAGCTTCATCATCCCTCCAAGTAGTTGGTTGAAGGTGTTCTCCTCCTCAATGTTCGCTATAGTCCAGGCTGCCATCTACAATACAAGTTTGAAAAGAAGAGGAAATAAGTAACATTTTCAAAAAAAATTATAAGATGGACAAGTAAGAGCAAAAGAGATAATAATTTTTCAACTAATATTTTTATTAACATAGTCCTTAAGTCTATCCATTTTAATAAGGTCATGTTCCTAGGTCAACGTGGCTCTAATACCACTTCTGCAAGAGTCCGATGTTAACTCTCGGACCCCCTCGGTGTACCTCCGTGTCAGTCCAAGATCAAGTTGATGAGCACAGGTGAAATGTATACCATTGTGCAACGTAAAAGTTACTACAAAGGTTTGAATATGATGTGCCACACAGATTACAAAGTATCATATCTTATGACATTATTACAAGCAGAGAAACAGTGAAAAAATACGAAGTGGCTCCATCCGCGCCACAGGCAGTCGACGGAGTCCACGCAACCTACTCCTTGGGATCATCATATAAGTAATCCCCATCCAAGTCTTCACTAGCGTAGTCCTCTGTACACCATCATAATAAAACATGCTGATGAGTACTTCGTGTGCTCAACATGCCCCATCATAGGAAACCTACCGCTACATGCAAGCTTAAACAAAGGAAAGAGGCTTTTAGGGTTCTTTTGCATAAATTGCATTTTTAGTTGAAAACTACAATAATTTCAAAGGCAGCATTTCGATGATAACTAGTTTTATATCAGGGGTATTTTCCAACAAGAACCCATACAAGCGAGGACTACCGCCTTAACTCATCCATGGTTTCCAACAGCAAGGGGTAGAGGGAAGTAGCCAGAAGGAGAGGGACATGTCATTTACATCATGAATGAGTCATGTGCCATCTGTGACCGTGGATACGGCTAATCGATTAGTTTTATACTCTATAAAGGATATCACTTTACTCACACGACACGATCATCCCCTTACACCAAGCTAATCGAGCTTGTACGCACGCCTACCGGCTTATCGATAGGGTGGCCATGACAAGGTCTTTCAGCTAGTCCCCCTTGATGTGACATGCACACCGTATCTAACACGAAATTGAGAGTATGTCCCCACTCTCTAGCCCCCATCTGTGCTGAGGGTCATCGTCGTACATCCACCCCTTCTGCGGTACAGCGACACTGACACCAAGGCCTAACTAACCTACTTAACCAAGCCAGTACCCATATAGCATGTGGTTGTACTATGTTTTACAATTCTCAAATTCAAGACTTGACCTTATGCGATGCGGACGACCAAATGCTCCTTCAAACCTCATCCAGCTATCGCCCACATCTTTTAGATGGTAAGTTTCACACATAGTAGAATAGAAGGAATAGAGAGAGGAAGAAGAGAAAAGGCATCTAGCCCAGCTCAGCAAGCTCAACAAAAATTTCAATATCAGGTATATCGATCCGAAGATCATTCCTCCGAGGAGGCAACTCAAAGCATTTAAGGGATAATTTAAGCATAGCTAAGCATTTTTCTACTCTATTCAGGAAAAATAAATATTAATCTACTCAAGGTATTAGGTAAAAGGTGACAAATGGATAAAGGTAAAGAGTGTCGATCGACACACTAGCTATGAGAATAAAAATAGCATGCATGTTTAAAAAATAAGATATAATGACTTTTAGAAATATAGGATCAACATGATCAAGAGGAGGGGGTATGCCTTTGTGATAATACTCCTCTTCTCCTACACCTGAAGTTGGGTCTGCCTCTTCACACCCTATCATCGTAACGTAACGAGAGAAAGACAAATAAATATAACCGTAGATATAAATTCCATGAAATTGGAATCCAAATTAAAGGAAGTATAGAAGGATCAGATGTACTTAGAGATTGAGGAGGTGGTAGCAAGATACCGAGATGAGTAAAGACGACTTGACAGGGTCTAGGGTTAGGGTTTACGTAAGTTAGGCATAGCTTCCGCTACTAGGTCATTACATTGGCCATAAGCATATACAAAATATAGATCCTATATTGGGGTATTATAAATAATATATACATATAATAGCTATTATTGAAACATGACACATCATATATGGCCTAACATGTTATGTAGCACACATGGAAAATAAAGCCCTAACATGAGATCCTAACCTACACATGCAATAAATATCTTACAACCAGGCATCCTAAAGCATAAAATAATGTGATAATTAACCACAAATAAATATTTAGATAATTCTAAAATATTTATAATGGTTAAAAAGTAGCTACAGTTTATTTAAAATATAGCAGTCAATCCTAAAGCATTAATATTAACCAAAATTACAATGAGAGCTAAACTATGCAATCACCTACATGGATCAAGCATGGTTTTCCCTAGGGCTTATGATTAACAACAAATAAATATGTAAACATGCTTGGGTCAGGTTCGAAAATATTAAAACAGATCTTAACCATTTCTAATATATAAAGTATACAAAACAATTAACATAAACTCTAACTATGGATGTAAAAGTCATATAACACTAAACAGATCTAAATATGAAAAATGCTTATAAACAGAGGCGTATAGTAATCTACCATGAATAGTAACAACAGTGCAAGTCACGTACTTCAAATATTTTGAATTGGATCAATTCTAATGAAAATATAAGTAAATGAAACCCTAATAATAATTTCATATAGGACTAACTTGGATCCACACGAACAACCTCGGGTCTACAACTATAAAGTATATGAAAACATCTAACCAAGAATAAAAATACTAAAATAGAGAACAAATCTAATAGAAAACTAGCTACATAATGCTCAAATAGACAACTAAATATATGCCTACAATCTATACTATGCTAAAAACATTCTCAAATTATAGAGCACTTCATAGGCATTCTAATAGTCTAGGAAAATTAAAATGCATTCAAATATACACAAAGATCAAACTATAATGAATTCACTCAAATAATATCCAAATTTGGATCTGTCTAACCTAGTTCAAGAACTATCACATAAATTCAAAATCTAACCACACCAACATGTTTAGAGGGTCGAAAGAAGTCTATTAGGTGTCTTGGTAGATCCCCGTTAATCACTGAAAAACACTCACCGGAGGTGAGGGAGAGGATTTAGCGTTTTGGCTAGAATTTTTTTGGTGCTACGGTGCACAATTCTTCAAATTGATCTATGGGAAACATATTATGGAAAATAAGGATGCTACCGTGAAAAGGAATTCGAAAAGTGCTCATCGAGCACAAAGAAATTGCAATAGGAAGAGTTCACCGAAGTTGAGGAAGATGGGTTGATTCCGGTTGATGTAGTTCACAAAGCTTGCAATTGATTGTGGGGTTGGATCTACGGCTATTTCAGAGTTAAGGAATCGACTAGAGGTACGCCAAGGTGGCTGTTGAAGACCTCGTCGGAGTTCGGGAAGACGGCGACTCTAGGGTGGAGGTGGTGGCTGCTGTGAGGGGAAAAAGGGAGAAAGAGAGGAGGGGGAGAGGGAGATCTATAGTCGGGGCTAGGCCAGTGGAGACGCATCTATTACGGTGGCAGTGGCGCTCTAATTGCGGTGGCGACATGCCAATGAGGAGAATTAGGACTTTCATTTATGCACACGCACCTACACAGGTAGCATGCAAGGTGCATATATATTCCAACTAGATTGAGAAGCACTCTCGTATAGGAATATAGCAGGTGGAGTGAACCAATGATGCATATATGCTCATGAACATATACACATGTGGCTTTGATGGTTCTAGCTACTACACGAGAAAGGTTTGTTCAAATGGCATGCTACCAAACCAATAAGATGTATAGGAAGGCTAATCCACACAATAAACCAAATGGATCACGTTCTATTTTGACTGGTTTCACATAGCTGAGATTAGGTGAAAACTTGTGTCTCAAAATTAAAGGAATGTTTTCCCCAGACATTTTGATTTGAAAATATACTCAGCGTTAAATAGACCAGACAAGAACAGAGGTGCCGAGCGTTCGGAATTCTCAAAAAACAAGGATGAGGTGAGGGCTGGCACGCAAGTGTCCGAGCTCATCAGTCCATATAGATACAGGAGAGGAGGTTGCCAAAACATTAGAGGAGTATACTGGGTATATTCTAGGAGA
This sequence comes from Stipa capillata, assembly GCA_019208055.1. NCBI lineage: Eukaryota > Viridiplantae > Streptophyta > Magnoliopsida > Poales > Poaceae > Stipa > Stipa capillata. Next base: position 708,803 of record JAGXJF010001119.1, read on the forward strand.
GAGAAAAAGGTGGCAGGGTGCCTACGGGAATATATATCCATATGTGCACACTTAGGGTGATATACGAATATACCTAGAGGCGTCGGGTGATGGACACGCAAGAAGTCCGGTAGGGAAAAGATACGCTGGGATGGCCTTACGTCGAGGGACGCAAGGTTGAATTTGGGGAAGAGATAAACGAAATGGAGGTTCGGACAAAAAGCATCGGGAGGGAAAGAGATCACCGGGTAGTTATACCAGACGATGATGTGATTACCAAACTGACAATAAGGTTTTAATTAAGTTCGCTTATGAAAATGTTATTATTAGCACAAAAAGTTTTTTGTAAGCCCTAATTTTCAGGTTTTAGAAAAATGGGATGTGACAACCCTACCCCCCTTAAACAGAATCTCATCCCCTAGATTCAGACAGATTAGGAAGACAAGAATAGAGTTTTGGTTGAGAGACCTTGTAGGGAAGGATCCTGATAGATCGACACAAATCCTTTGTCGAGCTCCTGCGTATTGACTTGTGGGCTGTAGATGTCGGAGTGATCCTTCTTGCTTTTTGGTCATGAGCTTTGTAGTGATCTGAGTGCACCATAGCTAGCTCGTAGGTTGCTACTCTATCCTCAGATATTTACCCATTCAAGGCTACCCCCCTTAAAAGTCTTTGTGGGGTATATGTTAATCCGGAGCATCAAACTCATTATTGATCTCTGGTGATCATCATCTCCTTAAGTGGCTAGTGCTGCCCTAACCGACTTGATGTGGCTGTGCTAGTTTGCTCTTCGTCCTTGATTCGCATCCTGTTGGGTATGCGGCGGGTGCAAAGGATCGGTATCGGTCGGCCATCATTTGGGTGGGGGTCTGGTGCCATGAGTACCTTATGCTTGCCTCGAGTGCGATTCGTAGGAGGGATCCAATTTGTTACTGGCAAATCGGGCGGTTTGGCATAGAAGAGGTGGTTGTCTCTTATGCAGAGGAGTGGTATTGCAATTAGGGCAGTTGCGATGGCATCAGTGTAGAGAAGAGGGAAAATAGCATGGAGACGAGAGGGACAACCCATGTTTTGATTATTGCTCACAAACAAAACGAACACACTTGATAACATCATTAGGGTCGGAAGACCCATTGAAAACCCCAATAAAACATCATGAAGATTAAAATGACACGCAGCCATGCATCTACGAGCGTATCAAACAGGTTTGTTTGAATGCCAAGAGACACCAGGCCAAACCCAATAGCAAAGATTAATGCAATACAAGCACACAAACAACCAAAGAAACTGAGTTGGATAATCCATACTCGGCGTGCATCGCTGGTCTAACCTAACTCTGGATTAGGGGCTTGGGGTAGAGCGATTTCTTCCTGGGGGTTCTGGTCCTCTGCTGGAGTTGAAGCATGCAGAGAAGTGGCATTGCGTCTGTGGCGGCGGTCGCCGGCCTTAACTGTTGGTGCTCTTGGCAAGGGATGCTCTTCAATCTCAGGGGCATAGGGGATGTTGCCAAAGATTCACTAGAAGCGGACGGAGAATGCAGGAGAGGGGAGTTCCGTTGCGATGAGATCCAGAACTCCACTAGCTAGGTGAGGAGATCGTGTTGAGCGACCAGATAGTGTGAGAGGTGAGTTACCGCGGTGTCTTCGTCCAGAGGCGGGTCGGTAAACCTTGTGCCTTCTCCGGGGACACGGCGGGGATAGAATAGAAAAGCTCTTTGGTTCATACCAGGAACAAGATAGTGGAGGAGGGCGATGGCTTCCCAGGCGGCCATCTGAATAGCCACAGTCGGTGTAGGCATGGCCCTTCCGTAGATCCTGAACGGTGCACTTGGATTGAAGCTGGCGGGGTAGATGTGAACGTCAGCCCAAAACTCGTGGGCGATGCTGGGGACTTGGCTTCCGTATACTTCATACTCTGGTCTTCGTGTTGCTCCGAGGACTTGCCGAGCTACAATCCATAGGATGCTGGCGAAGCCGGCAAGATCTTCAGCGGTAGTCTCCTGGCAAAGGGTTCCTTAGGGCAGCATCTTCGCGGAGAAGGGGACGAGCAGGGGAAAGTAGCGCTAGGAGCAAGGGCTCTTTCGACGAGAAAGGGGGTTTGGCGAGAGGAGAAAGGTGGCATGAAGTGCGGCGCGGGGAGGGGACGAAGTCCATATAGCCGTTTGGCAGCTCGGTGGTGGATGTGTGGCATGCTGCCCGAGATAAGATCCTACCGTCCACGTTCGGTCAGTAGCCTTTGGTGAGGGAAAACCAAGGCGTTTGGATAAAGGTAGGCATATGATCGACAACAAGGAGAGAACATCGGAGGGTAATAATAGAAGGTGGCTTGGAAGGCATAAGAGGTTGCTCACATATTAGGAAGGTATTGATGAGAGGCAAGGTAGTTCACGAGAGAGGGGAAAGAGTTAGCATTCTACAGGTTGGGGAACAAGATAGGGCTCTTTATTTATATCACGGGTGTGGCTGCCGCACGCGTCACAGGACGGATGTGTAGCTCACACCATACAGATTCAACCAGAAGATGAAAAGCAACAAAGCACATTACAATAGTACAACTGGGTACACGGTTAGGCGGACTAATTCCGTCGTCGGTCCTTTGTTCTCCGAGGGAGTGGGAGGCTCTGAGAGGTGATAGTGTTTCTATGGCAACAAACGCCTTCTCTAGCTGTTAGTAATCTTGACAAGGGTTGCTCTTTTAACATCAAGGGCATGAGCGAACGTCGCTGAGGAAGTGCCAGAGAAGAGCTAGAGAAGCAGGGGGACGTTAGTTCCTCGCCATCTCAATGAGTGTGCGATTCTTCCTATGCACCACTCTATTTTGTTGTGGTGTGTAGACGGAGGAGAACTCGTGTTTGACACCTTCTTCATCTAGAAACTCTTCAATGTTGGTGTTCTTGAACTTGATCCTGTTATCACTCCTCACATTCTTGATCTTCATCCTAAATTTATTTTAATCTCTTCTCGCAAATTTCTTAAGGAACTTGTATGTCTCTCCCTTGTCATGCAAGAAAAACACCAGTGTAGTGAAAAAAGTCATTAACAATAACAAACCTATAGGAGTTACCTCTTATGCTCACATAGGTGATGAGACCAAACAAGTCCATACGAAGAATTTTGAGTGGCTTGGTTGTTATCATGACGTTCTTCACGAGATGTGGTCCTCTCACTTTTTCCCGGTTTGGCATACACGACAAAGGCAATCTTGGTCAAAGGTCACGTTTTTGACACCAAGTGTGTGATTATCCTTGAGAAGCTTGTCGAGGTTCCTCATTCCCACATGAGCCAACCTCCTATGCCATAGCACCCTAAACAAGACTTTGGCAACAAGCATGTCTATATGTAAGAATTGTTAGAGGAAAAATATACCAAGTAGAGATTACCTTTCCTAAAACCTTTGAAGACTAATGAGCTATCATCACTCTTAATCACAAAGACACCATGCTTAGTGAAGTTAACTCAAGATTAAGATTGCAAAGTTGAGATACGGATAACAAGTTGCAGCTCAAAGACTTCACAAGTAAGACATTGAAAATGGATAGTGTTGGATCAGTGGCTTCCGACAGAGGGGGGGTGAATGTCGGTTTCAAATTTTTCTTCTGAAAACAAGAACACAATGCAAAGTATTCTAATCAAAGAATGCAGCGGAACCATCAACAAAAGCAATCAAAGTCAATGAAGCCAAAACCAGACAAATCGGAAGTTCCGGAGTAGAAATATTGAAAGTTCCGACCTTACCAGAAGTTCCGAAGTGACCCTATTTCTGAACTCTCTAGAAAAATCGGAACTTCTGAGTTCCGGGTCGGAACTTCCGGAGCGAGGAAATCGGAGCTTCCGATATTGGCAAAAACAGCAGACTATCACACGGAAAAATGTTCACAAATTTTGATCTACCCAACAGAATTGAACGAAATTTTGCACAGTGGTAGACAAGAGACTTACGAAGCAATTCCAATTGGAATCATGTCAAAGTCTTGTCTGTGCTAAGAGAAAAGCCAATTTGCTATCTGCTGTTTTTCTACCTTCAAAAATCAGCCCTAGCTAATAAAAAGAACGAGAATCAAATTCTTGATTCATAGGACCTTGTGAGGTATGTTGATAAGGAATTAACACAAAATCATCTCACATATCCTAGCAACATATTCCAAGCCCCAAAAGACAAGATTGAAACCTCAAAGAGAATCAAAACTGAAAACCCCAAGAACTTGTCTTTCCTCCAATATAGATCTGAAATCAAGATGGGAATGAGAGATTCTTTGGGTATCTATGATGGAATTAACATGAACATGATCTTTCATCACTAACTTACCATATCCAAGAAATTTCAAAAAGATAGAGGCAAGAGAACGAAAATCCAAAGAGAGAGAAATCTCAAGAACATGTACTCTTCTTTTGGAACTCTTTTTGTATTGATTTTCTTGATGTTTAAAAGTCTCTCAACTTAGGCCAAAGCTCTCCTGAGCAGCTCTTCCAAGAGATTGTCCTAAAGGAGTTAGGGTTTCACAAACCCACCATCTCCTATTTATAGTGGAAGGGACATACCCCTATCCACTTGGGCCTTAAAGCCCACTTAAGCGCATAGGGCACTCAGCACACATCCCAAAGCGTCTAAGCCATCTATTCACCCTCAAACCTTCCTACCATCGCAAGCCAAGTCCTAAACCGCATTGTTGGCCACTGCCGCGATTTCTTTGATTTTGCTTCAGTGGCGTCCGCACTTGTACAAAAGTGCCCTCGCACCAACTTGGCCGTCACGTCTTGTCTCCAACTTTGCCTTGTCCGCAAAGGCTCCATCTTGAGCCGTCCGATCTTCTAGGCATCATGCCGATCCTCGTGACCAAACCACCGTCGCACTCATTAACCCTGCACACTAGTAGACAAGCAAAACCGGTTGCGAGCACAAGTTTTCTACTTGACCCAAGTTAGTCGAGAAAACAATTCCATCAATTTTTCACGAGACAAATTGACCAAACTCTAATTCATCAGAAAGCACGTGGTCAAGGTGTTTTCACTACCGAAACATCCGGTTCCTAGATCAGAAACTCTGGTTCTCCCATACACGATCTGAAAGTCAAGTCTAGACACTGAACTCAGTCACTCCGGAATTGAAAGTCGGAGCCTCTGACTTCAATTCTGACTCCACACATGCGATATGGAAATCCACCAAGCACTCACAAAAGTCGAGTCCAGAACCTGAACTCAGAGCCTCCGAAAATGGAAGTCGGAGTCTCTGACTTCAAGCTCAGAAATTTTGACTTTAACAATGGAACTTCCGAATCACCTCTGATCATCCGGTTCGCACAAACCTCGGAGCTTCTAGAAAAACTCGGAAGTTCCGGAGATGAAGGTCCGAACCTCCGAAATCAACCTTGGAACATTCGAACCACATCGGACCATCTGGTTCACACAGACCTCGGAGCTTCCGAAAAAACTCGGAGCTTCCGAAGATGAAGGTCTGAACCTCCGAATTCAAACTCGAAACATCCGAAACACATCGGACTTACCGATCATTAAATTGGAGACTCCGGTTTTTCCAGAGCGCTAAAAATATAGTTGGGATCGGATCTTCCAAAATACATCGGAAGTTCCGATCAGAATGCCGGAACATCCGATATACACATTTCAAACATGAATGTTGAATTCTTGCAACATATCATTCAACGCCAATAACAAACTCTGTGGCAATGTATTCATCATCTGAAACCTAGAGAAGTAGTACAACTCCCTCTAGGTTCTACAGATAGGTCATTTGAGTTAGCAATTTTACCTAACTCCATTACCTTGCCTTTTGCATGGTCACTAAAAGTGATGTTTTTGTGTGGGGATCCTTTAATTCAAATGACGTGAATATTTCTTTTCCGCCAGTCATGTGATTGGTGCATCCACTATCAAGCACCCAAATTTTCCCATCGGAGGTATAGTCCTACAAAACAAATTAGGTACCCATACCTTCTTGGGTCGCTAAGAGTCAGACACAAAAGTCTTGAGCACCCAAATAGAACTCTTCTAACATGATCGCCAATCTTAGCACCAACAAACTTAGCTTGGACTTTACCATCATTGCCCTTCCTAAGCACATACGAGGTATCAAAATGACAAACAAGATTAGGATGGCCCCTTCTAGCCGAATGACCCTCAAAGTTGGGAGCTTCCACATGCTTCCTTTTGCTTGCACAAACTTTGGTCTTGAGGTATTTTCAGGGCATCCACGGCTTACCATTGTCATTCAACTTTGGGGTAAAGCCTAAACCCTCATGATTGAAATTCTTTTTTTGGTAACTCAAAGTTTCCTTGAAGGTCTTACTACCCTTGTAGCATTTGAGCAATTCTTGTTGGAGCTATGCCTTCAATCTAGCATTCTCACTCAATGGTTGCCTCATATGATATATGTTTAGAAGTACTAGCAACATCAACATGAGCAATACTAGGAGAATTTATGGACAATAAAGCACACTTAGGACATGGTATCCTACACTCTCTTGATATGAAGAAGATTTATTGTCAAGGAGATAGTGCTGCTTGCCCTTGAGGATAATATGAGATATGTTAAGATTTTCTTAATCTTATTTGTTCTTGATGTTCTCAAGCCCAAAATTTTCATGAACACTCTTAACTCTTAATGAGACTTTTCAAATCTATGATATGAGACCGTAAACTCCTTATGCTTAAGGGTTAGGACCTCATTTTTCTCTATCTCCCTCACAAGCAACTTTTCTTGCTCTCAAGAGTGACAAGAAGAGCATCATAGCTAGGCATACTCAAATCATCAAGATCATCAGCAAACAAATCATTATCCAATCATCATATGTAGGAGACTTGGTGATTTGTGATACTTTTGAATCCTTTGCCATCAGACAAAATAGGTGCCTCATCATCACTTGAGTGATCGAAGAGGGACTTGGCGGGTCTTGGACTTATCATGGTGAGACTGGCAACTCCATCATTATCATCATCATCATCAGAGTTGGATTGGGAGCTTGAACCATCAAATCTCATTCCTCGCTAACATGGGCTTGAGCCTTGTACTGATTCTTCTTCATGAACTTGCCCTTCCCACGGTGCTCCTTCTTCTTGTACCCCCTTCTCCTTCTCATCCTTCATGTCCTTCATGTTTGGACAATTGGTGATGAAGTGTCCCATCTTGATGCACTCAAAGCATGCCCTGTTGATGAGTTTCTGCTTTGTGTCCTTCGAGTACTTGTAGCTTCTTTTTTACTAAAGAACTTATCGGCACCTCCCGTCTTGAACATCTTGGAGAATCTCCACATAAATAGGGAAACGTTCTCTTCATCATCGCTTGAGCCATCCTCAACAATGTGCTTGGCCTTCAATGAAATGTTCTTCTTGAGGCATAAGTTGGAGGCCACAAGCTTTTTCTTGTCTTGGATTGCCATCTCATGTGCAATGATTCTTCCAAGCACCTCAATGGAAGTCATCTTCTTGAAGTCGTCTCTCTCACAGATAAGCATCATCAAGTACTCATACTTATGTAAAAGAGCTCGTAGCATCTTCTTGATGATGAAGTGGTTGTTGATCTCCGGCACCCGAAGGACATGAGCTCATTCACAATGTGATTGAGACGTGTGAACATTTAATTCACACATTCATTCTCCACCATGGTGAAGCGGTTGATCTTGCTTGTTAGGACATCGAGCTTGGACTTCTTGACGGAAGAATTTCTCTTGTGGATCTCCATGAGCATGTTCCATATGGTCTTGGCAAGCGTGGTCACTCGGTTGAACTCATTTGGCTCAATGTGTTGAAGATGGCATTCGTCGCTTGGGCATTGAGGTAGATGTTCTGGTGGTCACCATTGGTGAGCTCGCCTTTGTTGATCATTGTATAACGATGGACAACAATGTGACAAATGCTTGGGCTAATAGCCATTAAATGTATCTTCATTTTGTGCTTCAAACTTGTATAATTAGAGCCATCAAAATATGCACTTCTACCAACATGAAAACCCTTGTTAGAAGACATCCTCGCTCTTTCCATAGTTAAACCAAAACATAAAAGCACGAGGCTCCAATACCAATTGAAGGATCAAAGATGACATCTAGACAGGGGGTGAATAGACTAATAAAAAAATCCTACCGATAAAACTAACACACCCTAAACATACTAGTAAGACAACAAGTAAACTATGCAATGACACAACAAAATATAGTGAGAGTGAGGATGAATTATTACAAATAAGGGGGACATAGTGATTTGTTATTGAAGTTCGAGCCTTTGGGAATGATCTACATCTACTTTGAGAAAGCTTGATTCAAAGATTGAAGTCAGCACTGAAACATGCTCTTTCCTCAAAGGGCTTGCAGATGTGAAACAATATTCCTTCTTGGTAGCTTTTCACCTTGCGGTAAGCGAACTTCAACCTTCACAAAATTCTCAGCTTCTTCACAAGCTTGAAGACTTTCGAGCGACGCCTAACCATCTCGGAGGTGCCAACCTCCAAAGTAACACGAACTTGGTCTTGGCTTATAGATGATCACTTGCTTGAATGCTCAATGGAAATTTAATCCAAATCCTCAAGATTTCTCCCTCTCAAAGCTTCTCACAAGAAGGCAAGAGAGAAGAGAGCAATAGTACAGCTCTAGATTTGAGACAAAAAGAATTTTCTCCACGCAGTGAGAGTGGTGGCTTATATAGGATGCCCTAAAAAATCTAGCCGTTACTCAGGAGGTTTCGGACAACCTCGTTCAGAGGTTTCAGGATCCAAACACAACAGCTAGTTTAGGAGAAAAACACTGCTCAGAAGGTGTAGCTCAAATATACTAAACAGTTCAAAATCTTAAGAAAATCCAAGACCCGGAGGGTCGTGACTGAAGCAACTCGGAGGTTCCTAGAGATCCTTACTTAGAGGTTCCAGACAAACAAAAACAAAGCCAACTTGGTTACCTAGGAGGTGCCAGACCATGAAGATCCAGATGGAAGAAAACACTGGGGCAGAGGCTAAATCCAGGCTCAGAAGTTTCAGACGAACTTCTGTGGGATGGTTCGGACGAAGCTAGGGCTTTGGTACAAAAACTTTGTCGCCACTCAGAGTGTCCGGACAAACCTCACTCGGATGTTCCAGATAACATAAACACTTTGGATGAAGCTATTGAGTGGACTTCGATAATCCGGATGACCTTGACTCGAAAGGTCTGGGTGAAAAATGATATCTGGATAGAAGTTCTGTCTTAACTCAGAAGGTCCGCATAGTTGGAACTCAACTGGACAGAAGTTCTGAAAGGTTTTGAATACTTCAAACGAGCCTTACTCGGAGGATCCAGGTCAACACTTAGCATGCTAGAACCTAATCTCACACACACTTCGACATTTCGGTCGACTAGTTCGGACATTCTAGATGAACATTGAAATGTGGTATAGAGAGTTTTTCAAAGACTTTTAGAATAGATTTTCATTAGGCACTTAGAAAGTTATCTTTTTTCATGCTATTAACTAGCTCACCTTTATAGTACGGTTGTTCTATACACACTGTGATCATTTGATCACCAAAATGATTACAAAGAGTTCTTAACCTTTTTGATTTTATGTCATCTCTGTTTCAAGCTTTTTAAGAGTCACCAGTGTCTATTCCAACTTACCTTGAGGACTAAATACCTAATCAACATCTTGATACACACAATAGTTATTTAATTATTTTGTCATTAATCATCAAAACCTATTTAGGAGGCTAAAATACACTTTTAGCCTCAAGATCCGAATGCACACACAAGAAAAACTTTAAGGCCAAACTCACGAGAGATAGGGGAACACATGATAGTCTTTGGGGAAACTTTCTCTTGTATCTCTAAACTCAAAAGACTTGCAACTCACGAGAGAGATAGCAGAACACATAGGCCCTGCTTGGGAGGGCTTCTGGAGCAGCTTCTCCCTATAATAAGCCATAAGCCCTCCCAAGCGACTGGCTTCTGGAACAACTTCTGCTTGGGCAGAAGCCAGTTTATTGAAGAGAAGCAGAAGCGAGCTGAGAATTGCTTTCTGGAGAAGCTGGCTCCTGCCCAAGCCCCAGCCCTACCAAACAGGGCCATGGTTGTCTTTGGGAAGCTTACTTTTATATATATGGGTTCAAAAGACTTGATACAGACCTATGTTTTTATTACTACTCAAATACAGAAACTTCAACAGAATTGGACTCTTCTTATCAAACAACTCCAACACAACGACCGACTAACGAGTTTATCTACCACACCTTTAAACTACTCATGTGTTATCTAGTGCCATGCACAAAAACACTTTGTCATGCACGTACATGACTTATCTAGCGCCTGCACGAAACACTTGGTCACGCATGTACACAACTTGATTAGGATTCGGAGTATTCCTTATTTTGGAAGAATCCAAGTAAGAATCTATATAAATCCATAAAAATATGGCTATAGGAACTCAACTCAAGTAATCAAGCAATTCAAAACCAAGGTGCAAACAAGAGAAGATGCTAGATCGTATCTTTAGCACTAGATTTTAGTACCATGAGTCCTATAAAACCATAGAGGTTTAGGAGAGAGCAATAATACACTTTTGATATAGTACTTGAAGAATTTGCGGTCGGTTTAACCAAATCTTTTCTCTTTTATCGTGATTGTTTGTTGTCATTATTTTGGTAAACGGTAAGGGGTTCATTGACTTCGTCTCGATATCATGCACATCCTGATGTATTTCATAAACTTTGCTTGAATCCGAGGAGTACTGCACATAATTAAAGATACGAGAGTATAATGAACTCTATTACAACTCTTGATTATCTCCTCTTCACTTGTGGAGCAAGCTCTACTCCCGCAAAAAAAGAACGTTGCGTCTTGCAAAAGGAAATTATCTCGCAAAAAACAAACTAGAGAATGTTGTCTCCAAAGAGCTTATGTATTGGAAATGGTCGTCAAGTGCGGTGTTGGTGCAACCCATGGATATCGAGAGAAAAGTCCCTACGACCAATCTCTCAACAAGGACGTTGTCGCTTTAAATGGGTCTCCGACTTCCTTGATGAGCAGGGTGCGTGGAATATGAAACTCCTATCAGATTACTTTCTCCCGGCTGACATTGAGCATGTATTGAAGATCAGAACATAGATTTTCTTGCTTAGCATTATGAAAAGTCTAGTGTTTTTTCTGTCCGCAATGCATATCGCCTAACAGTTTCTACTCACAGACAAGCTACTGTGGGGGGGTTCTTCGAGCTCCAGAATAGATGGTACATGTTCTCTTTGGAATTGTGTGTGGAAGGTCCTTATACCGCAGAAGATGAAGATCATGGCCTGGAAAGTTGGCACGGAGGGTCTACCTACTATGGCAAATAGAGAGAGGCATAATTTGGAAGCTGTATACACCTTCCCGCTGTGTGGAGCTGATGCAAAAGACTCGTTTCATGCCCTGGTGACAAATAATCATGCTAACACACTACAGGACGCAATGAGGGAGGTATGGCCACTGCCTAGGAGAGAAGAAATAAGGAATACTAACCCGTAGTGGCTGTTTGACACCTTATCACAATGTAATTTGGGAGGAAAAATAATGATTATGCTACTGATTTGGAGAATTAGGTATATACGCAATGAGATGACACACAACAAGCCTCTGCCACCCAATTGTTGCATCCCCAAAATACCTGGTCAGCTACTTCTCTTCACTATTCATGATCCGACAACAGGATGGTCGTGACCCATTGAAAAAAAAGCAATCGATTACAGTGTTACCGGTCCCTGTGATTAAAATGAAGAAGGCAGTCAACCCTTCGATGCAATAGCTCTAGAGACCTCCTGATCTGGGTTGGACTGCCTTGAATTCGGATGGCTCCTTTGCCTCTCAAGATGGCTCTGCTAGTGCTGGAATGGTGCTTTGTGACTCGGCTAGTACCGTGCTATTCACAATGTGGAGGACCTTGGAGAGTTACTCGGGTGCGTTGAAGGCTGAACTATGTGCGGCTGTGGAAGGTTTGGTCTTGGCTTTGCAATAGACAAACCTCCCTATCATCTTCCAGACTGACTGCGAGTCACTGCTGCTAGCTATCACAAGCAAGAGCTATTGTAGTTCAAAGCATGCGTTCCTCATCAAGGAGATCTAGCTGCTGACCTCAGGGAATCGTGAGATCTTGCTCAAAAAATGTAGCCGTCACTATAGTAGGCTTGCCCATGAGCAAGCGAAGTTTGCTAGAAGGGAGTGTTATACTAATCTTTGACTTTATGACACCCTCCTTTGTGTACTACCGCTAATTTCTGCGGATTGTAACCCTGTACCTAAGTAATAAAGATCTTGTTTCTCTAAAGAAATAAGTACTTATTTTGGAGTATTGCTGCTTAACGAGACATCGATTGCCTAACATGCGCTCTCGTATATCTTTACTCTTATAAATATGTCAATTGGTGGTGAAGGTCCATCCACTTTTAGGCAGATCACCATTTGAACTTGATAGAAACGGTTGAGATAAGAATAGTATAATATTTTTAAATATATGATATATTTTATTTAATCTGTAGTAACGCATGGATATTATACTAGTACTAATAGATAATACAATCGTTGCAAAAAATGGTTGCAATGGTTACTATAAGATGCAATTATAGTCTGTGCGGTTACGGGCCTGACGAAAATGCAGCTCAGCCAGATGTTCTGGCTATTTCCTGCTGACCAATGCAAATTAAAATTATGAATTAAAGGCTTAGACCTTGTCCCTCCTTGTCCACAAGCAATGCGAGGCACGTCCAGCTACATCGCCATCACGCAGCAAAGCAATGCACGCAGCCACATATCCCGTCCAGTTACATGCACGTACGGTCAACCTCCGGGAATAATCCATCGCTTAATTAGGGCCGTTTGATGGTCAATCCGTAATCCAGTCGTTGATACTGCGAAGAAGCGTAGAGCCACGCCCCGCTTTGTCCCCTTGCTCGCCTCCCTTCCACATCCTCCTCGCATCTGCCTCGGCTTCTCCTAGCTACCCCCTCTCCCGCCGGCCGGCGCGGCGCCGCCGCGCCTTGCCCGATCCAGAGCTCGCTGCGCAGGACTCCCATCGCATCCGCGCGTGCCGCCTCGGCTGAGCGCCTGCCATTTCCACTGTGGGCTGCGCACCGTTTTCTCCCACCTCCGCAGCTGTGGCCGCCGGTCGCCGCCTAATTTGCTCCGCGCAGCGGTGAGCAATAGAATCCTAAATTAACATCTTTTGTTTGGTTATGTGTATGACTCTTCTGAAAGTCAAACTGATCAATTATAAGGGATCCTCAAATCGAATGGAGAAGTCATCGTACGCGTCTGCGAACTCCGGCGAGCTCGCCACCGCCGCCGCTTCCGGAGTCGGTAGGCCGGTGAGGGTGATACCTCTGCGGCACCCTCTGGAGGCGGCGGCGCGGGGGTCGGCCTCCTCCTTCCCGTCGTTGTGGTCGGTGGCGATGGAGAGGACGAGGGGGATGGGGCCGCGGGAATGGGCGGAGGCGGCTCTCCCGTGCTTGGCGTGGATGCGGAGGTACAGATGGAAGGAGGATTTCCAAGCCGACCTCGCGGCCGGCGTCACTGTTGGCGTCATGCTTGTGCCTCAGGTATCCTTGCTCTCACCACTCGGAGATTTTGTATTGCTTCGGCAGGATCGATTATTTTCTCGAAGAAATAATGATTTTAACTTGTTTGTTACTCAAATGACTCCATTGTGATTTGTTTACTCAAAATAAATGTCCCTGGGGATTAACTGGATCTTTTGGCTCCTGATCGAGCTTATTGACGTATTGGTTGCTTGAGTTCAGAAAAAAAATACGTATTGGTTGCCCCTTGCTTGTCGTAAAGTATGCTTGGTTGTCCTTTTATGCGGAAACTATTACAAATTTTTGTAAAACGCTATTCTGTTGGAGCTTGCTAATTGCTAATTCTGAGATCTAAAGCTGTGAATACAGCTTAATTGAGTACTTAATTGCACAAGGGAGTGTTACTAGAAGCAATTCATGGATCCCGTATATGGTTTGTTTGCAAACATCACCGTTACTTAAATGCAGCCGTGCTTTTGTGCATGTGGGATTGAAATATATATATCTTTTTGTATGCAAGGGTTTGAAATAGTATTATTCCAAACACGGAGTTGTTCCCTGTAATGCATTTAGTTTAGATGTGAAGGTCAACTACTCATATAGCTTACTTAAATGGCTAGTCGCCTAAACCCACTGTTAGCGCGTTGCAGAATTACACTTTGAGTAATTAGGTTGGTATGGCTAGTCGCCTACACCCACTGTTAGCGCATTGCAGAATTACACTTTGAGCAATTAGGTTGGTTTGCCTGTTGGCAACACAGTATTTTCCTGTCCAATTTTCCGGGCAATGGGCTTCTGGTTCTTGATTAGTTGCAAATGGGCTTCTGGTTCATCCTTCATGTAAGTTTAGCTAGTTAACTAGGAACGAATGAGATTGTCGCAGCCTATGGAGGGGAAAAATCCCAGGCAGTAATTGGTGGTAATTGGGTTTCCCGGCAACCACCGATTAGCCAACAAACTGGGCAACAAAAGCTCGATTTGAATTTGGTGTGTTTTCTACAAATTTTGTTTGAATATTGTATGTTCCGCATATTTTGTTTGAACTCAAAATTTTATTTGAAAATTTTGGTGGTAAATTGCCGAGATTTCCGGATTTTGTGAATTGGGTCTTGCTCCTAATTTGTATTGAACAAGTGTGCGTGCACATTATCTCAACTTAGTCACATCGCTTGTTACTTGGCTTAATTTTTTTACAAGTGTACTGTTTTGGAGTTTGTTTTTCGAGTTTTTACCCTCCATCTGCTGTACCTTGTTTATTTTTCAGAAATTACAACATACTCATTTTTTGTACTGTGTTGTAGGCAATGTCATATGCAAAGCTGGCTGGGCTTCACCCAATTTATGGACTCTGTAAGCGTTGATGTCTTTACGGCACCTCTCACTTTTTTCCTTTATGTTCTAAAATGAGCTTAGTAGTTGATGCAAATCATCTCTTTTCATTTCCATGGTGCTTAACAGACACAGGCTTTGTCCCACTATTTGTCTACGCAATTTTCGGGTCCTCACGACAATTAGCAGTAGGTCCAGTGGCACTTGTTTCTCTGCTAGTGTCCAATGTTCTTGGGGGTATAGTTAATTCATCTAGTGAGCTGTACACGGAATTAGCCATATTATTGGCGTTCATGGTTGGGATATTGGAATGCTTGATGGGATTGCTAAGGTAATTCTGTTTACTGAGGAAAGTTAGAGTTCCATTTATCCATTTTGGAGCAATTGAAGATTTTAAGCATTGAACTTGCTTTTGTAGAGGAGAAAATATGCAAACGTACATGCAGATTCATTGTTATTATATGCTTTAGCACTTTTGAATTGTATTAGCAATATAAAATGCGTATAGCTTAAATGTTTAACCCGCTAGCTGCATATCTTCGTCTTCTGATGCTATATCTTTTGCTAGAGTTTTTACCCAAGGGCTAAGTTGCTATCCCTTGTATTTTATCCTTTTGGCAAAAATGCACCTGAATTCATTTGACTTTGGGAAAAAGGGGCATATGAATCCCTCTACTTACAAAAGCGACACTGAAGTGTTTGTAGTATATCTAGAAAGGGAGCATGTAGGCGCCCCCTACCTCCATCTTGAAAATAAAAAAGGCAAGCCCTGCATCATGAACTATTCACATGTATTACTTGTTGTTATTGGTTTTATCGAAAGCAGACGATTGGACCTTCAAATTTTGCATTGTATATGCACTATATCCATGAACTTGTTTTGAATTCCTTTGGAATAGTGCATGGGGGCATCAGATTCACACTCCTTTTGGTACAAAAGTATTCAAACAGAGATCTAAGTGTGTTTTCTTTTAGTTATGTACAGAGTTTTGTACAATGGCCATGTCCTACTTTTATAATAGTTTGACCAAAATGCTCCTTTTCTCAAAGTAGATGGACTTTAGGTGCATGTTTGCCTTTTTTTTCAGACTTACCTGTCTTCCTGATTTGAGGGAGGTAAAGCTAAGATATCATCTGCATAAGCCTGATTTTCATTGAGGTTGTGTAACCTGTGCATGTATTTTTCTTCCTTACAGGCTTGGTTGGCTTATTCGTTTCATTAGCCATTCTGTAATATCTGGATTCACTACAGCTTCAGCCATTGTAATTGGTTTGTCCCAAATCAAGTATTTCTTGGGTTACAATGTTACAAGAAGCAGCAAAATTATACCGCTTATTGAGAGTATAATTGCAGGAATAGATCAGGTGGGCTTTCTTCCATCCCTGTGATTTTATTTGTTACCTCCTTATCAGCCTTCTTTTTCCCTGTTTTCTTTTAGATGCACACTGCTTAGACAAACAGGTTGCATTAAGAAATTGGCATCTGTTATATGCACATGGCTAGGGAATATTTTGCAGCCATTGTTGCCACCATCATTGTAACCTTAAGCATACGTGTGTGAACATCACTTAGTTGGATATTTTTTTATGGTGAAGCGACCCAGATAAGCATAAAATTTTATTTGCTTGTGATTTATACAAGTTTGACATAATATTTACTTTTATTACTTATTCTGTAAAGTATGTAAAGCTGTAATTTTCCCCCTGACTGACCACATCAAAAAATTGGATCCGCTTCTGTGTGTGATAGTATATTTATGGATATGTGCCTCAGGAGGAGCATCTTATCTGCTGCTACAACTGTAAATTGGGTCACTGGGATGAAACCATGTATAATTAGAACTCCCTACAAGCACCTTCGTTCAGTGATTTTTTCCTCACGTCTCATTTTCTTCTGTTTCACTATTCTTGCTTGACATATCTAACTTGAAACCAAAACAATTCGATGATACCTAATTTCGAAGCTCTGATTAACAAATTAACAACTCAAACCAGAATTTTCCTTTGAACAATAAAAGGAGAATGCTTTCCTTTGACTACAGTGAACAGTTCTTAAGTTTTAAGCTCTGCCGTTCATACAGATTAGACAGCATTAATCAACCTTCCTTAGACACACTGCATATATTAAAACTGCTGGTATTGTTCTTTCAGATCATGATACTATTTCTGTTATTGTAATTATACATGGTCATTAACTTAATATAGCAGTGCCGTTCTGCAGTTCTCCTGGCCTCCATTCATAATGGGATCACTGTTTCTTGCTGTTCTTCTAATTATGAAAAAGCTAGTGAGTTTCCATTGCTTTCTTTCTCACATTTCTTCTTCAGTTAGCTGTTTGATTTAAAATATTACACCGAGAGAAATTTATCATTTATGACCTCTAAAATTCTTGCAGGGAAAAACAAATAAAAAATTACGTTTCCTAAGAGCTTCTGGTCCACTAACAGCTGTTGTTCTTGGAACATTGTTTGTGAAGGTTTTCCATCCACCTGCCATATCAGTGGTGAGATAAGCTCTTTATATTGATCTATCCCGAGTTTTTGATGACATGCAAACACAGTAAAATAGCTGTGAAACCTGCACCTTGCTGTGCTATTTTGTCGTTCATTTGACATTGTTTTGATGATGCACATCCATTCTTTGAGTTTTTGGTGATTTTTTGTGTCCGAGCGTGTATCATCAAATGTTTTGATTATAGATGACTCTTCAGACATTTTCTTTGGATATGATGTTCTGTGAAAGTCAAAGCAAATGCTACATGTGTGAGGTCTGGTATTCAGATACTTCTTAATCTGTAACTCAAGTGTGCACCTATGGTAAATGTTAACTTCTTGTCCATTATAAGTTCTCACTGAGTCATAGTTGACAGACTGCCACAATCAACATAAGGTTGATTGTCACTTTGGCAAGGCACATACTTGGGTGATATTTTTATTTTATCAACTTAAGTTTATTATCATGCTTCACATATTATGATGGAAAACTACATCACAAGTTATCTTCTATTTCTTGAGTGCTTAGGTAGGCGAAATACCACAAGGCCTTCCCAAGTTCTCCATTCCTCGAGGATTTGAACATCTGATGACCCTAATGCCAACTGCAGTACTTATCACTGGTGTTGCCATTTTGGTAAAAACAAGTTGCTATTTGTTTTCTGTTTTTTACTTTCTTTAGTGGCCATTAAACATTTGTAGTATATAATTTTAGGAATCTGTTGGGATCGCTAAAGCTTTGGCTGCGAAGAATGGCTATGAGTTGGACTCCAACAAAGAGGTATGCCATAACCCGTTGAGTAATTATTTTTGTTGGTACAAGCTGCTCGCATTTGTTCCTACAAATGCAACTGTTTATATTTTGTCATGTTATCTAATTAAATAATGGGTTCCATGCACAACATGCTGGAGGACATAATAATCTTCACGCCTATAAAGAAACTAGTTGGTCATGATTGTCCGTCCACCTTGGGTTCATACCAACCATCTGATCTGTTGCTAACGGCTAAGAATGTGATGGGATTGCCCACCACCTACTTAACTCTGTTTGCAAAAACACCCAACTCTAAGATGAATTTTGCGGATACACCGAGCAGCACCTCAATTCAATAAAGTAAATGGCTGCGTAGGCATGCCTCCTTCACGTACCAGGAAGGGAAGATTTGTCCATCGTGGTTGTGTGTGCATGCCTCCTGGACGTCCCAGCTAGGAATGATGCAGCCATCCTCATGCATGCAGACCTCCTGGACATGGTAGATGTGGTTGGGATCCTTGCTGGGCTAGGCATTGCTGCTGCCGTCAAGGAATCTGACTGTGCCGTAGCCACAGGTTGCAGTGCTGCCTGTTGGTGTAGTGCCACCATCCTTGCTGCTGGATGCGGCGCCTCCACTGCACAAGGGTGAGGTTGCGCCACCATTGGAGAAGGAAGTGGCTGCGCCCCTATGGCCTCCATGGCCCCTGCAGCAGCAAGCGTCTCCTCCTTCCGGGAGGTGTTGATGCAGTTTAGCTCTTGATGATCTTCCATGCGGTCGCTGATTGTGGAGAGGGTAGTCTTGACTCTTGATGTCCTTCACCGGCATGTGGCTGCCGATGGTGGCGAGCATCAGTTTTGACTCCTGCATGTACTTGAACTCCTGGCAGATCACTTAGAATTGGAACCCATGGATGAAGGTGCGGCAGGAGGCTCTGATACCAAATCTGTTATGTGCTAGCTAATCTTGTGGTGGGAGAGAGAGGCACCCTCCCTGATGGGGAGGCTAGATAGAAGAACTATTTCTTCTATTTTCTTCCTTATTAATCTCAATAATTTGCCTCCTTTTATAGAGGAATAGAGACCCTAAAAGAAGATGACTAATCACAATCTCTAAACAATAGGAGATATCAATCTCAATCTCAATCCTGAGAAGCCACTCAGGTTCTTACTGGCTAGCACCATGGATGATGGGCTTGCCAACCTGGGTTCGATCCTCAGCTGTCTTAATTAACTGTGCCTAGTTCCTCCTAGGCATCACTCTTTTTTGTTTTTTCAATCTCAATCCCTGTACTCTAGGATAGAACTTGCTAACAAAGGAAACAACTAACTAATCTTTATCCGCTGCTATCCGTGCCTTGTGTGTGGCCTCCTTTGGGCCTAGTCCATGCCTATAACATGTTATCTAAGTCAACAGTAGGTTAGCGTGCACGAATAACTAGTTATCATGAGATTTCGAATTTGTAGGTTGCCATAGTAAATATATGAAATCATCTGTTAAGAAATGAACAAGATGAATTTGGCTCCCATTTCTTGTTTTCTTTTTCTTTTCTTTTTCCTTTGTGTAGCTTTTGTTAAGTCACTTTCACTTTGCACTTCAAATTTGGGAATGATAATGTTCCATCAAAGCTTGTTGTGTAAAAGCTAGGGATCATTGTTGTGTAAAAGCTAGGGTGATCAAGATGCCTGTCCCAGCTGGTAACACTAGGAAATTTAACTTAGTGACTATTGTTTCCAGAGGCATGAATGTCTCAGTCAATTATTCCATAAAAATGAAGTGTTGTGTGAACGATCCTTTTAAAATGTAGCAGTTTATCAAGGTCACAAAACAAATTTGGTGGTTTACAGGAATATACAAAACTATATATGCACATCTGTATATAGCAGTGTTCTTTGTTTCGACCTAATATTCTCATTGTTCAAACTCAACTCTTCTGATCAAGTTTTCTTTCTCACAGTTATTTGGTCTTGGCATAGCAAATATATGTGGTTCATTCTTCTCTGCATACCCTGCTACAGGTGAAATACTAACCATATTTAATGAGAAATATCTGTGCTACTTCATTCATCTGTATTTCTCTGTTCTTTACCTTAAAATTACGATGTTTTAGTTACTCGCGAGGCTTTACAATGCTGATTATTGATGGATGTCCATGCAGGCTCCTTTTCTAGGTCAGCTGTGAATCATGAAAGTGGGGCAAAGACTGGATTATCTGGAATCATAATGGGCATAATAATTTGCAGTGCTCTCTTGTTTATGACACCATTATTTACTGATATACCTCAGGTAAGATTAACCATTGTGTTGTTGTCTTGGTGACACTCATTAAGTAGTTATTGGGATGCTCGATGGAGTTTTCCATCTGGAAACCTTTTATTGCATGTTGCTTTTCTGTTTGCCTTTTTATCTTTGTTTTAATGCTTTCAACAGTAATAGATTAGACATGATCCATAATATCACTATATTTTAAGGCACTTCTAAGTATAGATTTTAGGCCCTATTTGGAATCCTTAATTTTTCCCAATTTTCTGTTAGAATCGAACTGTTCTTGTAAAACTTCGGCAAAATTAAGCGTCCCCAACAAGCCTTGTATGTGGGGGTGTATATTTCACAATTTCAAGTTCGAGTTTGAGTTTCCTCACATAAAAAGAGATGAAGTGTACGTTTTTACATTTGCAGATTTACTATAATAAATTTGTATACTCAATTGTATAAAAGGTAACAAAAACACGTAAATTTATTATATTTAAGTTAAATTTACTCCTAAAGAGTCAAATGAATTGTACAATGTTGTTTCTTAAAATGTACAACTTTATTGTACTATATGCAGAAGTCAAGTTTTTTAAGGTCCAGCTTTTCAAAATAAATAAATAAACTGTTGTACCAAATGTACAATCTAAATAATTTCAAATAAAAAATATATATCTGTAGCATAGTCTACTTGTGCTTAACAAGATCTAAGTGTTCTATGGTTACTTACAATTTCATCTCATTTTTTCTCTTAGTGCGCATTGGCTGCCATTGTGATTTCTGCTGTCACTGGCCTGGTAAGGGCATCTGAATACTCATATCTATATATACTATGATTGAGAGTTTGTAACAAATGCTCAAGTTAATCATGATGCCTGCTGGCGATGTAGTACCTTTTTCCCAAGAAATAAAGCTATACCTTTTTTTTTCCATTGTAGCTTAAAATTTCTGCTCTAACATGCCATCTCAGTTTGTTATTTAGCTCTCCTTTCTTCTAAAGGTTTATTTTTCATGATTTAAATTATTTCACACCTGATTTCTCATGGATATTGGCACTGTATTTAGGTAGATTATGAAGAGGCCATCTTCCTGTGGGGTATTGATAAGAAGGATTTCTTTCTATGGGCAATGACGTTTATTACGACATTAATTTTTGGCATTGAGATTGGAGTCCTTGTTGGGGTAAGTATAAATATATCCTGGCTCATTTCAGTTGGTTAATGCATCGATCTTCAGCTGAAGTGTCGATAAGACTGACATGAACATTTTCAGATTTAGTATGAAGAATCATTCATTTGACGGTAACATTTTCCTTTGTAGGTTGGATTCTCACTGGCCTTTGTAATCCATGAATCAGCAAATCCGCATATAGGTGAGTAAATGTACTACTCTAGACATGAGGACCACTTGCAATCTGCTAGATAGCACGACATCATTATTGCTTGAAGTTAGCAACCACCCTTCTATCTCACCGTGCTCCTCTATTGGATCTTTGATCTACTCTTATTTCTTCATTGGAGAGTTTGGATGGTCTTTGCCATTCTTTCCCAATCGTCCTTATGTTAATATTTTTTGAACTGTTTGGTCTGAAGCTCTCGATGTCTAGTTCCTTTCATATGTTTTTATGGTCCATCTGCAGCTGTTTTGGGTCGTTTGCCTGGAACCACTGTGTACAGGAATACATTGCAGTACCCTGAGGCTTATACATACAATGGGATTGTTGTTGTCCGAATTGATGCACCAATCTACTTTGCTAACATAAGCTACGTAAAGGACAAGTAAATCTCTTGATTTGTTTGAGCAGTTTGTGTTATTAAGGTTCTTTGTTACCCTGGTGGAAGTTCTTGTGGTAACCAAAATCCTTTGTCAGGTTGCGCGAGTATGAGCTCAACCTCCCAAATTCAAACCGGGGACCTGATGTTGGAAGGGTGTACTTTGTGATCCTCGAGATGTCCCGTAAGACCTTTCTTTTCTGTTGCAATGTTCATAAGACGCACACTCAAGACTGGTTTCTGCAACAAGTTGTTTTACTTTCATTTGAAAAAGAATCTTATTAGCATTAATCGGACTAGCTAGATGAATAGTTTAGATGATAGAAAAATTTGGGCATGCAGCTGTTACATACATCGACTCAAGTGCTGTTCAAGCTCTCAAGGACTTGCACCAAGAATACAAAGCACGTCACATCCAGGTTCTTACCCTGAGCACTTCTTCTATTCACTAGTTCACTACTTTATGAAAACTAGTAACATATCTGCGTGGAAGTAGCATTTCAAACCCTGGGAGGCTTTTTGATTACTTGCAGATTGCTATAGCCAACCCTAACCGGCAGGTGCACCTACTCCTATCAAGAGCGGGCATCATCGACATGATCGGTGCAGGGTGGTGTTTCGTGCGAGTGCATGATGCTGTGCAAGTATGCCTCCAGCACGTGCAGAGTTCATCATCAAATGCCATTAAGCTGTCCCCACAGGCGTCTGGGTACTTAGCTGACTCTCCCAAGGCGCAGCCACAGCGGTATGGCCTCCTCAAGAACCTATGGAAAGCACAGGATGGGAACGGGAGCGCTGGTGATGAGGCTCAATCGTTGCTGCGCCAAAACCTTGTGTAATACTATTACCAATTCCCTCCTCTTTCAGTGCCTATTGGTATGTATGCATTTATTTGTTTGTGTTGTGTGCATTTGTTTAAAGTTATTAACGTCCGTTACAGTGTACAGAAAAACAAAGGAGAATGTAATTAGTCAATTACTCCCTGTTTTGTTGTTAATAGAGTAGGAATTTAGGATTGGGTTGTAAAAGGACAGTGTCTGCTCTGTCCATACATTGGTTATCTCTATAATATTGGTTTTTCGGGGGACTGGTTATCAGTGTAATAAGGATGTAATAATCTATAAGAGTACATGGAGCAGCGATTTGGTAGAATTGATATTCTTGCAAAAAGAAGATAAATATGTACTACTTCTATTTAGTTCTATGGCTGGCATTCGTGTCCACATTCTTTTTCGCATGTAACAGCCAGGTATGCAGGTTTGGGATTCCCAGCTGAATAATTAGTGTTGTGAATGAGTTGACCTTTGTTTTCTGACGAGGAGAGACAGAATTAGTCATCTCCTGGACTGGTTGATTCTCGCTCACACATGCGCGCAGGGTGGAAGGAAGATTGGGTGCAACATTTTTCATAGAGCTAGATGAGCTAAATGGGTGTTATTAATTTGCTGCATTTTGCAGTGCCTCTATTCGTCGGTATGTTAGATACCTCTGCTTGCGAGACCGTGGACTTATTATCGGTCCTAGTCAATTCAGGGGGCTCTTCGTTTGGGCTTATTGTCTAGTTTATGGCTGCAAGAAGCTAGAAGTCGAAAAGAAGATTTGGCTGTAGAGATAAGCCTTTTTAAAACTCTGTTAGTAGCTAGAAGTTGGTCTTGGACGGCTTTTTAAGCTTATGTTAGAATAAGATATAATTTTGCCCTCGAAGTTGCTCAGCTAATTACACAAAACTGTCACTCATGCCCTTACCCATCTCCCTCTGTCCTGAGCTCCTCCCCCCCCCCACGCCTCACACCCCGTCCCGAGCCCCCCTCCCATGGCCCACACCTCGTCCCGAGCCCTCCCTCACGCCCCGTCCCGAGCCCCTCCCCTACACCCTACCGCTATAGGCCCCGCCACCGGCTGTCTGCTCCTCCTGCCATCCTCCTCCCTCACCACGACCGTCGGCGCTTCGCTCCCCTTGCCATCCTCCTACACCGCCATAGCTGCAGGCGCTCCCGCTCCACCCGCCGGTCCCGAGGACACCGTGCCACCACCCAACCTCCCGTTCCCCCTGCCTTCCCACCTGTCGGTCCCGCGGACGCCGCGCCACCGCCCAAGCTCCCATTGCCAGTGCTCGGGTCCTGAAGTTGGCCCAGCCTCCTCCTCCCCCACCCCGGGCATCCACCCTCCTCCCCCGCCACCATGCCAGATCTGGCTCCCCCACCACCAATGCCTCCTCTGGTGCCCCGATCTCCTCCTCCCCCGCCACCGGCACCCGCCTCCTCCCCCACCTCGGCGTCCGCCCCCCTCCCGCCGCAACCGCCCCGCTAGGGTTCCGGGGGCACGCTATTGGCGGCCTCTCCAGCCACGCCACCGACCGGAACTGATGTGTGTTTGTTCATCAGTGCAATTCTTGTTCATCATTTTTGTTCAAGAACCGGATGAACTTTGTTCATGCAAAAAATTTGGTGATTTTGTTGTAATATTGTCAAACAAAGAAAAGGGAAACGAAAACCTAGATAGGGACTTATGTACAACTTTGGTTTACAATTTCTAGTGGAGGTTCATATCTTGTTTATTGCTTAGTTCTGTTTTCTATTATCTTGGGGAAGCTTGTTAAGTTCGTGGTTATCATGCTTGATCAGTTCACTGAAATCATTATATATGTATATACTAAGATTCGTGATTATGTATATATGTACCGATGCAAAATATTGTTCTATATACTAAGATTTGTGATTTCCCATGTTGATTTGGTGCTCAAACCAAAAGTTTACTAAATGAGTGCACCACAATGAGTGGATGACTACACTTCATATGTTGCTCATAACAAATTAAATGTTCATAATTTAATTGAAGAGGAAAACATTGCAATAAGACCCTGAAGAGGAAAATATGGAAAGAAGAATCAAGTGTAGGTCATCAAAGTGGAACCCCCTTGACATCGTTGATACCAATTTTGGAAGAAAGACCGAAACTCTACGAAAAAGGTAAAGTCCTTCAAAGGAAGATAAAATCTTCGAGAAAGCTTTTCCTCCTTGCATTTCTTTGTGAGCCAATCTATCCTTTGCGAATACTTGGATCCTATGAAGACTAGCTCTTTGATGTTTGCTAGGGCCTTGTGAACTTGTGCTACTTAGAATATCCAATTTCAAGCAATTAGAAATTGTTAGTCTTGTAAGATCTTGGTACAAAGAAAAAGAGGAAGAAAAGAATCAAAAAAGGAGAAAAGAAGAAAGAAACAAACAAGTGCCTCGATAATCTTGTAGGATAACACAAGCTTGAAAGGAAACCAAAGTAGGAAGGGTAGCCGTGTGTAAATCCTAAGCCCTCAAAACTTTGCAATCGAGCTAGCGTCTTCCCTTAAACTTGTGCAACACGAGCTAATATTCTTCGCTAGGAACATCTTGTATTCTAACTCATTTCCTTTGTTGCACAAGTCTCATTATCCTTATGTGTGATTTATCTCACGCTTCACTTATATCCTTTGAGATAAGCTTCTACTGCTTTGTTATATTGTGGTTCAGTACTTATCATTGCACTCAATTTTCATTTTCCTATTGTGTTGTGCTAATTCTATCCAAGATCCACATAAGCTCTGCTTTTGATAGTGGTTTAGGATTTGGAACTCTATCAATAACATCTTGAGAGTCACCAGATCCCCAGCAAACTTCGATCCTTACATTGAAAGAAAGGCAAGGACCCTGGTGGTAAGTGAGAGGGGAGTAAAGAGTGTAGGTTTCCAATTTCCAGAAACACCATACACATATATACTTTAGCATATCCTAACCATGTCTAGGGACGGATCACATGGAGCCAATGAAAATGAAGAGCACGTGACTCGAGGCCAACACATGGTCCTCCAACGGAGTCTTCCGACACCATAGAGAACTTGAATGACATGACTGAATAATTGGGCATTGCGAGGACAAGCATTGTTCGAGAGGTCATTTAATCTCTTTGAGGCCAACTTCCAAAGGCAAGATTGCGGCTCGTTGTACCCAAGCTCGAGAAGCCGCAAACACCGAATGCCACTCACTTCGTCAAGAACTCGAGCACAAAACAATGGGTCACATGGCCAAGTTCGAGTAGGAAGCAACCATGGGTCACGTGGCCAAGTTCTCCAAAGGCTATCACGTTGGTGTGTGTTGTTGGAGCTGTATCCATCTAGGCCTCCCTAGTTATCGTTTCTTCCTTGACAATCGAGACCCCTCCGTATCAGTCGTCGTCGTCGTCGTCATCGTCAGCGAACCATGGAATTTGGAGCGAGGACACCGACTCCTTCCTTGGACAGGTCCTCGTCGGGGAATAGCTCGTGGAATCGGTTTCTGTGCCTGACTTGCTATTGTAGCGGTCGTGAGCAAGGACCTGTGGCTTGATAGCCTGTCATCTTTTTTCCCTAACACACCAAGCGCGTTGATATCATTTAGAGCTGGTCAGTGTCATTCACTCTTGGGAACTGCGGCTTGTCGGTCAGAAGCTCTGCCATCAGGTAGCCAACCACGTATCGATGAGCTCATCACATCCTCTAGGTGTCTCCAAAAAATCCTTGGGTTCCATGACTAGAGTAGGGTAGTTTACAGTGCCAACTCCATATCCATGATGGTCAACGTGGCCGCCCCCATACTCCTTGACCTTCACGATGTTACCGTTGTCAATGAAGAAGATGTTTCTAGGGATTATGAGGGGGTGGACAATGTCGTGGTCGTGCATCGCCTTGGTTTGTCTCAGGACACGGCACATGACACGGCACGCGTCGGCGTCTGAGAACCACCCCTGCCATAGCAAGGCATCATGCAAACTCAGCCCAACGTACTCTATGATGAAGCGATACTGCATCGGGGCCATGCAAGCGGTGGTGGAGATGAAAGCCGAAAGGGATGGCACCGGTGTGGTGGTGGGGAGGTTGTAGAGGTCCCCATAACTATTGCAACAAAGAATCACGCGTTTGGTTCACCGATTCTTCACAGACAAACCAAAAGCGCCAAACTTGATGGAACAAAGATTATCACGAGTAAATTTGTGAATGGAGAGCAAATTACAGATGATAGAAGGAACTAACAAAACATTGTTAAGATGAAAAGATGGATCGGAAGGAGTAGAGTCGGTAGTGTGACCGGAGTGAGAGATGGGTACCGAGGTAACATTGCCGATGGTCACGGAGTATGGAGGAGAAAAGGAAGAGGGGTGGAGTAAGTTAACATCATCATAGGTCATGTGAGACGACGTGCCGGAATCCATGACCCAACTGCTTTGCTGGAGGGCAAGGTTGTTCGTGGTGGACATGAGGCTAGTGCTACTCCAGGAGGTCAGAGAGGACGAAGGGGCCAGTGATTGGTGTAGTGGTGCCGAGGTTGTGTGGTACACTTGGGGAGGATGAGGTCCGAGGAGGCTCGGTCTGTTGGGAGCGTGCCACTGACTGGCACCTGGGGAGAAGCAGACCCATGGCTCGGCTGGCATCGATGGGGCAGATAGTTACTAGAGGAGCCATTGTTGCTGTGACTGTCCTTGTTCTTTGGCTTGGTGGCAGCTCTTACCCTTCCTATTGGAGGATGACTCGCCACGACAGCTCGTGTTGGAGCAAGAGGAGAAGCATCGGGTGAGGCCACTAATGGTGTTGAGGACAAGCGTGCGATCACTGATGGAGAGTCGTTGTCACAGAGAATGTTGACTAGCTCCTTCTGACGCAAGCAGTAGTCGGTGATCGAAAGATCACCTTGGGCCAAACCACGGAATTCATTTTTGAGGTAGATGGCCTTGCTCGCCTTGTTGTCATGGAAGAGGGCCTCAACGGTGACCCAAAGGGCTCGAGCTTTTTTCTCTCACGTGAGAATCATGTCGAGGATGTTGTCATTGATGGCGTTGTACAAGACGTTGAGGACGATAAAGCCAATGATGAAGTCGTCGGCAAACCACGTGGCGTCTGTGGGGGCAGGTTGAGCTGAACCGTTGACGTGACTGAGGAGTCCGGATTGGCCGAGGAACACGTGCATGAGGAGGATCCACTTTGTATAGTTCAGGGAGTGAAAGTTGAGGATGATCAGAGTGGAGGGCTTGAGGCCCCCGGCAGAGCCGAGCGTGGCGGTGGCTCTAGAAATCATGACACCGGCGCTAGAGGAGGTGATCGCACTAGAGGTGTGATCAGAAGGGGCGACAGATCATGGTGGGCAGCAGAAGGCAGGGGATTGAAGACCAATCTGATACCATGAAAACCAGAAAGGAGAGAGGGTTTGGAGGAAGCCATGTGCAGGCTAACACTCGTGGGGTTCCGTTTGATATATAGGGCTCAAAGAGAACAATTAGGGATTACAACTATAATTACGAGATAGCCTACATGGGTTAGGATATTTATATAAGGAATCAAATCTTTAACAGTGTATGGCGCCAACTCCATATCAGTGATGGTCGATGCAGCTGCCCCATACTCCCCGACCTTCACGATGTTACCACTTCGTCGACGAAGATGTTTCTAGGGATTATGAGGCAATGGACAATGCCGCAGTTGTGCATCCCCTTGGTTCCTCTTTGGACATGGTGCATGACGTGGCACATGTTGGCCTCCGAGAACCGCCCTTGCTGCATGAAGGCGCATCATGTAGGCTCAGCCTGATGTACCCCGTGATGAGCCGATACTGTGGCCCCCCCAGTGGCACTAGGGTCGTCGTCACACGCGATATTGTGGAGACTAACTAGGGAAGGGTGTCCGCGAAAGGCCGCTAGGGAGCTGCCCTCCCGTAGCATGTCGTGGACACTGGGAGCATCCCTGGTCATGGTGACTCTCTCCTCAGGCTGATGAGCTCATTAATCTTGATGCAATTGAGACAGACTCCCATGGGGGTCATCTCTGTTCCTGCCCTGGTGTGCGCGTTGATCTTGGTGTAGAGAGAAGCTAGTCGCATGTCGGGCGTGGTTGACGACGCCGTGATCTTGGTGCTCATTGTTGGTCATGACCGCAGTGGAACTACAGGTTCTCTACTAGCTAGCTAGTGCAAGCTAGTGTTGTCAACTATGCCTGGGAAGCGAGCACGACTACAAAATTCCTTATCTAAGGCAGTTCAGGAACCGTATCTTAGGACATGGATCTGTCATGACCCCATGTGAGGTCATATCGTAGGCAGTTCTCATTAAGAAAAGCCTGTGATACCCTCTTATCACATACGGTTTTTCGTTTAGAACTGCCTGTGGTCACATTGCAGGTGGTTTCTATAGAAAGAATTGCCTATGATGGTTTTTGATAGGAACATTCATTTTCTAGTTTATAGGCTAGCATCAGGATATGCATATCACAAAATAGAACAACAAACATATATATCGCATTCAAGAAAATTCACAGATCATATCACATTCATTCACACTCAGCATCCATTTCATTATAAATTATATCAAATTCATTCACAAAGTATACTCGATATCCATTTCAAAGTCTACAAGTTCATCACAACACATGCATATATATCACATTACTTAAGAAGTTCACATCAAATTTTGATCAATCTTCTTCCAAGTCGTAGGCGTGGAATTGACTGCAATCGTTGATGAACTCTCTCACAAGGAAGGTGCCAATGACTTCTCGTATTCTATCGAGATGGGATGGAAGATATTTACCTTCCATCTTGTCGCATCTCTCCCACACCCTATGTGAACCCAAATAGTTTGCTTTAGTCATTACAATGCAAAAGGAGTGAACAGTTTGATTTAAATATGTTGAAAATGAGCTTACTTGTTGAGAAATCTTCCAAACAGTTCTACATCAAAGTTCGTTGGCAATAACGAGTCCAAGTACATGACCCTTCGATGGTATTGTATATGATGGCAAGAATCCAATGCTCTCTGCACATAGTTATGTTACCGTGTTTAGTGAATCGGGGTTATTTAGGGGATAAAGTTCAAATGAATGTAGCTAGTGCAACATTTACGCCTGATTGTATGGAAGAAGTATGAATTCCTTATCTTGTTGAGCAAGCAACACGTTTAGCACGTACTTGCTGACAAAATCTTCATTCTCTTTGATTTTTTATGTGGAGACCACATGTGGATGGAGGAACCTTGTCTTTATGTGTTTCCTTCGACATTGTTCCATTGTTAATCCACACATAGAGAAGGTAGGAGTTACATATACATGGCATTAGTTTGTATAACACGAATATAAACCATGATTGTACATAGTTATAGTGTATAGCATTTGACGAGCGATAATTCAAAGGACCAGAGGTTTTGGAGTTCCCACAAGTCGACGAAGTTCACAAAGAATTGATAGTCCTCAAAGTCGTGGTAGAAATGGTACTTTGTGAACTCTACCTTGATAGTCGTGCTGTGTTGTCTCGACGGCTTCTTGCACTCTTTGGGCTTTGACTTTGCGTCTCGCTTTCTCTTAATGTGCAGCTTCGACGTCTTCACCGGAGATGAATGGGCCTTAGTTGGAAGCTTAGGTGCAAACAATGTCGTTCCTGCTGGCGCGGTAGTCATCATGGTGGCCTTGTTTGGTGCAACATTTGCCTCCGGAAGCGCGAGTAGGTCTATCTGTCATGATTCAACTTGGCCAATACATGGAGGTTGCCGGTCCTCCAAAACTACATCCCTCTTGGACCACTAGATAAATGTCCCTTCTGCTTGACCTAGTTTGGTGATCTCGTCGTTTTGAGAAACTTCAACTTGAGTCTGTCTCTCCATTTTATTGTATCTGTTCTTGGCTTTGGGATAATCTATTTTAAAGTGTTTGTCCATTGAGAATATTAAAAGTGTAATTATTGTAATGTTTTTACTATATACTCCTATTTAAATGTTCAGAAATTGTATCTAAGGGCACGTGCCCTGGTTTGTCTTCCTCAGCGATGTGCTATCGTCCGTTGAATTAAGCGATGGCATGGGCTATCATTCGTTGGATCAAGCGATAGCGCGGGCTATTGTCCGCTGGATCAAGCCATGGTGCGGGCTATTATCCGTTGGATCAAGCGATGGCGCGGGCTATTGTCCATTGGGTTAAGACTAACGGTGTGGGTTCGGATTTGATGACACCAGCACATCTAATTCTAAATGCGAAATTGAAAATGATTTATCTCCCAAACCGTTAATCCGATTCGTGATCCGTTTTCGCCCTTAGATTCTTCTCGATAAGTGCTTCAAAACTAGATCTCATGTTGATAGTTTCGAGAAAAAATTTCATCGTCACCAACTACCAAGTTATAGTGAACACTTACCAAGTTATTAGTGAACACTTACTAAGTTGTAGTAATTGATTTGCTGTTAGCCATTGTGCGCTGTTATGCAAGTACATAGAGGGGATAATGAAGTGTTATTAGGTAATACTTGATGATATCGAACCACTGGAACACTGAAATACATGTTTAAGTGGTGTAGCAGTGATATCCACTAATCCGGGAATTACGTAAATATAACCTGGTAACTCAGCAGTAACAATCTAAGTAACTTGTTCGTTAAACCTAATAACTACTAATGCTAAATAAAATTGTTAGAACATATCAATATGGGATCTAGATTTAAAGATATCGCCGTGATGAAGCTAACAATAAAAACGGATTATTAATCGGAGCAACAGTTTAACAGATAAAATATTTTGAATTTTCAAAAGAACCTTTGATTACATGTCTTTTATTTTTATCGGTCGTTATGGATGACTACCTAAGTCGCGTGTAGTCCTTTTTATAATATTTTAGAAATAGTTATATAGTCACGGTAGGAGTCGTCTGCTGGAATAGATTAAACGGGCTTATCGGGGAACGCTAGGTCAGCCCACACAAGACTTCCCACGAGCTTTCGCGTCGCGCCAAAACCGTCTTCCCGCCAAAGCAGACTTTCCCGCGTGTAAACTCCCGTAAAATTTCGCGCCGCCAGAAACACCCAGCATATACAGAAGGAAAACACCCACTTCCCATCTCCTCAATCCGACGAAACATCCCACCAACTCCAGATACACCACACCAGGAAAGCCTCGGAGGTGAAGGATTTGCTTGCGGTGCTGCCATGAAAGGGCGCGCGGTGAAGCTCCGGGAGGCACACAAGGCGGGCTCGCCAGCCTTCTGCTCGGTCGCGTGGGGCCCCGGCGGGCAGCACGTCGTCACCGCGTCCGCCGCCGACGTCGCCGTCCTGATCCACGACGCCGCGGCGGTAGCTGCCGGCGGCGGCGGCAGGAGCTCTGGTCCGGCGGCTGCGGTGGCCACGATCCGGCTTCACAAGGACGGCGTCACGGCGCTTGCCGTCGCGCCGGGCTCCGCCGACTCGCTGGCGTCCGGCTCCATTGACCACTCCGTCAAGTTCTACTCCTTCCCAGGTTCGTGGATCTGACTTTCCTGACGATTTTCACTTCAAGATCTGTGAATGACTCAGTGTTTCCTTCCAGATGGGAAGTTCCAGAGCAATGTTGCTCGGTTCACCCTCCCGATCCGGTCACTCGCCTTCAACAAGAAGGGCACCCTTCTGGCAGCGGCCGGCGACGACGACGGCATCAAGCTGATTGTGACGATGGACAACACCATCTCCAAGGTGCTCAAGGGCCACAAGGGCTCGGTGACTGGGCTGGCTTTCGACCCCAGGAACGATTACTTGGCGTCAGTTGACAGCTTCGGCACGGTTATCTATTGGGATCTTTGCTTGGGGAATAAGGCACGTACCATGAAGCGTGTCGCCCCGACATTCGGTTCTGATCACTCTGTGAAGAATGCCCTGTGTTGGAGCCCCGATGGCCAGACCCTTGCTGTTCCTGGATTGAGGAATAATGTGGTCATGTATGACAGGGACACCGGGGAGGAGGTGTACACGCTGAAAGGAGATCATGAGCAGCCAGTGTGCAGCCTCTGCTGGTCCCCGAATGGGAGGTACCTGGCCACTGCTAGCCTGGATAGGCAGGTGCTCATCTGGGATGTGAAGTCGAGGCAGGACATTGAGAGGCAGAAGTTTGATGAGAGGATATGTAGCTTGGCTTGGAAACCAGAGGAAAATGCTATACTGCTGATTGATGTAATGGGCAGATTTGGAATCTGGGAATCGGTGGTACCTTCGACTATGAAGTCGCCCACTGAGGGTGCGCCTGACCTAAACACCACCAAAGTTCCTTTGTTTGATGATGAGGATGATGAAGAGAAGCCAAGCACCTCTGGTGGATTGGAGGATGATGTTGATGAAAGTCTTGGTGAGTCAGCACCTTCCAGTCACAAGAGATTGAGGAGGAAGTCCGCATTTGATGACCACTTGAATGGAGACAGTGAAGACGAGGATTTGATACATCAGATGGAGTCACGCAAGAGAATAAAAGATAGGCATAAAGATAACAAGGAAGGTGCCAGGAAGGCAAGGGATGATTCAGCAACTTCCGGAAGGTTGGTTACAGCAAGAATGCAGGCTGCTTTCCAGCCTGGGTTGACGCCATCTCAGCCTGGCAAGCGAAATTTCCTTGCATACAACATGCTTGGGAGTATTACTACTATTGAAAATGAGGGGCACTCACATGTAGAGGTAATATCTACTTTTCACCTGTTTGCTTCTTATGCCATTGAACAAACTATCTGAAGTTATATTAGCTCTCTATTGAAAGTTACGACAATTGAATGCATATTTTCCAGGTTGACTTCCATGACACAGGAAGAGGCCCTAGAGTCCCTTCCATGACTGACTATTTTGGTTTCACAATGGCTGCACTGAATGAATCGGGAAGTGTATTTGCAAATCCATGCAAGGGTGACAATAATATGAGCACTCTTATGTACCGCCCCTTCAGTAGCTGGGCTGGTAACAGTGAGGTAAGTTTTTTTGCATGTAACATAGATATCTCACAACTTAAGAATTGGAAATATTGATGTTTGCAGCCACTTGCTGGTCACTGAAACAAGCGATGTTTTTTATGTCCAAAATTTAGTGGTCAATGAGGTTTGAGGGAGAAGAAGTGAAGTCTGTGGCTCTTGGTGCTGGATGGGTTGCTGCAGTCACAAGTTTAAATTTTTTGCGCATCTTCACAGATGGGGCTTGCAGGTTTTTCTAAGCTTCTCAAGTTTTATATTTTTAAAGTTTTTGTTGTTCCTCTAGTATTATCTTGTGGAGGAGTTAGCCAGGTCCCTATCTGAAAGGAGGCAGCCTCCTAATTCCTATGAAGGAAAATTATGGTATAAAATTTAGAATGCTCTGAAACAGAATTTGTTAGGTCTTCTATTGAAAAAAAATCATTTAGTACCCTGACTCTGGGTTCCCAGATCATTATTGTTACAAACATATGAACATAAATTCATGCAATATTCCAGAAGGCCTGCACTCTATTATTCTCTAGTGGTTAAAGTTCTATCTGTAATCTGTGTTTTGTGCAATCTTTTTTGGTCCTTTGTTACTAGTTGGGAGCTGCAGTTTAACCAAATGATGTTTTGAAAATTACTGTAGTGTACATCATTCTTGTTCGTGTGATGAATATGTCCTAATTATACCTTGGTAGTTTGTAGTAGGTACCATGCCCTGACAAACTTGCTTATAAAATCTATACTGTAATACTGTGCCACTCTTTGTTTAGAACAACCTGAGCTTAACTACTATTCGTCACAACAAGAAACGTACAATAATTCCAAAAAATGTTTGACAATAAACTAAGGTACACTGTTAAGCCATGTTCACTGCAGAAAGGTCGACGTTGCTTGTTTGGCACAAATATCATTTTTTTAGATAAAGGAGGTTGGACCCTTGGCCTCAAAGGCACAAATATGTGCCAGGGCCACTTGATTAGAAACCTTGCCATTCTTTTTTCATTCACTAGTAAAATTCATTATCTGCACCTAAATGCTAGATGCGAGCTCATTTCCATACCCATAGAGCTGAACGTTTTTTTAAATTAGCATCAAAAGATAAAAGCCCAGAATGTTTTCCAGGAAAGATAAGAAAATTTATCCTGACCTAGTTTACTAGGTTTGGTGATTTTCTCGTCGATACATATACTCACAGGTTGAACATATTGTTAAACTCATAGCACTGATGACATCTTACCTCTTTCTTTTTCCTGTTTTTGACTTGAAGCAGCAAAGGTCCAGTTAATTTAACTGTTTGTGGTCACATGTTTACTTTGCATTTTAGCAACCACCAGCATTTGACAGTCTAATGGACCAAATTCTCATTCTGCAGATGCATATCCTCTCAGTCAGTGGTCCAGCGGTTACTGCAGCAGGTCACGGAGACCAGCTAGCAATTGTGTCCCATGCTTCAGATTGTCTCCCCTCAGGAGATCAGGTATTTGTCGGCATGCCCATTTGTCTTAGTCTTTTGATGGTCTAATATTGATATATCATAGATGTTGTGATCATGGTTTCTGTGCAGTTTTGAGTTTTTTTTTGAAAAGGAATTTTTGAGTAGCATACCTGTCCTATTGGTTCTACATGTATATCTTCTGTGAGAACTGACAGTGGAATTGATATACCAGTTTATGAATAATAAGTGAGTCTAATATAGTTTATTCATGACCACTACTGACAGGTCCTAGATGTTAAGGTATTCAATGTATCCGAGGGGGCTCAATCAATGTCCACTCGCCTTGTTTTGACTCCATCCTCTCAACTATCTTGGTTTGGTTTCAGTGAGAATGGGCAACTTAGTTCATATGACTCCAAGGTATTTACGCCTGTGAATACATCATCAACAATTGAACATAGTTTTAATGATATTAAAAATGGTTTACACTGATCAATAACAATTCCAGGGAATACTGAGGGTCTTTTCCAGTCAATTTGGTGGAAGTTGGCTTCCAGTGTTTAGGTATGGAATCTTCCTTACAGGTTAAACATTCAGAAATTACTACTGAAGCACACTTAACCACTGTATCTAATTTCAGTTCAACCAAGGCAAGAAAATCTGAAGATGAAAGCCACTGGGTGGTGGGTTTGGATGCTAATAATATATTCTGCATTCTATGCAGATCCCCTGACTGTTATCCACAGGTAGCTTTGCTTCTCTTCAAACAAGTTTATATATTTGTCAAAGTTTTGAAGTTCAGTCTGTTCCAACAAATATGCTTTCGGCTATGCAATCTGGAAGATGGAAAATCATTTTTTGTTGTGTTAGTTTAATGAAGATATTGGCAAGAATTTACTCCCTCCATTTCAAATTATAGGGCGTATTTTGATTGTCTATTTTCATGCTTTGACCAACAATATATCCAATAATATGTGTGTTACGATATAGAAAATCGATACTATTGGATTCGTATTCAAAAGTTCTTTTTTTATTTGAAATGGAGGGAGTACTTCGATTATCTTTTGTCTTGCTTGGTTAAATTTAGAATGTATGTTACTTTGGGTTCTGGTACTAGTCTCCTAGAAAGAAAAGGATAGCATCTTGGATCTTGTTATTTCCTGATGAACACTAAAGGCATGAAACACACTAAGTAACCAATCCCCAGTTTTCGCACTGGATGTTGGTCTGCTCTTTGACTTATCTTCTCTTGATCTTAGGTGATGCCCAAGCCTGTTCTAACTATACTTGAGCTGTCATTTCCTCTCGCGTCATCTGACCTTGGAGCCAATAGTTTGGAAAATGAATTCATGACAAGGAAGCTGCATCTCTCACAGGTACATCATGTTTCTTTCTTGATCTTAAAGGGCAGTGTCTGTGATTTGGTGTTTAAGCATTCCTGTTTGTCTCAGATCCAAAAGAAAATAGAAGACATTGCTGCTCTGGGTCTTGACACAACTGCATTTGAAGATGAAGCATTCAATACGGAGGCTGCACTTGACCGGTGCATCTTGAGACTCATCTCTACCTGCTGCAATGGTATAAATACTTGAACCAACAAAATTCATGAATCACCAACAAATGGTTCTTTCTCTTAAATTGTTGTTTGTATTTTTCTTGCTTTTCCAAAGGTGATAAGCTTGTCCGAGCTACTGAGCTTGCAAAATTACTGACACTGGAGAAATCAATGAAGGGAGCATTAACACTTGTTACACGCTTGAAACTTCCCATATTACAAGAGAAGTTCAGTTCACTACTTGAGGTGAAAGCTGCACCCCTCTTTTTTACCCTGAATAGAACCTGCCTGCTGTTACCACTTCATTAATGCGCATTTTTGAAAGAACTTATGTTCAACTGATGATTATACAATGAGTTCTTGCAGGAGAGGATGTTAAACGATGCAAGAATTGCTGGAACAGTAGATGTTTGCTCGATCGCAACCCTTACAAAATACTCACCAGCATTGACAACGCATGCTCAACCTGCTAAAATTGTGAAAAATGGAAATAACTTGGAGGTATCTGCAATGCCTACACAGAATTCCTTTGCCCAACGAAGCAGTGCAGCTGGATCAAAGAAGGCAGAAGTAGAACAACCGAAAGAGGTGAAAGATACTACTCCAAAGGTTTCACTTGCAGTTACCCCATCAGCCAAGATACCCAAAAAGAATGAGAACGTAGAAGGGAAAGCAAAGAGAGATCGGGATGGAGCAGCTAGTGCGAGTGCAGTTGAACAGCATGCCAAAGGAGGAATTGATCAGGTTGGTGTTAAAGACAAAAGCAACGAAGATGGCAACCAAGCAGAGCCTCAGCGGGCAGTTAACCCCTTCGCAAAATCTTCATCCAACAAGGAACAATCATCATCCCTTTTGGATTCCATCAAGAAGATGAAGGTTGACAACGAGGGAGTTGAGAAAGCTAGCAGGAAGGTGAAGTTGTAAGTATTTTTCTTTGTCATATGGCCTGCACGATGGAAACCGGCAGTTAGTCACCTTTTAAAACTAACATCTGAAGTACTTGGTCTTTTCACTTCAATTTCTCGTAGTGCAGTTGGATCACCATATACTTAGTTTTTTTACATCTCCTGAGCTTGTTGTAGTTGAGATGTTTTAATGATATCATTATGTATAATAGTTTACCGCTGTTAATGCAATGGATTCCTTATTCCTTTGTAATTTGTTTTAAAATGTACAATTGCTTAATTTTCTGATTGTCTTTAGTGATGTACCCCCGTGAAAATATGTAATCCGTTGGTGCAGATTGACCATGAACTGTTTATTTGTTTGCAATGTGCAAAAATCTCCTGACTCGTGGAGAGGCATTTCCTGAATTATCCAACTTCTCTTAAGAAAAATTTCCAATCGATTTTATTTTACCTGACATTTTAGAATGATTTTATAGCCGTTAGCAAGTTGATTGTGCAATCTCGTGAATTATTTAGTTGCACTGCTCCGAGCCTGCGACCTCATCCCACAACCTCAGTATTGCACTGGAGTTTGAGCACCGACAGCCCCTCGCATACCGTTCATGCTGACCTCTTAGAAACAAGCTGGTGAACAAGATGTGCAACTTCAGAAGCTGACTTCCCTTGCAGGCAACTGAAGGGATACGAGTAGACTATACTAGCGCAAAATAATATTTTCTACCACGTAAACCAGAAATTACTGTAGTAATAGATCACGAGGTTACCCCTAGACATGCAGACCCGTAGCGGAACTAGAGTCAATGCAGCGTCGGTGTAGCTATAGTCGTACTACCTTCTCCTCGCGGTTCACTCGAACAGTTCGTCTCCTCCTTGCAGTTCCCTTAGACGGTTCGTCCAAGCATTGTAGCTGCAACGCCTCCAAGGTATCCACACGTTCAGGGAGGAACGTCATTCGTTCGGATTGCTAGATCCGAGCGGACGACTTTGGGCGTGGGAGGAGTGATAGCCAGGTTTCGGGAATTCTGAATTGGCTTGACCCTAATACGTCCACCCCTTCTCCTTATATAAATGTCCTCATAATGAGCTTCTACGTTAGAGGCCCATTAGGACTTAATGGCCAGTTTAACTCGGATCTTAATCCGAATTAGGCTCCAGCCCCTTAAGTATGTGACCTTATAGTTTCACGCACATTTAGGCATGAACTGAATACTCCCCGGTCACTAATTGGTAGCGGCTTCTAGCAGGACGTGCCAACTCCCAAACGCACATAAAGATCGTATTGGACGAACCTTTACAATGTTATATATGTAACTCCCTTTGCCTCACATTATTTGTCAAGCTCAAGCTCGAGCTTGACTGCTCTTTCTCGATCACGTGTCTCGGAATCCTTTACTAGGTTAACTCTTTAACCTTAAGTAGCACGGCCATGCATTTCTGAATTCGATCACTTGAGGGGCCCTGAGATATCTCTCATTACAGAGAGGGGCAAATCCCATCTCGATTGACCATGCCTCGCAGCATACTTCATGACAAACAAGAAAGCAACCTTTATAACTACTCAATTACGGTGTAGCGTTTGGCAGCCCGTAAGTAAGTCATTACATATCTCAAGCACATATGACAATCTCAGGTCAAAGGACATAGCATACACATTGCATGTGATCTACTGATGATAACTAAAATAATGTTCTCGCAGTGTCTTAAGTTGGGTCAGTCCAACCCTACATGTTCCCTAACATGTGCTCATATAATTGTTTTGACATCTCTATGTCCATGACCCATGAAACATGGTCATCAACCAATACATATGCTAGTCTATTATTCATATGTGTCCTCACATGAATTTCGACTAGGGACCAATTTAGAATAATCATTTAAGCTTAGTACGGAGTTTCACAAACAAGTCACATACTTGCTAATCAATACAAATAATATTATTCAAGGAAAATTTAATAAATCATAGATACAATAAAATATGATTATCCTTATGATTGCCATTAGGGCACATTTCTAACAGCAACGACCTCCTAGGAAGCAGCACTGCTGTCTGTTATCCACCATGTAAACCATCCAAGCAAAAAAGATCATCATGGTTGATATGTTTAGCTTGATGTAAAAAAAATGTCCCATGGCTCTGAATCAAGAAAATGAATTTTTGGATGTGCAACTTCTGAAGTCCCAAACCGCCACAAGACAGTGTGACCACCATTGACATTTCCTCTCCCGTTCCAAAGAGAGGCACGCTTCAGCTTGTCAATCATTCAATTTGATCACACCCTGAGGCCTCCATAACCATGAGATCAAATGGGGATAGCTGTGGACGCCCTTCACCTAAAGTAGCCAGCCACCCGAGGATAGTATTTTTTTTCCAAGGAACCATAAAGGGGGCAGGGAGCTCCTGTAATCTCTTCTCTACTATATAATATGATAGTTGGCGAATGGTATCACACTTTCTATTCCTATCTTAACTCTTCTGCACTTTTCATGTTTCTAAAAAACTCTAACGAAAAAACAACTAACTAACTAACTTAAATATAATAAAAACTCTTGTAAGTTGACTTAACCATAAAATTTCTAACAAAATGGGGTCACCCCGTCCTACCCCTCTCCTTGCACTCACCAAGATGCTTCCTCTGCCTCTTCATCCTCCTGCTGGCCGGCAGCGCGCCGGGAAAGCTGAGGGCCTTACCCACCGGTTGCAGCCACAAGAGGAAGGAAGGGGGCAGGGTGGACGAGGCGGTGCGATTTGATTCCGCCCAAGCTTCTCTGGCGGTTCTTTCCTCCGATCCAAACACCCTGTACTGATCCGATGGCAGCCAACGCCAGCGGCAACAAGATCCGCAACGCCAAGCTAGTGAGGGACCCTTCACATCTCGAGTCCTAAATTTTGTTTCTTGATTCCGTAGTAGATGGCACGGTACGTTTAGTCGTTAGGCGGTTTGGATTTTTTGGTCCACGATTTTCAGCTAATCTTGTTGCAAATCCATCATTGTTCGTGCTTTTCCTCTGACCAGACGAACGGCCGACGCCTATATGTTCATTCATTTATGAATTAGGAGTGTTGTATCGTCTGATCAATCTCTTGTCAGATGTGATGGATTAATTTACATGTGATCTTAAAAAAAGCAACTTTTGGGTACTTCTAAGACTTACTTTGTTGTATGACAGACTGTGGACTCAACCATATGCTACTGATATGCATTAATGTACATGTGATCATTTGGAAAAAAAATAGATTTTTTGGGTCCTGTGAAAACTTAATTCTTGTCGAAAGATTCTGAGCTCTACCATATGCTAATGTGTGTCTACTTGTGTTGGATCACCAGGTTCTTCTCTGAGATGTGGGCACCGGCAAGTCCTGCCCGGTTCTCCACTTTGTAAAAGACCAATCCATTGAACTCCAGGTGAGTTCATTCTTTTGTTAATATGTGAAGCTGTGACCTAAATAGGGCAGGTCTATGTACTGGTGATATGCTGATGTGTGTTTACTGCTGTGTTGGATCACTAGGTTCTTCTTGGAGATATGGGCACCGGCAAGATCAGCCTGGTTTTTCAAGCACATTTTACTTTTTCAGCAAACACTAATGGTTACTTTTGCTTTTATGCGTAACAAATTCATTTCAGATAATATTTCATGGGAAGAAGTGAACACTATATACTAAACAAATAAGATGTGAATTAACCGTGAGTCCTATTCTAGTCATGTTTTAGTTGGAGATCCAGATTTTCTTTGCCCAAAAAAAATATGAAATGATAGGTAACAATACTCTGTCCACACACACTATAGTAAAATGTGGGAGGAGGTGCACGTATGCACTTTCCAAAATTTGTCATGTTGCATGCCCATTTTGACTTCATCTATCTTATCTTGTGCTCAGGAGGCGATTTCCGCTCAAGCGAGCGAGACTGGTTTTATAACCGGAGTTAGATATCTAGATGGCTGCATAGATAAGAATGAAGAATTTTGCATGAAATACATTTTTCTGATAATTTTTCTTTTAAAAAACAAGAATTTAATTTTGTTACAATTTTTTTTGGCGAGGTACAAACTATTTATACTGTTTGGCTTGTGATGCCGGCAATGATAGTATCCATGTCGGCAAGCTTGTGCATGGCAACAACGGCCCTCAGTATCATAGAAAACTAGAGAATGTAACCTGCACAGAAAAATAATAGTCCATCAGGCATGACACGACATACTTCATGCTATCCTGCACCACCTTAAACAGAGCATATGTTGGTGTAGCACAAATGGTGGAGGGTAGGATAATTAAGGCTTCCATTAAGACTTATGAGTGCGCAACTTTTGTTCTAGAAAATTTGAGATTAACTACACAATGTCAAATAAGACTAATTATCTACATTTTGTAATTAAAAAAAGATTGATATCAGTAGAGTGGTGAGCTTCTGAGGAAAAAAGTCATATTACTTTAAGACATCATACCATCATCGTCAGGTTTGACATATACATATCGTAGGTTAAAATTTATATCCGTTAGAACGCACATATACTCTGCTAGTTATATTAAGAGAAGATAATTTATAAATTAGAGTATGCCATATGGTATCTTTTATTGCACTAATGTATATACGCTGAGTAAAAGTGTTAGATCATCCTTGTTGAATGTTTCAACATTTTATAGAATTCGCGATGAAATCTTTCATTCGCCTGAAACAAGCATCATTAGTGTTAGAGACATATTCCTTTTATATAGAGATTATATTCTATCTCTTGGAGATCTTTACTTGTACTCCAAGATACCCTTATATGTGTATATATACTCAACGAATACAATCAATACAGGTGTAGATTGCACCTTCTTACATGGTACCAAAACTCAGCTTGATTTTTGTGCCCTTCTCTTCCGCCGCCATCCACCAAACCTAGCCCATGTCCCCTCCGATTGGCGCCATGTCCTTTAGCAACACCAAGTCCGAGGGTGAGACCACCCCCAAGTCACCTGCCGATCCGGTCATGCACGTCAACCCGTTTGCTGCGTCCGCCCCATTGGCATCCTCCTTCTCCATCACGTCGCTCCATGCCTAGTCCATCGGTCTGGCTAGCATCAAGGTGCTGGTTCCCATCATACTCGATCTCGAGGCCTCCAACTTCGGCAAGTGGCAGTAGCTCTTCCTCATTGTCGTGCACAAGTTCGCACTCGAGGATCACCTCGTGGTTACAACTCCCTCCATGCCAACCGCCGAGTGGACTCTTCTTGACTCCACCGTCATGTCGTGGATCTATGGCTCCATCTCCTCCTCCATTCTCGACACCGTCATGTCTTCGACGGATATAGCATCCTCCCTGTGGATTGACATTGACGGGCTCTTCCTCGACAACAAGAAGAACCACACCATCCTCCTCAGCATGGAGTTCAACTGGATAATGCAAGGGGACATGAGCATCTTCGGCTATTATCTCAAGATCATAAACCTCGCTGATGCCCTCGCCGAAGTCAGTTCTCCCATCATAGACGCACTACAAGTGATCAAGCTTTTTGTGATGAAACATTTTCTCACTATAAGCCCACTTTTCCTCACAAGTACCACCTTGTGATGAAATTTTTGATCGTCACTATGTTGTCATTAAAAATGGCGTCACTAATTCCATAGTGACGAACTTTTTTCATCACCAATAATACTGTCATTTATGATGGTAAAATAATCAGTATTGACCGCTACATTAGAGACAAAATTTTGTCACAAGTATAATGACAAATAGTGATGGAATTTTCATCACCGATATATGCAAGTAGTGATGAGATTATTCAACACCAATTAATTACAATTAGTGG
This sequence comes from Stipa capillata, assembly GCA_019208055.1. Taxonomy (NCBI): domain Eukaryota; kingdom Viridiplantae; phylum Streptophyta; class Magnoliopsida; order Poales; family Poaceae; genus Stipa; species Stipa capillata. The sequence goes on from JAGXJF010001119.1 coordinate 752,296, forward strand.
CATTTTAACACCACTATTACATTTACAAATAATGAAAAATAAATCATCATTGAGGGATATCTATTTGTCGCAAACTCTTCTCACAATTTAAATTTTTTCTATAACGAGAGTTTGTCTCTTGTGGGGACATGTCGCCACAAGTTATATGATATATTGTAACAAAAGGGGTTGATGTTTGCGACAACTTCTTCACCACTATTAACTATCACATTTGTGATGAAGCACATATTTCATACGTGACAATACTTTTGTCACGGACTACAGTACGCATTTGTGACACATTAAATAATTAGTGAAAATATTTTTTAACACAATAACATTTTTTGTGTGATAGATATTTTAGTTCATAGTGGGGAGGTGTTGTCACGAATAATACTTTTTATTGTGATAAAAATGAGATGACATTTGTGGCAATGCAAATCACCATTATTAACTAACATATTTGTGATGAAGCTTAATTTTACAAGTGACACTACTTCCACACTCGTTACACAATCTTTTTGTGTCAAAAAAGGATTACTTGTAAAATTGTTTATCGCTATAATATGTATTTATAGTGTCAACTTTTATATGTGTGACTATTTTTTTGGCCACGATCCACTTCTATCTTGGGGACTACGCATGCTTTTTGTGAAATATATTTGTCATGAATTAGATACTCTATTGTCACAGAGACAAATTAAAGTAAAAATTGCTAGTTATTTGCTGACGATTTCCAGGAATTGATTCTTCCCGTTGCAAATAGTATCACCTTGAGCTGCCTTGCAGTCAACATTCTCGACTGATGTATTACTATATTGCTATTAAACCAATAGGCAACAAGACACTGGAACTTCATTAATGAAATATTAAACAGTGCTCATATGTGGAACACTAAGTCAAAAGCAAAATAGTTACTAACACTCACTTAACTGAACAATTCTTTTTAGAAAACGAACTGAGCAACTCTTATTGAGCAAAGATAACAATCTGATCCAATGTAGATCAACTACAACTCAACTAAAAAAGTTCATGACTCTCTTCAAAACTCCCAAGTGATAACTAAGACAAACATGGAAGGAGAAGGAGTAAAGAAATTCCTAACACTCTTCAACTCCAAGAGATAACTAAAACTAACAGGGAAGGAAAACATGGATGCTAACTCCACGATGCTTGCTTATATGGAAGAAACTCAATATGACTCCATCATGGCAATTTGTTGTCAATTCGTGGCACCCTACAAACTTTTTAAATTACACTAGTTAGGTTATATATTGGAATACTATGTCATTAAACAACAAATAAATTTATGTGAGATGGTATGTAGTCTTACTCAATTGATTCATGCACTTGAGAAAGAACCACCGCTAGCCTTCATGTGTGCCAACATGGCATTCATTCTATCCTCAAGTTTTTGGTTCATCAAACGCTCCATATCAACATTTTGTGCCTCAACAGTTCTTCTCTCGGAACTCAGCTTTTCATGTTGAGACTGCAACTCACTTTGTAATTGCATGTTTGCTTCTGTCAATCTCTGAATTTCTTCAAGTAAAGCAGCAACATGTTGTTGTGCATCATCGGCACGTTGTTTGGCGGCTTGAGCTTAGGCATGTATCCTATGCCTCTCTTCAGCCCTTTGGTTGATTGCAGTAACACCAACACCACGTGAGTGGTTTGGCTTCCTACCGAGGACTAATGCAAAGTGCTCAATCAAAGGAACTACAGCAGATGAAATACTTTCTCGCTGTGTTTCAGTGACAACCTCTTGATTGTTCTACATATTTTATAAGAAAGATAAATGGTAAGCACCTAATTCAAAATTCTATGTATAAGAAGTGGGTTTATAAATATTAACGCGTACCAGGATTTCTTCACCACTTGGAACAGACCATGTTCCATTATGCTTGAGATAGGTTGCTTTCCAAAGGTCCATAGCACTGGGCCATTCACCAGACTTAGGGTTTCTCTACGTTTCCATCACATAGATATGAAGTTTACTGTACAATGCGAAAAAGAAACATGACAACAATTTCTTCACAATACTGGCCACTGATCAAGATTTTGTCCTCACCAATTCATATGCTATTTGCACTATGGACTTTGTTCCAACAAGCGAATTCAACTCTTGCTTTGATCTGTTTATAGAATTTTGTTTGCTCCTTTTCTAGAGAAGAATGGGTAGACATGAATATCCAAGCATATTGTAGTGAACAAAAAATTAAGTATATACCTGAAATCGCTCACCACTCCATAAGTTATCAATTAACCACTGCCAATCATCTACATCAACATGACTTGGACACCTTTTAGTTGTGCGGTATGTCTTCTACAGATTGTAGCATCGTACATTATACTGCTGCTCTACTTGTGCCATGACAATTCCATAGTCTTGCACTCAAATCTCAGGAAACTTCACCTACACCATAGAAGTATCAAATTAAATTGAAGCAAAGGAGAAAAGAAAGATCATTAAAGACTATCAAGAGCTATGCAAGTCACACCTTCAAGAGATCCCAGATTGCGGTCATTGTCCTAGGAAAGGATTTCTCGATGTCTTTCCACTTCTTCATCCTAAGTGGGGCCTGTTGCCTTACACAAACAGTGATCTCACTTTTAAAGATACAAGCATGCCTACCACAGAATTTTCCAAATTCTCGAGCAAAGTGAATATCCAGTGGTATCCCTCTTTTCCTTAGCCTTGAAAGTTTGTCATTACAAGTGACACTTCTGCCTGTCCTCTTACTATAAATAGGAGCAACTCGACCTCTTCTTCGATTAAGACGGCCTAATTAAAGGAATTTTTTTTACATCAAACGTATTCATGATAATTGAACTTGTAATCTTTATATAGACTTCTAAAGGTATATGCAAGTAAATGAAAAGGTAGAGAGTAAACCTCTGATGGAGTTTGGTTTCGGAGAGATGTTAGCATCTCCTCCATTCATGACCAGATTGGGTGCACTTTGATCTTGAGTAACTTCTAAGTTATCCATCTGATCGGCTAATCGGCGAACTTCGGGAACCATATTATCCTATGAAATAGCAAATGAGGGCAGACAGAGCAATCATCAGCTAGATTAAAAATTCTCAAATTGAGGATGAAATGTGCGGCCAGTAAAGTGGGATTTAAATCTCCAGATTGATGAAATTAGGAGGATGCACATCACAAGAAAATTAAACACAAATATGAAGCAATGTAAACCAAGAACATACATAGCACATGCAAGACAAACACAACAAGAATCTAGGACTAAAAGACACAAATTAATCAAGAAAGTGAAACCCCATCACAACGATTCATCCCACCCATCAATTAATTGTCAACAAGAACACAAGGTAAAAAGAAAGAATGGATTGGAGAGGATGGCGTGTGCTGGGTTGCATGCATGTTTGCTCCGTGTGAGAGTTTGCTGCCATGGCGGCTATGACAACGGCGGTGGAGAAGGGTTGTAGGTGCTCAATGGTGGCAAACTACAGTGTTGGCAACAAGGAAGTATATAGGTTGTGTGGCGGCAGGGGGGAAGCTGTAGCAAGATAGGGTTTTTTGGATCGTAGAAAAGATCAGGTCGTGGGGTCTAGGAAGGGTGAAAGGGTAGAAAATAAGTTTGGGGTTGTGGGGGCTACGTGGAAGTAAGAGATGTAATCTACCTTTTTAGATGAGATGCAAATTATCTGGAATAGATGTCTGTGTGGAGAACGAGGAAGAGATGAAATGGTTTAGGTTTAGCTTCCAGGTACTTATTACACTTGTAAAAACATCAAATTGGCGGGAGTGAAAACATTTGGAACTAATATTTGCGCCGTAGTAGCACGCAATTTTCTCTCTTCTGTTAAGCAGATATCTTCGTAGCTCATTTCGTTGCTTCTAGAGGATTAATCTTCTCCCAACCCTATTAGACATTACTTGTGTAGGTTAGTACTCTCTTTATCTGATGGTCATCTACCCTTATCTATCTAGAAAATAATTATCCTTTCTAGGTGATGGAGATTTTGATACATATATATGATATATTAATAATCTGATACTCTGCTCAAACCTATTTGCTTCCCGTGGATTTGATGAACCCTAGAATTCTTCCGAGATGAAATGCTACAACTGCTCTTTCGTGCTCTTGCGGATATTAATATCTATAGACCATAAGAATAGCCAACACTAACCAGTGTGCAGCTTAACCAAGTTGTGTCCATGACTGCGGACGTGACTATTTGAATATACTTTAACACTCTACTGAGGTTTATGGCTTTACTCACAAGATGCGAGTCCCCTTTTTTGCTAGAGCTCGATGAGCACACTTCACGAGGTGTTTTGGCATGGATATCACAATGAGACTTTTCTTCCCTCTAGCCCAACAATAGATCTGCCAGATGAGCCATCCCAGCAATTGTTTTCTATCACTAAACCACGACACAATAATGTGGACTCACCTTTGTGTTGAGCAACTTCCTATGCAAAACCACAAGAAGGCTCTCTTTGGGGTTAAATCACTCACTTGCACTTTTCACCTATCGCCTAGGGTTCAATCGTTGGTACTACGCAGAATACTATGTCAAGCCCTTCCCACTAGGACATGTGGACATATGGTAAAAACTTGGGTTGGCAGCATTTATGTTCGCTCCTTGGTTGATCCGAGCAAGACTCCACATGTCATCACCATAGTCACGCAATAGTATGCTATATTATACTGTAAACCTTCTTCTTCATACATCACTTACAATTCCAACCTAGATCCAGATCATCTCCCTTTTATTTTGTTTTTGAGTTTTGACATAAAACCATTTTCAAAACACTCTAAGATAATCAATGTCCCCAAAGATTCATCTCACAAAATGTTTCCAAATGATCCACAACTCTTTGTTAAAACTTAAATTTTCTACTGCGGGTCTAGGCCATGGTATATCCCTATATTTTTACCTAGGCTATCACTAGTGCTACCATGACTAGTGGAGACTAACCTTAGGGTGACAAGGAATATTCATCGAGAGTAGGTTACATGCAATTCTAGGGCATAACTAGGTCTAGCATAAAATAGCAGTTCATATTAATTTAGCATGCATGTTTGGCAGGCAAGATAAGTAATATTTGTACATATGGGTTCAACATATCAAGGTGGGAGCCCTCCTGGCGAATAATGGCCTTGATCTTGGACTTGATTCGACCATCCACGCGGGATATCGGAACGTTGGAACTACACGTTAAAAGACGTCGTATATAAGCAAACAACTCAAGGCAAATTGAAATAAGATTCAAATAGAACAAACATGACATGCTCGGATAGTTTCTGGTTTTAAAAGTTTTTAGGATTATAAATGGGATGATTTGGGTTAATATAGCAAAAGATATTAACTTATAAAGTACATTTGAGAGGATAGGGTTTCTATATCTCTTATTATACTAGTATGAAAGTATTTTAAGTTTTAACTTTATTTAAAAAAGAGGGTAGGAATGAGTTTAAACGATGCTAGAAATTTTATTTAGAAGGTTTTTGGACTACTATAACAAAAGATATTCATTAAAAAGGATTTTAGATTAAAGTCTATTGCTTTTAATTTGAAAATATTTAGGATTTAAACATCACTTGAACCAGAGAGTAGGACATAACTTTAAAAACTTTGAGAAATTTTTATTCAAAAGACTTTGAATCAATATAGCAACATGTATTTATTTAAAAGATATTGAAATAATATAGGGCCTCAAATCTTTTCCTATTTTAATATACAAGGAAAATATATTTGAATTTTAGAAAACCTACTGGAACCAAAATGTGAGGTTTGAATTTATATCACATTATGAAAAAGAACCATTTTATTTGTAACTATATCAAAGAAGATATATATTGTCAGGACCCCAAATTCATAACTAACTCCAACTACGATATGAGGTCCGAATACCCGAGAAATCACCCAGCACACCATACGCTTACCAAGCGTCGTATGCCTTCACTACTAGATGATCCGACACCTAACCAATCCACCATACAATCACCACACATCATATGCACTCACGGTTGGTTAAGCCGGGCAAGGACACACTTATCACAAGAGAAGCTGAAAACGAATTCAAGATTCGGTAAAGAACTAATGTTGCTCTTAAGCTCACTAAGCAAAGTATAATCGAAGGAGCCCAACAATCACACCCACACCCTAACCTAGCCCGAAGGCTAGTGGGTCGCTCAAAAGCCTATTACGATTGTCCACACCCTGCCTAGCTAGCATTGCATCACAGCTAGCGGGTGACTCAGCCGAGGATACTTCACAAAATGAAACCTAGGAGAAGACACTACTTCTTTATGATCATTTTCATATACTTCAACCATTCACGCATGGTATATGGAATGATCACATGTAACAACTTCATATCACAGGTCAAACTCTAGTAGAAAGGAGTTATTCAGATACATAAATCATCTTTTACCCGAGGGAGGTTTTACCTCACATAAACACCGACTCGAAGGTTGTTTACAAACTTTTAAAGTTGAAAAACAGCAGCGAAAATAAATTGAAAACCCTTGGGATGGCAACCCAACCATCTTCATAAGAAACATGTAACCCACACGTATGACCGAGGAGGACAAACTTGCAATTAAACATCAGTTTCCGCAAAATCAGCATTGTAGAAACCTCCTGTACTAGTCTCACCTACAACGGTTAGGAATTGAATTCCTTAAGTACTTTCGTACTTGCAAAATGCTTTGTAGGCTCATCCCAATTAGCTTAAGCATGTCATTGAACAGGAATTAAATTACTACACAAGTAGTTCATCATTAACATATGAAGACATGGCATGAATATGAGTGATAAAGCAATATCATCATGATTCATATCAATCATTCATTCTCAGATTTAAAACAATAAATATCAGATTTTCAATCAATAGAAATCAACCAAGATACATCCATTCTAAGCATATTAAGTCAAACAAGACTTAAGACTTAACTAAACATTTCTGACTAGTCAACCAAGACCAGGTGATTTCAAGGATAGTCATCAAGTGTTCTGAGCAAACCAAACAAGATTTTACCAAGGGAAGTACTCTCGGAACTGCCGTTAGTTCGTAGTCGGTTGACCACGACTACCCAACATTCCGATAAAGATTCCACTGTGGGTGACAAGTAAAGCCCTACGACACCGGCATCGACTGGAGGACTGTGGTGCTTACGATCACCTCACCCAGCGATCCATCTGTAGGTGATAGTACCCCAGCTCTCACATCTCACCATTAAAGTTCCATAATAGGTTAGTCTAATTAAAGGATCATCAAAGATCACAAAGCGCATTGGAACCTAACCATGCTAGTGAATACACCCATCACAATAGTAATAACAGCAATTTACAACCGAGCATACACCTAATTCAAAACTATAACAAAAGTAATTAGGAATCTTGTCAAGCTTTGTAGAGCTTGCCTCATCACTGGGAGAAGTATGGTGATCCTACGCAAGAATTCTATAATACTCGAAACACCGGTAAGAAGCAAATGACCTCCAAAAGAGAAAAGCAAACCTAAGAAGCTAATTTGAACAAGGCAAGGATGTATGGATGTAATTCCGATGAAAAGGAAGTATCGAGTTATAACATCCCTAATTTTAAGCTCATGTTGATTGTGCATCATGGCATTGCATTGGTTGAATTAAAATTTGAACTAGGGTTTTAAACCTAAAGAGAGGCTTCGATGTTATTCAGAATTTCAAACCAAACTCCAAAGAATCAAAGGGATCAGAAAGTTCATGTTGAGTTTGAAGTTGGATTAAAGGAGTAGGGCTTGAATTTGTTTAAATTGCAAACAAATTGAAATCAGGAATAAAAAGAAAGGATAAAAATAAAAAGAAAACCTAAACTACCCCTCCCCCGGCTGGGCCTCTTCCTTCGGCCCGTTTCCTTCCCGCATGGGCCCTCTCCCCCCCGGCCCATTTCTTCCCCGGCCTGCCTCGCCCCCTTTCTTCCTCCTCTCTCCCTTCTCACCCTAGCGCCGCAGCTCTCTCCCGCCGCGTGGCAAACGCTGCCTGCCCCGCTCGCCACCTTGCCTCGGTCGCCCGCTTCTCTCCCCTCCCCTTAAATCCTTCCCTCGGCTGAACCGGCCCGTTCTTCTCCCCTTTTCTCCGCCACCCCACCACCGTGCCCTCCGCACCCGAGCTCCCTCGCCTCCATCCACCGCCTGACCTGAGCTCCCCGGCAGCTTCGTCGTCGCGCCGCTTCCTCTCGTCGCCGCCCAACCGCCTCGGCCCCATCTCTGGTAAGCCCTCGCCACCGGAGCCGAAGCCGGAGCTCCGCCCTGTTGCCGCCTCGGTCCAGCCCCGCACCGGCCGCCCGACGACCTCGCCCCGGCCACCGCCTCTCCTCGCTGCCGAGCCCTCCGACCTCCGCCTCACCGCCAAGCCCCGCCGCTTCCTCTGCCTCACGCCGCCGCCGGAGCTCCACCCCGCCACCTCGCCGCCTCGGTCGCCTCATCCCGTCGCCCCCGTCGCCGTTCCCCTCCGCCGTGCTCCACCTCCCCTGCCGCCGGTAAGCTCCGCCGTGCCTCGCCTCGCCGCCGGTGAGCTCCGCCACCGCCTCCCCTCGCCACCAGCCGAGCCTCCCCGCCGGCCGAGCCCCAGGCAAGCAGCCGGTCCCGACCGGGCATAAGTAGGGCCATAATGGCCAGTTAGTTAGGTCGTTAGGGCAAACTAATTGCCCTATTTAATGCAAAGCTTAATCAATGCGGTGTTTAGTGTACTAATTGCGGTTAGGACATATTTATTGGTGCTCTGACCGTTTAATCACTGCTATTAACCGTTGATCAGTGCAATTAATAAATTAAATGGATGTATCTCTATGACAGCTGGGTCCCACCCGAGAGAATTAAGAAAAATTATAAAAGAAAAGGAAAGGAATATGACAAGTGGGCCCCCTTGTCATAGACTTGGTCAGTGTTGACTCAAATTGACCTAGGGGCCCCCCTGTCGTCCTCTGGAGCTAGGGTTAGGCTGAGTAAGAAAAGTAATTCCATTTATTTTTTGCTGAGAAAAATACAACAAAGGGGATTAAATCTTGTAAAATTCATAGAAATTTCATGCTTTATCAAAAAATGCAAATGATATACCAAAATGTTCAGAAAAATGAGAGCTATTCAAATATATCATGTTCACCCATGTTTGCATGCTAGGAAAAGTGAAATTTACTAAAACTCCATTTAGGGTTTCCCCGAACCCCCGGAAGTCTTTGGATCGCGATATCTTGCGTGTCCGGACTCCGATTAACCTGATTCCAGTTGCGTTAGTCTTCATTTTGAATCCCCTAGCTCATGGCATACATTGCATCTCATGTTGAAGTTCATCATCGTGGTGTTCACACTACGCTCGTTTTTCTGTGTTTTCGTTCTTCCGATAGGACCGGAGGATCACGACGAGTATAACTTTGAGCAGGAACAGGACCTAGTCGCTGAACCGCAAGGCAAGCAGCCCCCTTTGAACATCTTGCGGATATCCCATCACTTCCAAGTTATTATTTGTTTTCGAATAATATCGCATGCGCTCAACTGATATTTTATGCTAAGATAGCCCTATTCCTTGCATGAAAACTTACATTGTCGCTCAATCAACACCACCGACCCTCCCAACCTATTTAGATTAGATTACTTGTTGCTTTACGAATATTTATGTATCTATTGATGCTTAGACCTGCTTAGTCGGGTGAAAGTCGTAATTCCTGGGATGGCAGACAAAACACAATACTCTGGATGGGTTAGGGATCAGGTGGGTGTTCATCGGGGAATGTTTAATAATCCTGACTAATATCAATCGGGCATAGGCGAGAGGCCATGCTCGAAGCATGGTGGGTTGTCTCATTCATCCCAGAAGGACCGGTTCCCGGTGTCCTTTCAAACCAATATTTGCATACTTCTACGCGGGTGGTATAATGGGCCACCCACGACCGAATAACCTGTCTAGGCTTAGGATATGAGCCGCATAGTTTGCCGTTTTCGCGAATCGGGTGCGTGGAAAATGAGGAGGTGGTGTGATGCAACAATATAGGAGTGAGGGTTACACACGGTCCGGGACCGGGGATGTATCACCTGCCACAACTAGTGGGACCGCGCCGAAGTATCGGCCGAACTGTCATTCACGGATTAGCCCATTAGGGCAGCTCATACCTAAGTCGAAAACATTGTAAAGGTCGTGTTCAATCACCCTCCGCCAGCACACCTCGTGAAAGTGTGTAAATCGCGATGGCATTAGGAGTCGATTGATACGTGTAGGTAAAGATGTACACCCCTGCAGGGTTTAAACTATTCGAATAGCCGTGTCCACGGTTATGGACAGCTTGGTAAGAATCCACATCGAATTAGACAAGTATAACCTTAACATAAAACCAGCCAACTCTAAGGATGTGGGTTAGCGATTGCTTCCTCCCTGGTGGTCGAGGAAGAATCGAGGGTTTCATGTGTTCGATGGTCTGCTTAGAGTTCATTATGCGATTTCAGCTCCTCTCCTTGCAAAGCATTCCAGTAGACGGATTTCAATCTACTTGCGGGTATTGTGAAAGAATAAATCAGCTTTCTACAAAAATAGTCCACAAATAGCCCTTTCTTGATACCTGATGCATTTATTATTAGTTTCCCCTGTAAGTCTTGCGGAGTACATTTTGTACTCACCTTGCATTCGTTGATAATATTTGCGTGCAGAGGAGACCACTCCGGCAGCGGATGGTTTCTACGTTGAGATCAACGCCGACATCGACTAGTCGCTGGTGATCCCGGGCAGTGGTCCTGCCCTGGGTTCGGCAGCTTGGTTTGTTATGCCGCCGCTTTTGGCCCTACCCTTAGGCTTCTCAGCCAACTCAAGTTTCCGCTGTGTAAATAACTTTTGGTTGTGTATATGTTGTTAAGTTTCCGCACAACTAGTATTATTGCAGTTTCGGTCGTAGAGTCTCTGTTATGATACTGGTTTGTTCCCCCCGTATCATGTACAATGCGTGTATGTTTGAAGTGCATGATGCAGGTAGGATTTCAGAGTCTTTAACATAGAGTCATTAAGTTTAATCACTCCTGTGAAGTGACTCTCCACTGAGAGGTTGGGGACTATATCACCCTACTCCAGCCGTGCATTAATTTGCCGGGACGAGGTCGGGGTTGATGTTCCGGCTCAGTGGGAAAGAGTGAGGAGACCATATCACCCTACTGCTCTGTGCATTGATTTGCCGGAGTAAGCTTTGGTGTTGACGTCTCGGGCTATTCGAAGCCATATCACTCCACTCCTCTCGGATTTGACGCCCGTGAGTTGAGGTCGGGGTTGACGTTTTAACTTAGCGAGTGATTCCTCTTAAGACTCTCTGTTACGGAACCTGGGGTCCGACAGGCTTGGGTTGACGTTTCGACTTAGCGAGTGATTCCTCTTAAGACTCTCTGTTACGGAACCTGGGGTCCGACAGGCTTTGGTATCAGAGCAGGACTGTCCGTAGGATGACCTTTGACCTTGGCCGATGTTGGGTCTAGAATTTCGAAAACTATCTTGAACTTAAAAGGGAGTTGCGAAAATCATAAGTAGTGGCTCTGTTTTCTCCTTATCCTATCGATCTTAGCCTTACCCTTACCTCTTCATTTGGTTATATAGTGGTTTTGACTACTCTTTCCTCCATTCGAAAGTAAGGTTTCACGTGTTCGGGTTTCCTTTACCTTCCCTCTCATCTAACTCAGTTACCGTGAGATTTCGACGCTTGTTCTTAATCTAGATGCATTGTGACCCACTTGTTTGTCTCACCGATGCATCGCACCTCTGGTTCCTCCATAACTCTTTCTCCTGGTTCAGTCAGCAATCCTTATATCAATGGATGCCGAAGTGCGCCATCTAGGAGTAATTTGGAAGTGTGTATGCACTTCCCTACCGTGTATATGTACGGATGTGCAGAATATACGCTCGACCGTCCTGCGTGATAGCAGTGTATGGTTTTCCTTCCTAAGTCTATGGCCGTCTGAGGTTATAGATGAATCATGTATAGGAACTAAATTCAAAGTGTGAGCATGGTATCATAACATGGTCATGTACATATTCCTGCTTGTGAGCTTGCAATATTACTGTCATGTATTCTATGTACCGTATGTCTATCTGTGTGCTATGGAATGTATTTTAGCTTCATGGCTTTTGTACTACCATATGTGACATATTTAGCATTTATCTTGTTCCACACTGTTAAGTTTCCTCAGTACATTCCACCGTAAACTTTCTTTATGATTTGATCCTGAGTATGGAAGTAACCTCTCTTCCTTACTGCAGGATGGCTGGCAATCAGCGCTCAGCAGATCATGGTGCCGGTCACGCCGGTGATGTTCCCCCTCCACCGCCGACTATGGCTGAAGTCTTGATGCAGATTGAGCGTAATCGTATGGAACAAACCATACTGCTGGAGCGCCTTGTGCAAAACACCGGCCGTCAACCTGATGATCGTGTTGGGATTTCTGAGTTCCTTCGGACTCAACCTCCTGTGTTTAGTCGCTCTGACGACCCTCTGGATGCCGACGATTGGTTTCGCACCATCGAGCGCAAGTTGGAGACAGCGCGCGTTGCCACGGCAGATCGAGTGAACTTCGCGGCTTTCCAGCTTGAAGGTGCCGCAGTCGCCTGGTGGGAAAGTTTTCGCTCCATGCAAGAAAAGGATCATGAGATTACCTGGTCTGAGTTCCGTGCTGCTTTCCGTGGAGCTCATATCCCAGATGGAACAATGGAGGTCAAGAAGGAGGAGTTTCGTAATCTCAAGCAAGGGCAGAACAGTATAACTGAGTACCTCCATCAGTTTAATCATTTGGCTCGTTATGCTCCCAATGACGTTGCCACCGATGCGGACAAGCAGGAGAAGTTCCGCAAAGGTCTGAACCCGGAGATTCGCTACGAGTTGCTTCCCTTTGATTTTGCAAATTTCCAGGCCCTGATGAACAAGGCCATCAAGATGGAGCATGGCAGGCAGTCACTGGAAGAATCGCGTAAGCATGCTCGTGATGCTGCCAAACCATTGAGCTCCAGTTCCCAGAAAAGGAGAGTTTGGATTCCAGCTAGCGCGTTCAACCGTGCTACTCCTTCTGCAAGACCATCGGGTTTTGTCCCTCGTCCTCCTCAGCAGAATTTCCAAGCAAGACCAGTTGGAGGGCAGTCATCTAATCCCGCTCCAAGGCCGCCCCCTGGAGTCTACTTTGTGTGTGGCCAGCCTGGCCACTATGCCCGTGAATGCCCCCGAAATCAGAATCCTGCACCTCGCCCTAATCCAGGACAAGGTCAAGCTCGAGGCAATGTTCAGTTTCAGAAAGCGAATCCGAAGCCTCAACCAGCCGGTCGCGGTCGCGTGAATCACGTGGTCGCCGAAGAAGCTCAGGAAGGGCCTGACGTCGTCTTGGGTATGCTTCTTGTCAATTCTACTCCAGCTTTCGTCCTTTTCGATTCGGGAGCTTCTCATTCTTTTATAGCTAAGGGTTTTGCTGAGAAGCACAATATTCCTTTTGAGAGTATGTCGATTCCGTTATCTATCCTTGCACCGGATTCGGTGATGAGAGCCTCTCAAGAGTGTCGTGAAGTTTGCGTCAGAATCGCAAATCTTGAGTTCTTTGCTACCTTGATCGTTTTGGCTTCCATCGACATCGATATCATCCTGGGTATGAATTGGTTGACCGCGCATCAAGCCCTAATTGATTGTGCAACCAATACCGTAACTCTTTTTCATCCTTCCGGTCAAACTGTTCTTTGTGATCTGGGATCTGTCAGCCACCGCCTTTGTGCTCTTGAAGGCAAGTCCCTTCCTGATCTTCCCAATGTCCCAGTGGTCTGCAATTTTCCAGATGTCTTCCCTAACAAACTACCAGGTCTGCCGCCGGATCGTGAAATTGAATTCATCATCGAGTTGATTCCTGGAACTGCTCCCATTTACCGGTGTCCCTATCGGATGACTCAGGATGAATTAATCGAGCTGAAGGAACAGCTTCAGGAGTTAGAAGAAAAAGGTTTTGTTCGACCCAGTTCCTCCCCTTGGGGGTGTTCAGCTCTTTTCATGGAAAAGAAAGATAAGAGCCTCCAGATGTGTGTTGACTATCGGCCTCTTAATGAGGTGACGATCAAAAACAAATATCCTCTCCCTCACATTGATGATCTTTTCGATCAGTTAACCGGAGCTTCAGTCTTCTCTAAAATTGATTTGAGGTTGGGCTACCATCAAATCAAGATCCGACCCGAAGACATTCCAAAAATGGCATTTTCAACTACCTACGGGTTGTACGAGTATACCGTGATGTCATTTGGGTTAACCAATGCTCCTGCTACCTTCATGAGGCTGATGAATTCCATCTTTATGGCATATCTGTCGTTTCGTAATCATCTTCATTGATGACATCCTGATTTATTCCAAGACCAAAGAAGATCATGCCGAGCATCTAAATCTTGTCTTGGGCAAACTTCGTGAGCATCAGCTTTATGCAAAATTCTCTAAGTGTGAATTTTGGCTCAAAGAAGTCGCTTTTCTAGGCCACGTGCTTTCGGCGAAAGGTGTCGCCGTGGATCCTAGTAAAGTCAAAGACGTTCTCAGTTGGGAGCAACCTAAATCGGTCACTCAAGTACGGAGTTTTCTTGGTCTAGCCGGTTATTACCGCCGTTTCATCAAGGACTTTTCCAAGCTTGCCAAACCATTGACCGAACTCCTCAAAAAGGAAAAGAAGTTTGAATGGTCCGAAAGATGTGAAGAAAGTTTCCAAGAGCTGAAGTGCAGATTAACCTCCGCTCCTGTTCTTGTCCTTCCAGATATCCACAAAAACTTTGATGTCTTTTGTGATGCTTCTCGTCTAGGTCTTGGTTGTGTGTTGATGCAAGAAGGACATGTGGTAGCTTATGCGTCCCGGCAGTTAAGGCCACATGAACTCAATTACCCAACCCATGACCTAGAACTCGCTGCGGTGGTTCATGCCTTGAAGATTTGGTGGCACTACCTTATTGGTAATCGCTATGAATTGTACTCCGACCACCAAAGCTTGAAATATCTGTTCACTCAGCCCGATCTGAACCTTCGGCAACGAAGATGGCTGGAATTGATCAAGGATTATGACATAGGTCTCCATTACCAACCTGGTAAGGCTAATGTCGTTGCGGATGCACTTAGTCGGAAAACCTACTGTAACAATCTAATGATTCAAGAACATCAGCCGCTCCTCCATGAGGAATTTGCTCGGCTTAATCTCGAAGTCGTTCCCTTTGGTTCCATCCATAACCTTGAAATCCAATCCTCCTTGGAAGACCAAATCAAGTCTGCTCAGAAGCAAGACAAAGGTGTCAGCAAGATCAAGGAAAACATTGCCAGCGGAGTTGCTAAATGTTTTTCAGTCGACGATCAGGGCATTGTTCGATTTGGCAATCGTCTTGTTGTGCCGAAGAATAAACATCTTCGAGATTCCATCCTTCGTGAAGCCCATGATTCTCCCCTGTCTATTAATCCGGGTAGTACAAAGATGTACCGAGATCTGAAGCAGAGATTCTGGTGGACCCGAATGAAACGGGAAATCGCTCAATTCATCTCTGAATGTGATGTGTGTCGTCGTGTTAAGGCGGAACACCAAAAACCCACAGGCACACTCCAACCTCTGCCTATCCCTGAGTGGAAGTGGGATGAGATCGGTATGGATTTTATCACCGGCCTTCCAAGAACTCAGAAGGGAAATGATGCCATTTGGGTAGTCATTGATCGCCTATCCAAAGTAGCACACTTTCTTCCTGTCCGAGAGAAAATCTCAGCTAGCCAATTGGCTGATCTCTATATATCTCGAATCGTATCTCTCCACGGGATCCCTAAGCGGATAATCTCTGACCGTGGTAGTTTGTTCACCTCCAGATTTTGGGAAAGTCTCCAAGCTGCTATGGGAACTCATCTCTCGTTCAGTACAGCTTATCACCCTCAAATCGGTGGACAAACCGAAAGGGTTAACCAAATCCTCGAAGACATGCTTAGGGTTTGTGTTATATCCTTCGGCATGAAATGGGAAAAATGCCTTCCATTTGCTGAATTCTCATATAAGAACAGTTTTCAATCAAGCCTAGGCATGGCCCCTTTCGAAGTTCTTTATGGACGCAAGTGCCGAACTCCCCTCATTTGGTTTGAACCCGGAGAAAGGCAGATTCTTGGACCGAACTTGATCAAGGAAGCAGAAGATCAAGTTCGAGTTATTCGAGAGCAGTTGAAAACTGCTCAGTCTCGTCAGAAGAGCTACTCCGACCTCCGTCGTCGTGAGATCCACTTTGAGACAAACGATAAAGTCTACCTTCGGGTCACTCCTCTCAAGGGTGTTCGCCGATTTGGCATCAAAGGAAAGTTGGCACCTCGTTACATTGGTCCCTTTCGCATTCTTTCCAAACGAGGTGAAGTTGCATACCAGTTGGAACTACCTCCATCGTTATCCAATATCCATAATGTCTTCCATGTTTCCCAACTTCGAAAATGCTTTAAAGATCCAATTCCGGAGTCTGCTGTTGATACCCTGGATCTTCAAGAAGATCTCTCTTACCAAGAGTATCCGGTTTGAATTCTCGACGAGATGGAGAGGACTACAAGAAGACGCAACATGAAGTTCCTTAAAGTTCAGTGGTCCAACCATTCCGAAGAAGAAGCTACCTGGGAACGCGAAGATCTTCTTCGATCCGCGTACCCCTCTCTCTTTTCCAGCTAATCCGAATCTCGGGGTCGAGATTCTCGTAAGGGGGGTAGGTCTATAACATCCATAATTTTAAGCTCATGTTGATTGTGCATCATGGCATTGCATTGGTTGAATTAAAATTTGAACTAGGGTTTTAAACCTAAAGAGAGGCTTCGATGTTATTCAGAATTTCAAACCAAACTCCAAAGAATCAAAGGGATCAGAAAGTTCATGTTGAGTTTGAAGTTGGATTAAAGGAGTAGGGCTTGAATTTGTTTAAATTGCAAACAAATTGAAATCAGGAATAAAAAAGAAAGGATAAAAATAAAAAGAAAACCTAAACTACCCCTCCCCCGGCTGGGCCTCTTCCTTCGGCCCGTTTCCTCCCCGCATGGGCCCTCTCCCCCCCGGCCCATTTCTTCCCCGGCCTGCCCCGCCCCCTTTCTTCCTCCTCTCTCCCTTCTCACCCCGGCGCCGCAGCTCTCTCCCGCCGCGTGGCAAGCGCTGCCTGCCCCGCTCGCCACCTTGCCTCGGTCGCCCGCTTCTCTCCCCTCCCCTTAAATCCTTCCCTCGGCTGAACCGCCCCCTTCTTCTCCCCTTTTCTCCGCTGCCCCACCACCGTGCCCTCCGCACCCGAGCTCCCTCGCCTCCATCCACTGCCTGACCTAAGCTCCCTGGCAGCTTCGTCGTCGCGCCGCTTCCTCTCGTCGCCGCCCAACCGCCTCGGCCCCATCTCCGGTAAGCCCTCGCCACCAGAGCCGAAGCCGGAGCTCCGCCCCATTGCCGCCTCGGTCCAGCCCTGCACCGGCTGCCCGACGACCTCGCCCCGGCCACCGCCTCTCCTCGCTGCCGAGCCCTCCGACCTCCGCCTCACCGCCAAGCCCCGCCGCTTCCTCTGCCTCACGCCGCCGCCGGAGCTCCACCCCGCCACCTCGCCGCCCCGGTCGCCTCATCCCGTCGCCCCCGTCGCCGTTCCCCTCCGCCGTGCTCCGCCTCCCCTGTTGCCGGTAAGCGCCGCCGTGCCTCGCCTCGCCGCCGGTGAGCTCCGCCACCGCCTCCCCTCGCCACCGGCCGAGCCTCCCCGCCGGCCGAGCCCCAGGCAAGCAGTCGGTCCCGACCGGGCATAAGTAGGGCCATAATGGCTAGTTAGTTAGGTCGTTAGGGCAAACTAATTGCCCAATTTAATGCTAAGCTTAATCAATGCGGTGTTTAGTGTACTAATTGCGGTTAGGACATATTTATTGGTGCTCTGACCGTTTAATCACTGCTATTAACCGTTGATCAGTGCAATTAATAAATTAAATGGATGTATCTCTATGACAGCTGGGTCCCACCCGAGAGAATTAAGAAAAATTATAAAAGAAAAGGAAAAGGAATATGACAAGTGGGCCCCCTTGTCATAGACTTGGTCAGTGTTGACTCAAATTGACCTAGGGGCCCCCCTGTCGTCCTCTGGAGCTAGGGTTAGGCTGAGTAAGAAAAGTAATTCCATTTATTTTTTGCTGAGAAAAATACAACAAAGGGGATTAAATCTTGTAAAATTCATAGAAATTTCATGCTTTATCAAAAAATGCAAATGATATACCAAAATGTTCAGAAAAATGAGAGCTATTCAAATATATCATGTTCACCCATGTTTGCATGCTAGGAAAAGTGAAATTTACTAAAAACTCCATTTAGGGTTTCCCCGAACCCTCGGAAGTCTTTGGATCGCGATATCTTGCGTGTCCGGACTCCGATTAACCTGATTCCAGTTGCGTTAGTCTTCATTTTGAATCCCCTAGCTCATGGCATACATTGCATCTCATGTTGAAGTTCATCATCGTGGTGTTCACACTACGCTCGTTTTTCTGTGTTTTCGTTCTTCCGATAGGACCGGAGGATCACGACGAGTATAACTTTGAGCAGGAACAGGACCTAGTCGCTGAACCGCAAGGCAAGCAGCCCCCTTTGAACATCTTGCGGATATCCCATCACTTCCAAGTTATTATTTGTTTTCGAATAATATCGCATGCGCTCAACTGATATTTTATGCTAAGATAGCCCTATTCCTTGCATGAAAACTTACATTGTCGCTCAATCAACACCACCGACCCTCCCAACCTATTTAGATTAGATTACTTGTTGCTTTACAAATATTTATGTATCTATTGATGCTTAGACCTGCTTAGTCGGGTGAAAGTCGTAATTCCTGGGATGGCAGACAAAACACAATACTCTGGATGGGTTAGGGATCAGGTGGGTGTTCATCGGGGAATGTTTAATAATCCTGACTAATATCAATCGGGCATAGGCGAGAGGCCATGCTCGAAGCATGGTGGGTTGTCTCATTCATCCCAGAAGGACCGGTTCCCGGTGTCCTTTCAAACCAATATTTGCATACTTCTACGCGGGTGGTATAATGGGCCACCCACGACCGAATAACCTGTCTAGGCTTAGGATATGAGCCGCATAGTTTGCCGTTTTCGCGAATCGGGTGCGTGGAAAATGAGGAGGTGGTGTGATGCAACAATATAGGAGTGAGGGTTACACACGGTCCGGGACCGGGGATGTATCACCTGCCACAACTAGTGGGACCGCGCCGAAGTATCGGCCGAACTGTCATTCACGGATTAGCCCATTAGGGCAGCTCATACCTAAGTCGAAAACATTGTAAAGGTCGTGTTCAATCACCCTCCGCCAGCACACCTCGTGAAAGTGTGTAAATCGCGATGGCATTAGGAGTCGATTGATACGTGTAGGTAAAGATGTACACCCCTGCAGGGTTTAAACTATTCGAATAGCCGTGTCCACGGTTATGGACAGCTTGGTAAGAATCCACATCGAATTAGACAAGTATAACCTTAACATAAAACCAGCCAACTCTAAGGATGTGGGTTAGCGATTGCTTCCTCCCTGGTGGTCGAGGAAGAATCGAGGGTTTCATGTGTTCGATGGTCTGCTTAGAGTTCATTATGCGATTTCAGCTCCTCTCCTTGCAAAGCATTCCAGTAGACGGATTTCAATCTACTTGCGGGTATTGTGAAAGAATAAATCAGCTTTCTACAAAAATAGTCCACAAATAGCCCTTTCTTGATACCTGATGCATTTATTATTAGTTTCCCCTGTAAGTCTTGCGGAGTACATTTTGTACTCACCTTGCATTCGTTGATAATATTTGCGTGCAGAGGAGACCACTCCGGCAGCGGATGGTTTCTACGTTGAGATCAACGCCGACATCGACTAGTCGCTGGTGATCCCGGGCAGTGGTCCTGCCCTGGGTTCGGCAGCTTGGTTTGTTATGCCGCCGCTTTTGGCCCTACCCTTAGGCTTCTCAGCCAACTCAAGTTTCCGCTGTGTAAATAACTTTTGGTTGTGTATATGTTGTTAAGTTTCCGCACAACTAGTATTATTGCAGTTTCGGTCGTAGAGTCTCTGTTATGATACTGGTTTGTTCCCCCCGTATCATGTACAATGCGTGTATGTTTGAAGTGCATGATGCAGGTAGGATTTCAGAGTCTTTAACATAGAGTCATTAAGTTTAATCACTCCTGTGAAGTGACTCTCCACTGAGAGGTTGGGGACTATATCACCCTACTCCAGCCGTGCATTAATTTGCCGGGACGAGGTCGGGGTTGATGTTCCGGCTCAGTGGGAAAGAGTGAGGAGACCATATCACCCTACTGCTCTGTGCATTGATTTGCCGGAGTAAGCTTTGGTGTTGACGTCTCGGGCTATTCGAAGCCATATCACTCCACTCCTCTCGGATTTGACGCCCGTGAGTTGAGGTCGGGGTTGACGTTTTAACTTAGCGAGTGATTCCTCTTAAGACTCTCTGTTACGGAACCTGGGGTCCGACAGGCTTGGGTTAATTACGGCACTAACATGGTCATTCCAATTAACCAGAGATGCAATTTATAATTTCAACGAAATCTGGACAGCAGAAGTATTTTGGCATTATCTCACAAACCGTTCGTAGGAAATGGGCAAACGAGTACTCTAAATGGAGCTAGCGATGGCATCTTTAGATTCCATTTTAGTTTTATCTCATGATAACCATGAGGAGGACATGGAATTGAGCATCAGAACCTCTCAGCCCTAGGCAGTCCTACAACATGTAGCTAATCCAGATTATAGTTGCATCATAGCATATAGGATTTAGAGGTTAGTCACTTGCCAATTTAACAAAATTTACATTAGTGTCTAGCTATAGCTTAGCCACCGATTATCAAAATTTTAATACTTTATTTAGTTGTAAACCACAAAGAGAGTAAGTAATTAACCGCAATTGACTTGTCTTTGTAGAAAAGACCGATGTCGGCGTAGAGACGCCTCTAGCGGTGGTCTGGTTGGACCCCCTTTGGGATTCGGCCGGGGGCGCAGTAGGAATTCTTTCGAGCACCGGCGATGATTTTCTGGAGAGATGGATCTGATGCAGGAGACGCAAAGGATTTACCCAGGTTCAGGCCACCCGGAGGTGTAAAACCCTACGTCCTGCTTTTGTGTGTGTGTATTGATTTTTTGAAGATTACAGAAGCTCTTTCCTTACAAGGGGAGTTCTTCTCTAAGAGATCTAGCCCTAGAGTTCTTCTCCAAGAGAGTCTATTCGAGAAAATCTCCAAAAATAGAGCCGAACCCTTTGCATGGCCTCGGTTCTCCCCTTATATACCCGGGGGTTTACCACAGTGGCCCAAGGGTACTGCTGACGACGTGGGAGCTACAGGGCTGCCCACGCCTTCATTTAATGCACGGTGCAGACTTCCACGCCAGACATCTCCTCACCGCGCCTCGGAATAGGGACTCTGACATTTTTATGCCTGGCGGGTCCCGCGGATGGAGACTTACCGGGCTTCTTCTGATCGGGTTGGTGAGACACCCGCTCCTGGGCCCCGGGCATCACCGACCGAACCCGCGCACCGGGTCACGCGGTGACACGACCCAAGGGGCAAAAAGATTGACAGTGACAGGGGCGTGCGGTGCGGTGTGCCCGGTCGGTCAACAGACCTGTCAGTCGGGCCCATCACTCGGCAGGGGCGATGGCCAATGGGGCTTTCGCCTGAGCGGGTGGGGCCCGGCCTGACTGTCATCATGCCCTCACAGGGCTTAGGTTTTCTTGTCAAAATGACGGGCATTAAATGCCTCTGCCAGGGCTAAGGCTTGCTGGAGAAGCTAGCCGCTCGATGACGTGCCCGGAGGAGGGCCCCACGGGGGGGACCCGACGACCCCCGAGCACTTCGGCCCCGAGCAGTTCCTTCACTGGGAGGGGCGCCAGCTGTCCCAGGCTGCCCCCGGGCGGCCTCGAGCACTCGGGGAGCACTCGTTGGAGGGCCGCTCGGGCCCCCTTACGGGGGGAGCCCCAGGAGGAGTGCTCGGGGAGCACCCCGAGCACTTCCCTAGGCCCCACACCTCTCGGGACGCCGGGCGCTCGGGAGAGGGGCCCCGAGCGCTCCCTTGATTCCTGAGCCTTGGACTCTCGGGAGCCCAAGGCCTTTTCTGGTTACTCGCACGGATGCGACGTCCGACGAAGGCCCCCGAGAGCTCGAGCTTGACCGCCGGATCCACTTGACAGTCGGGGCGGGGCCTACACCAACCCGGTCGCCACGTGTCTCGCTCCGCGGCATCTCATTGGCCTCCGCTGACGGTTTGGGGGACTCTGGGCCCCATTCCGCCGACAGCAGCCCCCGGCCTTGTCTCCCAGCGACGGCCCGAGGGGCCGCGACTGGGGATAAGGCCTTTCCTTCTTGGGCCAAGCAAAGATGCCGGCCCATCTTTATGCGCCCTGCGGAGGGGCGCTTTAATGCGCGCAGGGAAGGCGCGCGGCATTTCGCGCTGCGCGCGGACGGTTGCGTGTATCGGGTTTCGCGCGATCGCATCTTTACTACCAACGGCAGTAAACAGACAGCCCACAATTGCTCGAAAATCGACGGGTGCGGGCGGTTGATCTTCTGCGGTTTTCTTTCTTAAAAGGGAACCGACCCCACACCTTCTCAACTTCCGAATCCTGCGCAAACGCTCTGTCTCCAAAGCTCTTGCGCTCACTTCGTCTTCTTCCTCTCGCCGCCTCCGTCTTCGCCTCCCGAAAACTTTCTTCGCCACCACTCCGCCGCCGCCATGACTCGCCGCAAGAGCCGCCGCACCTCCCCGCCTTCGGACTCGCCCGCCGTGATTCCCAAGTTCCGCTTCCTCAACGAGGAGGCGATGGACAAGGTTCAGCTACTGACGGTGCCGGAGGGCCGTTCGGACCCGACGGTGGTGCGACCGGCGACGTACCCGCCGGAGCCGCGGGCGGATGAAACGGTGATCTTCACCAGTTTCATCGCGGCCGGCCTTCTTCCACCCTTCTCGCCGTTCTTCATGGCGATCTACGTCGACATAAAAGCCAGGATTCCAGTTTGGACACCACTCGATCAGGTTTTACATGGAGGATCTACAGGCTAAGAATTGAAGTGTAACTTATATCATGTAACTAAAGTTGATATTGTGCTCTAGCTGTTAGGACATGATCCAGCTGCACTATAGAGACAATTATTTGAGCATGTTACTACTGCTTGACTTACCTACGAATTATGGTCATCTCTAGCTAAAAGACTTAGCAGGTTAATAGCTTGAATTCTTGACAATAGTAGCTCGTTTTGTCCGGTTTTAGGAAATCAGCCAGGGCATATATACACCATCTCCGAGTCCACTTATTTTGCTTATTAAATGGGCTGACCTGATAGTTATTGAATACTTGGGTTATTAGCTAAATAATACATATATTTTCACATTGTTCATTTTAATGAGGTGGTTAGACGAGCTAGATACTGGTTGAAAAGGGTTGTAGAAAAATAATTATGCCCTACCTCACTACTAGCTAATGGTCACAGTGAGTGACTTTGTCCCAACTGTCAGATACTGTAATCAACTCATGAGCTTTGTATAGGATCACTTGATGTTCCACTTAGGATCAGATTTAGATCGTGCACTTGGCCTTCACCTCGATCATCTTTAGTTCACTCCTTGAACCCTTGAGGTCTCTTTTTCTCTAGCTTCTCCTTTATCACATGAGAATCACTTAGAGCTCATTGATCTTGATGCATCTCTTTTGATCTCACGGCATTTTTCAATGAATCCATACTTTATAATCCATGCATCACCTATGGAACAACCTACAAACAATTATCAACACAATTATTAATCCATAGGTAATGCCATTAATTACCAAAATCAAAAGTACAGGCTAGATGAACCTTCATCTCCCCCATTTTGGTAATTTATGACAATCTCACTAGAGCGTTATATTTAAAATTAATGTTCTAAGTATACATCTTATCCGAGAATAAAATGTATACTAAGAACATGTTTTGGTAGCATCAAACATCACAAAGATGTTTGAGTTTACCACTTTACTAGCATCGAACACCACTGAGATTTTGATGTTAGTAGAATCAATCATATGTACAGAGCAAACTCCCCCACAATCTATGCATGTGTGGATGAATCTTGAATATCATTACATATATTGTCTATCTCAAATTTTGGACGGAATTTCTCTTAATACATATGAACCATAGAAGCAAGCATGGAAATATATATATCAAAAGTAAAGATGCATGCAAGCAACCAAGGATATCATAGAGATATCTCACTACTCATGTAAAGCTAACCATGCAACTTATGCAAAGCCAACTATGTAAAAACTTCTCCTACAAGACATAGCCTTTCACCATCTAACCCTCAAATCTCCCCCATGAGAAAAAACCCTCTCACATATATAATCTCTACATACAAATTCTCCCCCAATTGACACTAGTGCCAAAATGGAAGAATTTGAAGGACTTGCCGAGAACACTAGCCTTATCCCCAAAAGGAATGATCAAAAGCTAATCCACCATCACGTATAGTATGAGCTCCCCCAAAATGTATGCATTTCTCATAATTTGAGTGAAATCAAATGCACTTATCTAATTATGAACATTTGAGGACATCACACTATACAATAGATCTAAGGAATGCAACAATATGCTAGGATATGACTCTTAGTCACTCCACGCATCCACAAGATTCAGAAGACATATCTTGGAAAAGAGACAAAAGATACCAATTGAAAGCAAATCAAGCATGTGTCCCAAAATATATCCAAACATGAGTGCACAAGAAATATGCAATATATAGAATATGCACTCATTAGCTCCCTACACCCATCTTAATATACTCCCTAGTCTCCCCCAAAGGAAGAAGAGAATATACCTATCAAGGCTACTAAGAATTGATCAAGATAAGGAAGAAATAGACTTAGCTCAATTTTAAAATAGCAAAATTATGGACATTACAATAAATTTTCGTTTATCACAAAATGTCAGCATCTCATAAGATTAGATGTTCAAGAGAGCCACTCGAGGGAAAGATGGACTAGAGGAGAGAGTTCTACACATCCCAACTAGCAAGAAAAAGCAAATAGCAATAGTTGAGACCTTTGGAACCAAAATCTATATACCTCGCGCAAATAGATATTTTTTTGTAATTTTCACCAATATTGCACATGGGAGCAGCTCAAGCATTTGATATGAATTTTTTTGCATATTTGGGATTAATGAATCATAAACATGAATATAAAAATCCCACAAAACATGCTACTTCAAATTAATTGACAATAACGTACCTTTAGTCCATAAATATTAATTGACAATAATGTACTTTTAGTCACTTGAACCACACAAGTGACTTAGCGTTCACACTCTATTGCCAATTGTCTTGGGACCAACCCATGGACTTCATATTGATCCTCTTTTGGCTCAACTCATGAGCTCTGTACACGATCATTTAGTGTTTCACTTAGAGTCACACTTAGATCGTGCACTCGACCTTCACCTCAATCATCTTTGATTTACTTCTGAAATCCAATCTTGATCATTGCTAGGCTCAACTCATGAGCTCTGTACACAACCACTTAGTGTTCCACTTAGGATCACATTTAGATCGTGCAATTGACCTTAACCTTAGTTCACTCCTTGAACCCCAATCTTGATCTCTCGATGTCTCTTTTTCTCGAACTTTTCGATTATCACATGAGCTTAGATCTCATTGATCTCGATGTATCTCTTTTGATCTCATGTTATTTCTCAATGAATCTATGCTTTATCATCCATGTATCACGTATGGAATAATCTAAACAATTATCAACACAATTGTTAGTCCATATGTATTGTTATTAATTATCAAAATCACGCTTAGAGGGCAAGATGAACCTTCACTTATGCGGTTCTTTGAAACCTTTGATGTTAGTCTAGCTTGTTTAGGTTTGGTTTCTACATTTTCTTTACTAGAGGTTTGAAGGAATCGTTGAGATGCAAAAGATGGTGCGAAACACAACTATTTCAGAAGATCTTGATATAATTTTAATTTTTGTCTGAGATTTTAATTATTTGTATTTATTTTATTTAATTCTATCTGTTGTACCGTTGTTACTTAACCCGGTAAAGTCAGATCGTTGTTAAAAAGGAAACTAAGCTCATGGTGGCATCAGAGTTCCCCTCCAACAATCTCTCCCTAATTAATATTAAAGGACGGAACGTTTTCTTCGTCCGTCGCTCCCGCACCGAATATTCCATCCCAACCCCGCGGTCTCGGCGGAGAGCCAAGCCAGGTCGAAGGCGCCAACCCGGCCGCCCCGAAATGGCTCCGCCCCCCGCCGGCGAGCCCTCGGCCTCCGCCCCCGCCTCCGCGCTGGAGCCTCCCCACCGGGACGTTGCCAAGCGCCGCCGGCCCGCGTGCGCCGGCACCGGCGCGCGCCTCCTCTCCCTGGGCGTGCAGGCCGCGGTGATGGCCACCGCGCTCGCGCTCTTCCTCCTTTTCGCCGCCGCCGGGGCTGTCGCTGGTCCTGATCCACATCTATGTCACCCCGATCAAGCGCTTCCTCCAGGCGCTGTGGGTTGCCGGAGTGCTCGGGTCCGTTGGGACCTACGTCGTCGGCGCGCAACTGCTCGACGAGAGCCTTGTTCGGTATGTGCTGGAGCATCCGGCGGCCCTGTGGTTCGTCGGGCCGACGTTTGCTGCACTGACAAGTCTCGTCTTCAAGGAAGGTATACAACAGCCGTGCTTATCGATTGTTTGATTAGTTCATCTTCATTCCCTGTACTGCTTAGATTGAGCTGATTTCGTCGCATTTTGTCTATCATTATTGATTTGTTTCCTAGCTGAATACGATGAGTGTTAGAATGAAGACTAATTCCATCCTTTGCAGCGTTCACTGGATGCATTCTGATTGATTAGTTGATTTGCTACATCCTTTCACCGAGTAGTTCGATTTGTTAAATGTATTTGACAATAGTCCACTCACAGGTCTCTGCTATGGGAAATTGGAAGCTGGTATCTTGACGTTTGTTATCCCTATCCTTCTCCTTGGACACCTGGTAAATAAAATCGCTGAGATTTAGCACCTCAGTCAGACCAGACCGGATGCATTCATCTTTTCTTACACTTGTTTTTTGGACATATGCAGTCTGGTTTAATGGATGATGGGGCAAAAATGGGTCTTTTAGGAGTGTGGATGGCACTTTTCACCGTGTTTGCTGCGAGAAAATTCCAGCAGCCCATTAAGGTATAATTGCCTTCCAATAATTAGTATCTATCATCACTTGTAGCTATTATATATTTCATGGTGGAATCTTACTGTTCTGTTCCTGACAATGAAGGACGACATTGGCGACAAGTCTGTTTTCATGTTCAAACGCCCTCCCTGAAGAGGAAAAGAAAGCTTTGCTGCAGAATCTCGAGGGGCAAACTGAACAGAAGTTCGAATAGCAGGTATCAATCAAGCACGATGATGATAGATAGTCGATGGCCATCTGTATCAACGCCCTCCCTGAAGTGGGAAACAAAACTTTGCTGCAGAATCTCGAGGGGCGAACAGAGCAGAAGCGTGAATAGCTGTAGCAGGCACAATGTGCTGGCCAGGTCGCCCGCCTGCCCCGTCTGCCGCGCCACCATCGCCGTATCCATGAGCTGATTGCGCAGTTCTCGGCATGAGACGGCATCAAGGCGCTGCCTTTGCACCGCCGCCGATGTGGTGGCTCCGCGACCGCGATGGCTGGAAGGTTTGGTTCCCGTTAGGTGTTTGACAAAAAGCCTTCCCATCTTGGCTCTTGCTGTGTAGTGGTAGCTGTAAACTTTTTATGGATCTTTCTGCTGCTGTAAAGAAAGAAGCAGGGAGAGCATGCATAAGAGTCTTCAGAGAACTTTCCAGTGTCAACTTCTTTTCCAGCATTATGCAAAAAATCTCTCCCTAATATTAAAGGACGGAACGTTTCTTCGTCCGTCGCTCCCGCACCGAATATTCCATCCCAACCCCGCGGTCTCGGCGGAGAGCCAAGCCAGGTCGAAGGCGCCAACCCGGCCGCCCCGAAATGGCTCCGCCCCCCGCCGGCGAGCCCTCGGCCTCCGCCCCCGCCTCCGCGCTGGAGCCTCCCCACCGGTCGAAAAAATTACAGCTGGCCATTTGGTCACTCACATGTGGGTCCACGATTTGATCAGAAGTGACGCCATCTGCCATTTTCTTACTCGATCTGGGCCGCACAAGGCTTGATCGAACGGCTGCCTGACCGAACTCGAACCAGAAAGGGGAGGCTAGCCGCCGGCGCCGGACCCGGCCGCTTCGACAAGACGAATCGATGGCAGCGGCCGCCACAGCCGTGTACGGCGGGTGCTGAAGGCGATGCAGAAGCACGTCGGCAGGGACGCCGCCAAGCAGCACTTCCACGAGTTCCTTGCTGCCGAGTTCCGTAGCCCCGTCGGTACCGAGGCCGACGCCCGAGCGAGGCTGCGGCTCGCCGGGGACTACGCTTACCTCCTCACCAGCGTCCAACACCAGAAGGTCGGACCTTTCTCCTTGATATGCTTACAATGCGGCGCTAGTATTTCCCATTAGAGGCTGCGCATTACTTTCTCCTTGACCTTTCTCCTTGATATGCTTAAGAAGAGATCAGTTCACGAGGGCTTATTATTGTGGTAAATTTGGGTCTGAGATAATTTGGATGTGCAGTGCACCGAATTTCCCCGTGTTTCTGTGAATTTGGATGTGCTAATTGTTATGTTCAATCACGACCTTCACCTTATTAGCACGACGCTCTAACCAGATGAGCTAATAGGCCAGTTGGTACAGAGAAGTGGAAATCGAAATCAGAGAAGACAAGGAATTTCACAACCCTGATCCGTATGATTTCGTCTACAGCAACATACCAAACAACACACACATGCTGAAAACGGTACAAAATTGCAGATTCTGCAATGCAAAAAAATTCCAGTATGAATCTAAGGGGTTATGCTGCAGAAAAGGACAGATAATACTAGCCAATCCAGATACACCACCTGAACTCATGAGACTTTGGACAAGCAGTGATTCTGATGCAAGACATTTTTGGAACAATATAAGATTTTCAATGGACACTTCTCATTTACTTCTCTATACTGCCACCTTGACAGAGACACAACTGACATGCGAACAACTGGTATTTACACCTTTCGAGCTCATGGTCAGATCTATCACAATATACACTCATTTGCTAATAATCGCTCAGATCCAAAGCATCTGGAGCTATACTTCTATGACGATGATCCAAGCTTAGAGCATCGGTACCGCCGTTGCCGCGAGGAAATGTACAAGCAAGACAAGCACGTAGTTGGCATAATAACCGACACTACGTGACAACCCATACTCTAAACAGTTTAGGAGTTTGGGACAAGCCCAAAACCTCGAGGACTACAGACTCATCTTGAACCTTGACCAAAGATTGGACCAGCGAACATATAACGCACCAATCACTTCGGAGGTAGCTGCAGTGTGGGTCGAAGGAAATGAAAGAAGAAATACTTATGACAAGAATGTAATACTACATGGGAACAACAACGAAATACAGGGCATTCGATCATATTACGGGTGCTATGATCCGTTGTCGTATCCTCTATTCTTTCCAAGAGCTGAACTGGGTTGGCATTCAAAATCCCAAAGGCCGATACACAAGAGGAAGGTGTGACAAAGGCTGGTGCTAATAATAACAATAATGACGATGACCCAGGTAAATATTTCATATATTATTGTCTTCAAAATTCAATTTTGATATATGGTACACTCCTACATACGCAACTAACTTTTTATGTTGCAATATTTGCACAGATTCAATCAACGGGCTGTGGGTAACCATGAGAGAATACTACTGTTATAAATTCCATACACGACCAAACATATTCAACCCAATATTGCACGGCGGACGGCTTTTTCCAGCAGTTTGCTGTAGATACATACATCAAGATTGAAAGCTCCAGACTGGATTACATGTGGCATCATCAAAAAGAAATAAGGGCAGATCTATACCAAGGCCTTCTGGACAGCATTCAAGCTAGAGAACAAAAGGAAATGTAGTCGGAAAACGGACAGTTCTTGCCTCATCATTTATTGGAGGGCCACGAGATAAACTTCGCCGATATCTAGATGCTATGGCTTTAGTTAGAAAATATGGAAAGCCAGACGTATTCCTCACAATGACCTGCAACCCCAACTAGGAAGAGATCAAACATGAACTAGAGTTTGGACAAACACCACAAGATTGCCCAGATATCGTCGTTTGTGTTTTCAGGGCAAAGCTAGAAGAAATGAAGAAGCAACTATTTGAGAAGAACATTCTTGGAAAGGTTAAGGCGTATACCAATGTTGTAGAGTTCCAAAAGAGGGGACTACCCATGCTCACTTTTGCTGATCATGACTGGAAAATACAAGTACACATGTCCAGAACAATATGACAGAATCATCTCCGCCGAGCTCCCTAACAAGCACAAGTACCAGAGCTATACAAAATGGTAATCAAACATATGATGCATGGTCCTTGCGGTGCACTGAATAAATATTGTCCATGCACAAAGAATCGTCCGTCATGCAAGAACAATTATCCAAGGCCATTTAACAAAACTACAATTCAAGGCAAGGACTCCTACCCACTATATAGGAGACGCAATGTCGGCCGGGACTGAAACAGTCTGAAATTGCAAACTAGATAACATGTGGGTTGTTCCTTACAACCCCTATCTATTGAGGATGTTCAACTGCCACATAAATGTTGAGATATGCTCAAGCATTAAAGCCGTTAAGTACTTGTTCAAGTACATCTACAAGGGACATGACCGAGCATCTGTATCTGTAACTGACAAAGTAATGAAGTCGAAATCGACGAGATTCGACAGTACAGAGACGCACGGTGGGTGACACCTCCAGAAGCACTGTGGAGAATATATGGCTTCGAACTGAGCAAAATACACCCAGCAGTCTTGCAACTACAGCTACATCTCCCAAATATGCACATGGTTTCATATAATGGCAAAGAAAAAATCAATAATGTTATCGGCCGTGGTGGCACAGAAAGGTCAATGTTGACAGCATACTTTGAAGCAAACAGCTTACGTGAGAAAGCACGAGGCATGCTATACAGGGACTTTCCAGAATATTATACTTGGCAAAGACGAGGGAAGTTTTGGCAGGAGAGGAAACGAGCCGCTACGTTCCAGGTTGGCAGGATCGTCTCAGCACACCCGGCTGAAGGAGAACGATATTATCTTCGAGTTCTCCTAAACCACGTGACAGGCGCCACCAGCTACGAAGACCGAAGAACAGTTGATGGACAAGTAATGCCAACCTTCCGTGAAGCTGCAGAAAAAAGGGGGCTAATTGAGGCAGACAACACACTAGATGACTGCATGACAGAAGTGGAGTTGTTTCGAATGCCATCATCGCTACGAAGGCTATTCGCGACAATCCTGGTGTTTTGTGAGCCCAGCGACGTCCGTAGCCTCTGGAACAATCACCTCGAGGCAATGTCAGAAGACTATAGCAGAAACTGCAAATGCAAGCACACGGTCCAACAAATGGTACTGAAAAATATCAGGGACATGTTGCACTCAATGGGAAAAGACATATAGTCATTTCCTCTACCAGAGATCGACAAACAGCATGACACGATAGACGACGTACCTAGGGAGATCATCGAGGATACCTCGATTGAGGTGGACCCCGAGGACGCATCTTTGCATAAGAACCTAAACAACGAGCAGAGGAAGTCCTACGAGGAAATCCTAGCCACGATTGACCGCCACAGAGGAGGTATATTCTTTGTCGATGGACCGGGAGGCACGGGAAAAATATTTCTTTACATGGCGCTCTTGGCCACAATACGCGGACAAGGCAAGATTGCTGTGGCGACGGCCACTTCCGGTGTTGTTGCTTCCATAATGCCCGGAGGGAGGACCGCGCACTCGAGGTTCAAGATTCCACTAAGAATAGACGATGGAGCTATTTGTGGATTCACAAAACAAAGTGGGACAGCCAAGCTACTCCAAGCAGCATCACTAATAATCTGGGACGAAGCATCTATGACTAAGAGACAGGCAGTTGAGGCGCTAGACAAAAGCATGCGGGACATAATGGACAGACCAGATCTTCCATTCGGTGGAAAAACGGTCGTATTTGGAGGAGATTTTAGGCAAATGCTCCCTGTTGTCCGAAAGGGTACAAGAGCCCAGATAGTAGAAGCATCACTACGCAGGTCCGAGCTCTGGAATTGCATGCGTCAATTGAAGCTTGTGCGCAACATGAGGGCTCAAAACGACCCGTGGTTCGCAGAATACCTACTACGCATTGGAAACGGAACTGAGGAGACAATGATAACGGCGAAATACTTCTACCTACAAGTATATGTGTGCCAAATAAGACGGATGATAATGGCCTGGATAGACTCATCGACAATATCTACCAAACGGACAACGCTTCCCTAAAAGATCCAAAATATATTACGTGAAGAGCAATTTTATCCACAAAGAACGACTGCGTAGACAGAATCAACCTAAAAATGATTGATTGCTTCCAAGGGAGGAGATGGTGTACCACAGCTTCGATTCTGTAGAAGACGACCCACATAATTACTATCCACCAGAATTTCTAAACACCCTTACCCCAAACGGACTGCCTCCACATATGCTAAAGCTCAAAATTAATTGTCCAATCATACTACTCAGGAATATCGACCCTGCTAATGGCCTCTGCAACGGCACAAGGTTGGTCGTACGTGGATTTCAGAAAAAATACAATTGATGCAGAGATTGTGGTAGGACAGCACTCTGGAATGCGAGTTTTCTTGCCTCGAATACCATTATGCCCCTCTGACGACGACATGTTCCCGTTCAGTTTCAAGAGGAAACAATTTCCAGTCAGACTCAGCTTCGCAATGACAATAAACAAATCACAAGGCCAGACAATACCAAATGTCGGCGTCTACCTGCCTGAACCGGTTTTCTCACATGGTCAACTATATGTCGCGCTTTCTAGAGCGACCGCGACATCGAACATAAAGGTACTAATAGGTACACATGATGAGGAGAAGAAGAAGAAGAATAAGAAGATCAGTACAAGCGAGACATACACGAAGGAGGAGAAGAATAAGAATAAGAAGATCAGTACAAGCGAGACATACACAAAGAATATTGTCTACACAGAAGTCCTCACCAAATAGGTGATGCAACCTTTGAATTTAGAACAGGAAAAGTGACAACACGAATGGGTCACTAGGGGTGTGCGAGGATTTGTTTCTCCCGGTGCAACGCACGGGCACATTTACTATGTAGGCTGAAGTCCCGAAAAAATGAATGCAATCCTGATGTGGTCCGCGTGGACGTAAAGCTTTGACTCCACGGTAGGTTCCACGTCGACAGCAGAGTTACTCCCTACCTCCCTGAACTCTGTCCATGCACCCAACTCTTTATTTTAGGAGAGCACACTCAAACTATGTTTGATCCTTAGCCCATAGAATTGTGCCGGATGGATAGCTCTTCCACGCCATACACCCATGGTCACAAAGACCAAGACGGAACGGCCATGCTCCGTTTCCCACAATCAATGTGCTGCTGCAACACTCATTCTTATCTAGTCGGAGTATCTTATCTCCGGTCCTGTCCTAACCACTGCACCGTCATCAAAATTACCCAATCTGATCCATTGGTTAAAACAGTTTTACACCCCCGACAATTTAGAGATGTGCTACCATAAGCAAAGAAAATTACACTTTAAACTAGACTGCTAACTCAGTCTAAACATATAAATCGCTTTGATGAGGTAAGCAATGAGTGTTATGCATTTGATCATGTGAGGCTAGCATCGTCATCTTTCCTATTACAGTTAACCATCGTAATTTTATCCAATCCTGCCAAACTAGAATAGGGTAAAGAGATTTAGATAAACTCATGCCTAAATAGAGTCATTACAGCAATAAATAAAGAAAAGGACAAACTCTCACAGCAAACAATGCCTATTTAATCTCACCCCCTCGTCTCATCCCCATCTGTCTTCTCTCTCTACTTGAGATCTCTCTGAGCAAATTCCTGGACATGGACGACGACGGCGACTGGATCACGGCGAGGTACCTCCTCTCCTCCATTCTTGGGCGGAACCCCCTCGTCGTCGACCACGTTGACGAAGAGTCCTTCCCCGTCGACGCTGCCCCCGCTGCCGGCCGCGGCGGGCGGGTGGAGGCGCCGGTGTCTCGTCGGCCGCCGGCCGTGCGCGCGACGCCAGGCATGGCCGGTACGGTGTGCGCGGTGTGCACGGAGGAGATCGTGGTCGCGGACGCCGTGGTGCGGCTGCCGTGCGCGCACTGGTACCACGCCGGCTGCATCGCCCCGTGGCTCGGGATCCGGAACACCTGCCCCATGTGCCGCGCCGAGCTGCCGCCCAGGGAAGACGCTGGCGTCGACGGCCGCGAGAAGCCGCGTGCTCGCGCCGAGGCCGGCGTTGCCGGGACCACCATCTCCGGGGTCGGCACCGGCGTGCGGCGGAACGCGTCGTATGAGTACCTCACCGCGGGGAGCGTCCTGTCCGGCTGATGGGCGTGCGGGCCCGTGGCTGAGAGTAGTACACGCGTGGACCGCGTCGCGTGTGCGATTACTTCCTTTTCCAGAGTTAGTGCTTGATACTGGTTGTATAAATGTGAAATGGTTAATGACAACGTAATTTTGATCACAAAAAATGTTGTCTAGTTCAGTACTTAAATTGGCATTAGGAATTGCTGAATCAAAAAAAGAGGAAGAGAAGCATCAGTGTCTTTTTTCGATTTTACGAAAGAAAAGCAAACGTCATTGTGAAGTGAGAATCTGATTCCTTATAACTGGTGATACTTTATGTCAGGGTTAAGTACCATGCCTCTGTAAATTGATTTCCGATGATAGAAAATGTGTCCCAATTTCATTGGTTCCTTGCTATTTTAGTACCCCACTTAACGCATCGTGCAAGATGATACACAAAATAAAATATCCCATTCTTCTCAACGCGGTCTACCCAAATTAACTCGAGGCATCTGTATTGCGCTTGTTCTTCTCTACATTAGGCCCAAAATTAACTGAAGACACCTAATAAAATTGAAGCGAAAAGGGTGCAGCTGGTTAAACTTAGTCATCCTCAACGTCAAGGCCAGAGACTACAGGATAAAATCTGGAAAATTCACAAATATACACACCTAACAAGCAGTAGTTAGTGGGATTTGAACTTTACGCGTTTGGCACAAGAAGATAAAAAGGTACCATAGAGTTGAATTAGCCATATGTTAATGATTGCCATTCTTACAAAGTCGTATGTAATGAATAATGATAATGCTACAAAAAGTCCCCGTTAGGGCTTCAAACTCCATCCGGGCTACGGATCTCTCCGCAGCTTGACGTGCATATAAGCAGGGGTACTGCTCCCCATTGCATTGTGCCCTCAAGCGTCTATTTGCACCATGGCAAGCTCGTCTCAATCTGGTGTCAGAGGCGCTTCGTGGACAATTCCGATCGATAAGATGCTGAACCACCTTGATCTGAAGGGGGTAGAGGAGGAGGATTTCGAACTGGAGGAGGAGTTTGAGGAGAGGCAGATGGTGGTGGCTAAGGTTTTTTCTCCAAAGACCTTCAGCCACATCGCGCTCTTCACGAACATGCGCTTTGCATGGCGGCTTGCTAACGACGTCAGATTTCAGTTGCTTAATTAGAACCTTTTTGTGGCTCAGTTGCAGTGTCTGGGAGATGGGAACACGCCATGAACGATGGGCCCTGACTCTTCTGCGGCAGTGTGGTGCTTTTGGAGGCATACGACGGCTTCTCAGAGGCAGCGACGGTGAGCCTCCAATGCCTGGCTGTTTGGGCTAGGATCTGTAGGTCCATGAAGGCCTCCGTACTCCGAACATAGCGAAACAATTCGGGAGGCATATTGGTGATTTTGTTTGTGCTGATGATGTGGGGATGACTCTTGGGAATTACTTGCGGGTTCACGTGAAGCTTGATATTGGCAAGCCTTTGTTGCGGTTGCTCAATTTGGTCCTGAAGAAAGATGAACCTCGCATAAGATTTCAAGCTCAATATGAGCATTTTTGTGGGGTGTGTGGCATGATAGACCATGTGGCCAAGGAGTGTGGAGACGGTGTGTTTGAAGAAAAGGACCTGCAATATGGTGCTTGGCTCTTGGTAGAGCTAGAGAGAAGACAATATCTGCCAGTGGGTTGTGGTGGCTGGTCAGGAAGGAACGAGGCACATGGCCAGGGTTCCAGGATGCCTTTTCATGGTGATGTATCTAACAACTCTGATATGCCGGACGATGATCCCAAGGATTTTGCTTCCAGCCCGGCGAAGCATAAGGAGTTGATGATTATTGATACTGGGAAAGTAGTAAGGAAGAGCCTGGTTATCGAGGGGACTCAGGGAGCAGAGATCCCACTGGCACTCCCCGGTTCTGGTGATGGGGTAGGTTCAGTGAATGTACATGTAGTGGCGAATGCAACTAACGTAAGGACCTTGTTGGATCGGTGGCTTCCGACAGAGGGGGGGGGGTGAATGTCGAACTTAAAATTTCTTCACAAGATTCGAACACAAAACTATTGATTAGCTAATGTGTGCAGATCAAGGAATGCAGCGGAAAAGCAATCGACGAACGGATTGAAAAAGATCACAGAAAAAAACAACCAGACCGGAAGTTCCGGTCTATATATCGGATGTTCCGATGTGGTCGGAACTTCCGGAGCTACCCCTATTTCGAACGTTCTGGAAAAACCGAAACTTCCGACTCCTGGGTCGGAACTTCCGATATGACCGGAACTTCCGGTGTAATTATCGGAACTTCCGGTTTTCACGAAACAGCAGATCGTCGCTCGGTAAAACGTTCGCAGATTTTGATCCACCCAACGGAATTGGATGAAATTTTGCACAGAGATAGACAAACGACTTACGGAGCTGTTCCAATTAGAATCACCTCAAAAGCTCATCTGTGCTGAGAGAAAACCCCAATCTACTAACAGCTATTCCAAGAGCAAACGAGAGGAAGAACTTGCACGAAATTAAATCAATTGATTCTTAGAACTTGTGAGGGATTTTGATACTCAATCAACATAGAAACATCTCCCACGTTCTAACAATCTATTCCACCAACCAAACCTCGAGAAACAAATCAATCCATGAGGGAAGGAGAAGAACGAAAATCCAAAGAGCAAAAAGAGAAAAACTCACAATCACAAGAGGAGACTCATGGCTTTCCTTGGAAATCTTTTTGTATTGATTTTCGTGGATTTTCTAGGGTTTGTACATGCCTCTCATCTTAGGCAAAGCACTCTCTAAGTGCAGCTCTCATAGCTAATCAAAAGGTTCAAAAGGTTAAGAAACCCTAATCACCTATTTATAGTGGGGAGGGACAACCCCCTCTTCCACTCTTGGGCCTCATGCCCTAATGGACCAAACTACTTAGCACGCATCTCAAAGCGTCTAAATAGCTTAGCCACCTCTCGATTTTCCTTCCACCTTAAGCTACCAACCCTAAACCGCTTCCGGCCGTCGCCGCAGTTTCTTGGTTGAGCTTCGGTGGTTTCTGCGTTTTTACCAAAACGCCCTCGCGCTAACTTGGTCCTCACGTCTCGTCTCCACCCGCTTCCTTGTCGTCCGCGTACATGCTTTTAAGCCGCACGATGTCGTCGCCACCTCCTTGACCGCATCTCAGCCCTCCAAGCTATCATGCAGGTCCATATGACCGAACCATCGCCGCACCCAACTCGCACCTGCACACAATAGACCAAGCAAAACGTCGCGAGCACAAGTCTTCCACTTGACCCAAGTCAGTCGAGAAAAATCCTTTATCCACTCAATTTTTCCTTGAGACAAATTGGGAAACTCAAACAATCAACCACAAATTCAAAACCGAATTCATGCAACCTCAAATTCAACGCAGCACAAAGTGGCAAGATATTCATCACACAGATGTACACGTCATCACATGACTCACAATCTCCCCCTTGATGAATATATTGCCAACATCTCTCAATCAATCAAATTTGCGTTGGTTTAAGGAATTAAAAGCAATCAAGTTGCAAGAATTCAAACTTGGCCATAAGAAAGAGAAAGCAAGTACGGGCCAAGTGAATGTCAACAAGAGTAAGATCAAAAATGTGAGTGAGGGCAAAACATAAACCCTGAGACTCCCCCTCACTCCTATACCTCATATATCTATGATCTACTCCAGAACAAAGCAATTTTCAGAAGATACACACCCATGCCTATCACCCATGCCTATCTCGTAAACGAATGCCAAGGTATGATTGATACTCCTATTTCTCCCCCTTTAGCACTATAGTCATCAAGGGAAGGCACGCCTCCCCCTTAGACTATGCAATGATGGAATATCAAGGATAAGCATGTATGCGTGGAATTTTTTATTTTTCAGTTGCAGCGAGCTTTGAAGATTATCCAGAATGAGACACAAAAAGTGCTAATATGCCACATAGGTGCTCACCAAACCATAAGAAGACATGTAGATCAAGAAGAGCAGCTAGCATATCAAGTTCTTAGCATATTAAAGAGTTCACTAGTAATGAGCGCCCGACTAGGTAGTCACAATTGCAATGACTCTAAACATGAGTGAAGTATGACAACCTAGCGCTAAGCCATGACTAGGAGGACAACCGATCAAGATGAGGATCAAAATACTCTACCACATGCTGAATTAAGCAATCACATGATTAAGTGGATTAGGCACAACCAAAATACAACCCCCTGCACGAGGAAGTATCTTGAGTGATTCATCCTGACTTTTTCACATTGAGTGCACATGATTATTTGGACTAGCCACAACCAAAATACTACCTCCTGCACGAGCAAGTACCTTGAGTGATTCATCCCTATTTGAGCATTTTTCACAGTAGTATATGATAGATTGCAAGCATGTAGAGCAAAGACTAGTGACTTTTGATGACACTAAGCATTCTCCGACCGAGCCACAAAAGCCTAGGCATGTTAAGTCACTAGCAGTCCTAATCAAGATTACCATGAAGTCCTATCTTTGACCAGTCATACACAAAGATCATAGCTGCAATACTAGAGTCATGAGCAGATTCAAAAACAACAGATTCCCTAGCAGGCAACTCATTAGTAGATCAAAGATTTAAAGTCAAGTTGTTGTCCAATTAAGCTAGCATCACTGATTCTTGAGAACACATATCAAAATATGGTACAATGAGCTAGACACTCAGAATATGGCATATAGCGAACTTGGGAGAACTCATTGTTTCATCAAGGATAATAGACAAAGCTCGTGAACATGCAAAGTGCACATGATATATCACAAATGATGCAAAATGCACTATATTACACTATGATACACAGTGAGAAGACTCCCCCTCAAACCAACCCATAGGAAGTCAAAACCAACATGCCCCAAATGTCGGTGCCAACGTTGAAACACTGAAGAACTAGTTGCAAGAAAGCACCTAGACTCAGAAGAACTAAACTCAGCAGCAAAAACTCTTCCGGACGAGAAATATCAAAAGCAAGTACACCAGAAGAGTCAAGAACACGACATCCATTCTTCTTAAAACACACCTCAAAATCATCAACAATGAGCTGTGAAACAGAAATGAGATTGTATTTCAGTTTACTCACAAGGGCAACATCTTGAGAGTGTTGTTGTTGTTGACTCGCACTGCGCCCTTGTGTGTC
Organism: Stipa capillata; assembly: GCA_019208055.1. Classification (NCBI taxonomy): domain Eukaryota; kingdom Viridiplantae; phylum Streptophyta; class Magnoliopsida; order Poales; family Poaceae; genus Stipa; species Stipa capillata. Next base: position 791,897 of record JAGXJF010001119.1, read on the forward strand.
ACACGTCCACGGGAGTCATCTCCAAAAGTGATGTACTCATCACCGGATGTCTTGTTGAGGGAGGTGAACCATTTTGGGCTTCCGGTCATGTGACGTGAACACCCGGAATCAACAAGTCACATGTTCACCAACCCTTGCCGTCCAACCTACACAAAAGGTCGAAAACGAGTGGACTCGGTACTGGGGTTAGTAAGCAAAGATTTTTGAATCCAGTACTGAGTCACTCGCTGAATAGGAACAAAAGATCGTGAGTGATTAGCATGCAATGCAACACCTAGAGCAACTCTATGATCCCGACCTAGAACGCGCCGCGAAGGAATGTCACGCACCGAAGCACGTGAACCACCTCCAAGAGGACGGCGAGAAGACTCTAAGCGACCCAAACCCTGTCGCCTGCTAGAGCCACCAGACACCTCAACATGTTGAGGCCTCGTGTGTCTTAGGAGCACTCAACGCATTGTTGCGTCGTTGAATACCCCTAAGGGCACGAACACGGTCACGACGCTCCTCCTTGAGACGTCGAAAGCAGAACTCAACTAGGTGACCATCCTTATGACAATGAGTGCATTGGTATTTTACCCTTTGCGAGGTAGCACCAACTGAAGCTGAAGCACTCTTGTCCTTAAGCGATGAATCTAGATAACCACCTGACTTAAACACTGTTTCCCTCTCCCCCTGAGCTATTGCAATCAAGCCTCTACCAAGAGAACCAATGGGATGAGGAGGATGATTCTTATTTTCTTCCACATGATTAAAACCTAGACCTTTGCCTGAGCTAACTCTAGACTTGTCTAAGATCATGTCAAGTTCTTTTCTACCTCCAGAAAATCTCTCCAAAGTTTTCTTGAGGTAATCAACTTTCCTAAGCAAAGGAGCATAGGTAAGACAAGCTCCTGAAGCTGACACTCTAACAGCTTTCTCATATTTTTCTTTGTATGCTCCTAGTTCAAGTTTTAGAGATTCACAGGACACACAAGCAATGCTACAAGTCTCAGCTACTGTTTTCTTAAACCTCTCTCTAAATGCAGCATGCATAGCAGAAACATCATTCTCAAGCTCATGGCAAAATGTGCAAGTAGAGGAATTAACATGAGAAGCATCAACAGGTAGCTTAGAAGCAGTAGCATTAGCCAAAGTGAGTTTTCTGTAAAGCTCAGAGATGTGTCTTCCTAGGTCCTGATTTTCTTCAACTAGTTCAGAGCATTTATCACACAGTGGTCTTCTCATTTCAAGCACAGATTGATTCAATTCTTTATTTCTACCTTCCAAATACTTGCATCTTAAACATGGAGAAGATTCTTGAGTGCTCTTAGAACTAATGCTAGCAAGTTGATTCTTAGCATTCTTGAGTTCATTAGCATGAAATGAGTGAGCAATGCAACCAGCAAGATAACCAGTTTTAAGCTTGGCTAGATTGTCCTTATAGACCATAAGCTCTTGGATGACAATTATATGCAATATGAAAACCTATAGCAAAGCACAATTTAATCTCATTCAATTCATTAAGAGGTGCTAAGCTAGAGGAACATCCAGAAGGTGCTCTAGAAGGCAAACTAGCATGTGAAGATTTGAGCATATCAATCTCTTTCCTAAGAGAGTCTAAGTTATCATCCTTAGAAACACAAAAGGAGCAAGGGCTCGACTTAAGTTTATCAATTTCAATCATGGATGACTTAAGCAATTCACTTACACTAGCATGAGCATCTTTAGCTTCAAGGAATTCTTTGTGTAAAACATCACAACTAGCACACTCATCCTCATTACTTTTCAGTTTAGCAATTTCTAGTGTAAGAGAATTAACTTTCTTAGTCAGGTCTTTAGATTTCTTGATTGAAGCAAACAAGGCATCATTTTGCACATCAAACATATCAAGCAGTTTATCATGCCTAACACTGAGCTCATCGAAGGTGCAACTTACATCGCTTTCAAGATCTTCGTCGTCGCTCTCTTCTTCGGATCTCGCCATAAGGCACATGCCGGTGAAGCCATGTTCTACCTTCTTCTTCCCTTTCTTCTTGTGCCTGGGCGGCTCCGGTTCATCCTCGCTTGAGGAAGAGGAAGATGAAGAAGAGTTGGAGTTGTTGTCGCTATCTTCAAAAGCGGCGATAGCTCGACGAAGATTCTTCTCCGCCTCACGCATCTTGGGCCTTGATCCAAAGTTGTTCCTTCTCTTGTCCTGAAATTTAGAAGCAAACTTGTTCCTCTCTTTAGGATTGGAACACTCGGATCGGATGTGGCCTTTCTCACCACATCCATAGCAGGTGATGTCCGAGGATTTTCTTCTCCTATTTCTCACATTCTTATATGCCCTAGAGAAGCGTTTTGCAAATAACGCAAGCTCATCCTCGGGAAGAGATTCAAGCTGATCATCAGACAAAGAAGACAAAGCTACAAGAGACAGTCCAGAAGAAGAAACTCAAGCAAGTGTCAGAGTTGACACTAGGAGACACTATCCCCGATGGATCCGAGGAAGTGTTCCCAACAAGAGCCAAAGTCTTGGACTTAGAACCATTTCTGTTTTCCGAAGTGATCTCATGAGTAGAGAGCTTGGAGAACAGAAGATCGAGTGTGAGAGTGGCAAGATTGGCAGACTCTTGGATGGCAATCTTTCGCACTTCAAAAGCGGGCTCTAATGTGTTCAACACATGCCTAGCCATCTCTGAGTCAGTGTACCTCACTCCCACACTCCTGAGCTTATTCACAATTCTTTCAAATCTCTAAAAAGTTCAGAAATTGATTCCCTAGAGCGTTGCTCAAAGCGATTGTATTCAACTCTGTATTGATCCGCTCGAGCAATCTTGACTTGATCGGACCCCTCATGGTAGGTGATCAAGGTCGACCAAATCTTGAGAGCGGTATCAAGATGAGCAACCTGCTCATGCTCCTTCCTATCCAAACCGGAAAGCAAATAGTTGATGGCTTTGCAATTGTTTTTCAACATCAGCCTGATTTGCAGCCGTCACTTCGGCAGGAAGAGCAAAGTCCCTTTCGATGATTTGCCAAATAGCAAGTCCCTCTGACTGGATAAAAATTTCATTCGATTTTCCAGAACTCCCAGTCCGTCCCATTGAAGACAGGAGGACGAGTCGAGTATCCGTGGGAAGCCATGGCTCGCAAAGCCGGTCAAAGCTTATAGAGAAGCGAGACCGGGCTCTGATACCACTTGTGGATCGGTGGCTTCCGACAGAGGGGGGGTGAATGTCGAACTTAAAATTTCTTCACAAGATTCGAACACAAAACTATTGATAGCTAATGTGTTCAGATCAAGGAATGCAGCGGAAAAGCAATCGACGAACGGATTGAAAAAGATCACAGAAAAAAAACAACCAGACCGGAAGTTCCGGTCTATATATCGGATGTTCCGATGTGGTCGGAACTTCCGGAGCTACCCCTATTTCGAACGTTCTGGAAAAACCGGAACTTCCGACTCCTGGGTCGGAACTTCCGATATGACCGGAACTTCCGGTGTAATTATCGGAACTTCCGGTTTTCACGAAACAGCAGATCGTCGCTCGGTAAAACGTTCGCAGATTTTGATCCACCCAACGGAATTGGATGAAATTTTGCACAGAGATAGACAAACGACTTACGGAGCTGTTCCAATTGGAATCACCTCAAAAGCTCATCTGTGCTGAGAGAAAACCCCAATCTACTAACAGCTATTCCAAGAGCAAACGAGAGGAAGAACTTGCACGAAATTAAATCAATTGATTCTTAGAACTTGTGAGGGATTTGATACTCAATCAACATAGAAACATCTCCCACGTTCTAACAATCTATTCCACCAACCAAACCTCGAGAAACAAATCAATCCATGAGGGAAGGAGAAGAACGAAAATCCAAAGAGCAAAAAGAGAAAAACTCACAATCACAAGAGGAGACTCATGGCTTTCCTTGGAAATCTTTTTGTATTGATTTTCGTGGATTTTCTAGGGTTTGTACATGCCTCTCATCTTAGGCAAAGCACTCTCTAAGTGCAGCTCTCATAGCTAATCAAAAAGGTTCAAAAGGTTAAGAAACCCTAATCACCTATTTATAGTGGGGAGGGACAACCCCTCTCCACTCTTGGGCCTCATGCCCTAATGGACCAAAATACTTAGCACGCATCTCAAAGCGTCTAAATAGCTTAGCCACCTCTCGATTTTCCTTCCACCTTAAGCTACCAACCCTAAACCGCTTCCGGCCGTCGCCGCAGTTTCTTGGTTGAGCTTCGGTGGTTTCTGCGTTTTTACCAAAACGCCCTCGCGCTGACTTGGTCCTCACGTCTCGTCTCCACCCGCTTCCTTGTCGTCCGCGTACATGCTTTTAAGCCCGCACGATGTCGTCGCCACCTCCTTGACCGCATTCTCAGCCCTCCAAGCTATCATGCAGGTCCATATGACCGAACCATCGCCGCACCCAACTCGCACCTGCACACAATAGACCAAGCAAAACGTCGCGAGCACAAGTCTTCCACTTGACCCAAGTCAGTCGAGAAAAATCCTTTATCCACTCAATTTTTCCTTGAGACAAATTGGGAAACTCAAACAATCAACCACAAATTCAAAACCGAATTCATGCAACCTCAAATTCAACGCAGCACAAAGTGGCAAGATATTCATCACACAGATGTACACGTCATCACATGACTCACAGACCCCGACTGAAGATGGCGTGAAGGCAATTCTAGGGTACAAGTGGCAAAGAAGAGAGGTGACATTTCTTCAAATTCAACACCATCTGTGAAATTGGTGGACTCCTGCGGGAAGGGCCTCCGGATGCAATGAATATTTTAAGTTAGAACTGCTTGGGGTTGGGGCGCCCCTGGATAGTTTAGGAGTTGATCCGCCTTGTGTAGGCTCATGACCCTAAGATCGTTTTTCCTATCAGAGACTAGAAGAGATGGCAATCGGGTTCATCCTTTACGTTGGAGATTTGATCTTAAGAATTGCTTTGCTGTGAATGGGGACAGAAAAGGTGGGGGCTAGCCCTTTTTTGGGATGAATCTATCTCTATGGAGCTCTTGTCATTTGGCAAACATCACATAGATGTTCGAATCAAGAAGGAATGGATGGGTTGCTTTGGAGAGGAACTTTTGTTTATGGCAAAGCTAGAACGCAGGTTTCGTCACCTCATGTGGACGTTGCTGCGGTGCATCAAGGATCATGCAGCTAAACCGTGGCTTATGATAGGTGATTTTAGTGAAGCTATATGGCAAGGAGAACATCTCTCTAGTGCTCAGCGGGGGGAGCATCAAATGTTGGATTTCCATGAAGTGTTGTCTCATTGTGATCTTCACGATATTGGCTTTGTAGGTGTACCATGGACTTTTAATAACAAGCAGAGGGGTGCAAGAAATGCTCGTGTTCGGCTTGATCGTGGGGTTGCTAGTCAGAGCTGGTCTCAAGCCTTCCCAGATGCTTGGTTGTTCCACATTGTGTCCTCATGCTTAGATCACTGACGATTCTACTAAAGGTTTGCGATAGAGTTGTGGGGAGGAAAACTACTCTGATGAGGCAATATGAAAATTCTGGGAAAGGGAAGCAAGCTTGCCGCAGCAGGTACATCTGGCTTGGAGCCGTGGGAATCCCGTGCGGCACTTAGGGGATATTGTTGGTAATCTGAAGATGGCTATGCATTCTCTACACGCTTGGGGTCGTCGTTCAATTGGCTCCGCTTTGCGGCAATTGGAGAAGAACAGAACTCGCCTTGAAGCTTTAGTCCAAGATTGATCTGAGGAGGTGAAAGGAAGACTCGCAAGCTGCGTGCTGAGTTACATGAATTGCTACACAAAGAAGAAATCATGTGGGCTCAGCAAGCTAGGGTGTCTTGGCTGCGGGAGGGTGACCGTAATACTAGTTTCTTCCACCGCAAGGCCTCTTGGAGTTCGAAGAAAAACAAGATCAACAAGCTCAAACACACTGATGGGCAGTGGGTGGAGGATCAGAGGGAGATGGATTCCCTAGCCACGGAGTTTTTCAAAATTTGTATACATGTGATGAGAATGTTAACCCGGATCAAATTCTGCACCTTTTTCCAGAGTGGTTTTTGATGATATGAATGAGAATCTCTGCAAGCCTTTTTCTTCAGAAGAAATTGGGGATGCCCTATTTTAGATTGGACCTCTCAAGGCGCCTGGGCCTGATGGTTTTCTTGCAAGGTTTTTCCAGCAAAATTGGGAAGTCTTACATGACGATGTCACAAAGGCCATAAAATTCTTCTTTGAGGAGGGAGTGCTGGTGGAGGGAGTTAATGACACCTGCATTGTGCTTATTCCAAAAAAGAATGATGCCGCAAATCTAAAGGATTTTCGCCCAATCAGCCTTTGCAATGTTATCTATAAGGTGGTCTCCAAGTGCTTGGTTAATCTCTTGCGACCTCTTCTGCAGGAGGTGATCTGCCCAACCTAAAGTGCATTTATTCTAGGGAGAATGATAACGGAAAACACACTAATTGCTTTTGCGTGCTTACACAACATTTAGTGGTGGAAGGATGGTCATTCTGGTCTCTGTGCGTATAAACTTGATCTAGCTAAGGCCTATGATTGTGTTGACTGGCGTTCTTTGGAGTTAATCATGCACCGACTTGGTTTTCATGCGAAATGGATTCACTGGATAATGACATGTGTGTTGATTGTCTGATACTCTGTCTGGCTAAATGGAACTATTTTGTCCTCCTTTTCGCTTACGTGGGAGCTTCGGCAAGGTGATCCATTGTCACCATATCTTTTTCTCTTTATTGTTGATGGTTTGTTTGCTCTACTGAGGATTCTATTGTTCGCGGCCAACTCCATGATCTAAAAATTTGTTGGCGGGCACCGGATATCTCTCACTTGCTCTTTGTGGATGATAGTTTGTTATACTTCAAAGCTAGAAGTGCTCAAGCGGGGGTTGTCAAGAACATTCTACCCACTTATGAGTGCAGTACGAGCCAACTCCTCAGTCCGAAAAAATGTGCATTGTTATTTGGGGCAGGTGTTTCAGAGGAATCTGAGGAGGAGGCGCGAGCAAAAGTGGACAAAAAAAAATTAGTTTTGATGAGAAGTATTTGGGGCTGCTTGTCCTTGAGGGGCAGATGAACAATGAGCAATTCCAATCAATCGAGGATAAATTTAATAAACGGCTCACAGATTGGTCTGAGAAGTATGTCTCAAGCGGGGGAAAGGAGGTCCTATAAAGTCCATCATGCAGCGCTCCCCACATATGCTATAGGTGTGTTTAAGTTTTGAGCTGGTCTTTATGATGATCTCATGCAAATTATGAGGAATTTCTGGTGGAGGGGGATGAAATCAATAAGCGTAAGGTGCACTAGCTCTCATGGGAGAAGTTAATCATGCCCAAATCACATGGGGGCATTGGTTTTCAGGACCTTCGACTGTTCAACTAGGCGCTTCTAGCTCACCAAGCGTGGCATCTAGTTCAGTTCCTGAATAGCTTATGTGCATAGCTGTTGAAGGCACGATATTATCCTTGCGGTGATCTCTATGATACGACTTTTCCAACTAGTTGTTCCTCATCCTGGCAAGGTGTGGCGCATGGTCCTGAATTGCTAAAGATAGGACTTATATGATGTGATGGCAAGAAAGTTCACATATGGCGTGACAATTGGCTACCTCATGATGGGGGTCTCAAATATCTGGTAAGGCCAATTGTTCTCATTTGAGATGGGTGAATGAACTGCTAACTAATGATAGTAAAGAATAAGCCAAACCGGTTGTTCGTCGTGTGTTTTACCCTCATGATGCCGAGATGGTTCTAAAGCTTAAACTCCCATCTTTTGTGGAGGAAGATTTTCTGGCTTGGCACTATGAGAAAGGTGGTGTTTTCTCAATGAGGAGTGCTTACAGGCTTGCTTTGCATAACGTGAGTTGGAGTAGGATAGTGGTGCTTCAAGTCATCATCATGTGGTGGCCAAACTATTTGGTCACGGATATGGGGCTCTGTAGTACCGCAAAAAGTGAAGGTCTTTGCTTGGCAACTTGCCTGAGAGGGTCTATGAAAGGACCGAGGATGCCGACTAGAGGGGGGTGAATAGGAGGCTAACTATTTTTCACTTGTTTTAACTTTGGTTATCAATTTAAGCCTTAACAGATTGCTAGGATAAGCTAGCTGTGAGACAGGTGAATGACATAGGTAATATGTGATATGCAAATTAACACTTAGCTGTCACATATGTGTCTAACATAGGTAAGCTAAAATCTTAGAACAGATAAGCAAGTTAATCAGCTATGTAACAGGTAGATGGCACAAGCAAGAGATATGATATTCAGCAACTGAGACACAGCTATGCTAACATAGGTGTAAAGGTAGTCAATCACAGATGAACAAGATATGAATGATCAACATAGGCAGACAAGTCTAATGAATATTTAAAAGCAATGTAGAAAGAACTCAGAGAGACAATGTGTTTTTTACCGAAGTTCTCTACTCTTTACAGAGAGATACGTCTCCGTTGGAGAGGCAACTCCGAAGAGATCGCCAGCACTGAATCGTGCTTGTTCTTCGAGTACCTGAGTGATCAGGCCTCTTCATTTTCTTGTGGAAGTCCTTTAGCCTTGCAACAGGTAGACTTCAGATCACTTTCACAAACGTCTAGTTCAACCCACACAAGCTTGGGTGATACCAGCGACTCCTATGCCCGTCTAGGAGTAGACACTCCAAGAGTAACAGATTCAGCAGCAACAACTCTTGGAGGAACCAATACTTTTTGCTCAGAGACTCTAACTCTCGTGAACTAACACTTAGAAAATTTGACTTCTGTTCTGAGAGTAGGAGGCTTTGCAACGGTCGAATATGATTCACTGGATTGAGCAAGGTTGAGGTTGAAGACCTCTCCTGGTCCCCTATATATAGGGTTCACAGGCACCCGACCGTTACACTGTTGCCATGTAGGATTAAGTGAGTCATCGGTGACAGACACCGGTGACACAGCCAATCACACCGTCCAACTATAACCGGCTCGAACAGACCGACACCTGTGTCACCGGCGGCACACACAGGTGAACCCTTAGCTGACATAGCCTACTACTCAGCCCGATCTTGGCACACTACATGCTCTCAGCGCACAACTAACTCTGATCCCTAATAAGGAGAGAACCTCCGACAGTCTTCTGACTCGGCAGATAGACCATCGCAGTGCAGGTCCCTTAGCATTTACAAACTCTCCCCTGGTACAGAGGTGTACTTGAGTCACAGAGCGAAATACCATCTGTGTCACACCGGTGACTCTAACCTTTAGGGTTTTCTACTTCTAGCACTGCAGAGTGCTAGCACAAGCCAGTTTCACACTTGTGCAAAACTGTTGACACAGGGCCACTGACCTCAAAGCATCAGTGCCATTGTCCAACACTCCGAGCATTGAGCAAAAGAACCTCCACAGAACATTACTACTTCATCCCTCTTGATAGTACGGGTGTTTCCTATGGACTCAAAGAAACTAGCAAATCTAGGCTTTACTTGCCACCAACTGTATTCACGGCCCTTGACGCATCAAGCCACCATCACCTTGCTTGCAACTCCTTGCACAGCACCGGCTTCCTCACAGCTGTGACACAGCTGCCTAGCACATCCATTCCCTTGTCTTGGAAACAACCTTTGTAGTTTTTGGGTGGTCATCTTTTCTTGATGACCCTTCTTCCTGGAACTTATTAAACCTGCTTACACTCATTGTAAATATTAGATTCCAGTTTGAGTTGCCATTAACCATCAAAACCAATTAGGGGCCTAGATGCTCTTTCAATCTCCCCATTTTTGGTGGTTAGTGGCAACCCAAACAACAATTTCAAACAGAAATTTGAATGGGTGATACATGTGCAGGTTGTTAGAATATACTTCCCCTGAAGCTGTGCACAAAAGATTTGCTTTTATTATGCAAGTGCACAGATTTTAATTTTAGATATGTGTAGTATTTTCCTACAACTTACACTTTTATCAGTTCAGAGAATTAGATAGATCATAGGAACATGATTTAACTAAACTGATATATTTTATTCTGATGTAGTTTTAATAATCAGAGCATATGAGTATGTATCAGAGCACATATTCTGACTAAACATGTGTATCAGAGCAAAAGTTCAGAATAAACATATGTATCAGAACAAAAGCTTCATAGAGACCTATGTAACAGAGTAAGGCTTAGAAATATGTGAGGAAAAGAATCATAACATAGTGAACATCATCCACACATATCAAAGATAAACATTACTACATCAGAACATAAACTTTGTAGTCAAGACAGAAGAATCAGAGATTAAAATAGGTCTTGATACATCAAAAATATATGCTCCCCCTATATCCAAAAAACTCTCCCTCTTATATTTCTCCCCCTATACTATATATCTCTCTCTCTGATATTTCTCCCCATTTGACACTAAAACACCAGAAAGGGATGAGAAGAGGGAACATTCAGGGAAGCTTGGTCTTCAACAGCTGGAGAACTTCTGAAATCTGAGACTGCATTTGATCAACTTGGGATTGCAGACTGCTGACTGCTTCTCTGAGCTGACAATTCTCTCGGCGCAGAGCTGCAAACTGAGTTGGCATGACCTTGTTCTGATAGGCTCTGGCTGCTGCTTGAGACATAAGAGAGAAGGACAGAGTGCCATCTTCAGCTACCTGTGTCACAGATACTAACTCAGCTGAGTCAGCTGCAGGAGGATCAGCTGTGACACCGGTATGCACTTGGGCTTGGGCAGTTGGCACTGGAGGAGCAGGCATTTGAGGAGCTGTGGGAGCAGCTGTGTCACCGGGAGCTGATACAGCTGGATCAGGTGAATCACCAAATAAAGCAGGTACAACAACCTCATCAAGATGGTCATCAACCTGAGGCCTGAGCTGGGTCTTTGAGGTCTTCACTGAGGTGTCAGAGGTAATGTAATTTAGTCTTTGAGGTCTCCCAGATTTCTTTGTTAAGCATATGAAGAGAGAATGTAATTTAGTCGCTCACAGTGCTTGCTCAATTGGCTTTCCGGGATTCTAATCTCCCTCTCTAGATATTGGAGGACCCCCCGGGCCTATCCAAGCTCCTCGCCAAAGATTGTTCCCATTTTCGGTATGATTAATAAAAGTTCTCTCTTTTCCTTAAAAAAAATTAATACGGGTGTTTCCTATGGACTCAAAGAAACTAGCAAATCTAGGCTTTACTTGCCACCAACTGTATTCACGGCCCTTGACGCATCAAGCCACCATCACCTTGCTGGCAACTCCTTGCACAGCACCGGCTTCCTCACAGCTGTGACACAGCTGCCTAGCACATCCATTCCCTTGTCTTGGAAACAACCTTTGTAGTTTTTGGGTGGTCATCTTTTCTTGATGACCCTTCTTCCTGGAACTTATTAACCTGCTTACACTCATTGTAAATATTAGATTCCAGTTTGAGTTGCCATTAACCATCAAAACCAATTAGGGGCCTAGATGCTCTTTCAATCTCCCATTTTTGGCGGTTAGTGGCAACCCAAACAACAATTTCAAACAGAAATTTGAATGGGTGATACATGTGCAGGTTGTTAGAATATACTTCCCCTGAAGCTGTGCACAAAAGATTTGCTTTTATTATGCAAGTGCACAGATTTTAATTTTAGATATGTGTAGTATTTTCCTACAACTTACACTTTTATCAGTTCAGAGAATTAGATAGATCATAGGAACATGATTTAACTAAACTGATATATTTTTATTCTGATGTAGTTTTAATAATCAGAGCATATGAGTATGTATCAGAGCACAGATTCTGACTAAACATGTGTATCAGAGCAAAAGTTCAGAATAAACATATGTATCAGAACAAAAGCTTCATAGAGACCTATGTAACAGAGTAAGGCTTAGAAATATGTGAGGAAAAGAATCATAACATAGTGAACATCATCCACACATATCAAAGATAAACATTACTGCATCAGAACATAAACTTTGTAGTCAAGACAGAAGAATCAGAGATTAAAATAGGTCTTGATACATCAAAAATATATGCTCCCCCTATATCCAAAAAACTCTCCCTCTTATATTTCTCCCCCTATACTATATATCTCTCTCTCTGATATTTCTCCCCATTTGACACTAAAACACCAGAAAGGGATGAGAAGAGGGAACATTCAGGGAAGCTTGGTCTTCAACAGCTGGAGAACTTCTGAAATCTGAGACTGCACTTGATCAACTTGGGATTGCAGACTGCTGACTGCTTCTCTGAGCTGACAATTCTCTCGGCGCAGAGCTGCAAACTGAGTTGGCATGACCTTGTTCTGATAGGCTCTGGCTGCTGCTTGAGACATAAGAGAGAAGGACAGAGTGCCATCTTCAGCTACCTGTGTCACTGATACTAACTCAGCTGAGTCAGCTGCAGGAGGATCAGCTGTGACACCGGTATGCACTTGGGCTTGGGCAGTTGGCACTGGAGGAGCAGGCATTTGAGGAGCTGTGGGAGCAGCTGTGTCACCGGGAGCTGATACAGCTGGATCAGGTGAATCACCAAATAAAGCAGGTACAACAACCTCATCAAGATGGTCATCAACCTGAGGCCTGAGCTGGGTCTTTGAGGTCTTCACTGAGGTGTCAGAGGTAATGTAATTTAGTCTTTGAGGTCTCCCAGATTTCTTTGTTAAGCATATGAAGAGAGAATGTAATTTAGTCGCTCACGTGCTTGCTCAATTGGCTTTCCGGGATTCTAATCTCCCTCTCTAGATATTGGAGGACCCCCCGGGCCTATCCAAGCTCCTCGCCAAAGATTGTTCCCATTTTCGGTATGATTAATAAAAGTTCTCTCTTTTCCTTAAAAAAAATTAATATGGGTGTTTCCTATGGACTCAAAGAAACTAGCAAATCTAGGCTTTACTTGCCACCAACTGTATTCACGGCCCATGACGCATCAAGCCACCATCACCTTGCTTGCAACTCCTTGCACAGCACCGGCTTCCTCACAGCTGTGACACAGCTGCCTAGCACATCCATTCCCTTGTCTTGGAAACAACCTTTGTAGTTTTTGGGTGGTCATCTTTTCTTGATGACCCTTCTTCCTGGAACTTATTAAACCTGCTTACACTCATTGTAAATATTAGATTCCAGTTTGAGTTGCCATTAACCATCAAAACCAATTAGGGGCCTAGATGCTCTTTCAATCTCCCCATTTTTGGTGGTTAGTGGCAACCCAAACAACAATTTCAAACAAAAATTTGAATGGGTGATACATGTGCAGGTTGTTAGAATATACTTCCCCTGAAGCTGTGCACAAAAGATTTGCTTTTATTATGCAAGTGCACAGATTTTAATTTTAGATATGTGTAGTATTTTCCTACAACTTACACTTTTATCAGTTCAGAGAATTAGATAGATCATAGGAACATGATTTAACTAAACTGATATATTTTTATTCTGATGTAGTTTTAATAATCAGAGCATATGAGTATGTATCAGAGCACAGATTCTGACTAAACATGTGTATCAGAGCAAAAGTTCAGAATAAACATATGTATCAGAACAAAAGCTTCATAGAGACCTATGTAACAGAGTAAGGCTTAGAAATATGTGAGGAAAAGAATCATAACATAGTGAACATCATCCACACATATCAAAGATAAACATTACTGCATCAGAACATAAACTTTGTAGTCAAGACAGAAGAATCAGAGATTAAAATAGGTCTTGATACATCAAAAATATATGCTCCCCCTATATCCAAAAAACTCTCCCTCTTATATTTCTCCCCCTATACTATATATCTCTCTCTCTGATATTTCTCCCCATTTGACACTAAAACACCAGAAAGGGATGAGAAGAGGGAACATTCAGGGAAGCTTGGTCTTCAACAGCTGGAGAACTTCTGAAATCTGAGACTGCACTTGATCAACTTGGGATTACAGACTGCTGACTGCTTCTCTGAGCTGACAATTCTCTCGGCGCAGAGCTGCAAACTGAGTTGGCATGACCTTGTTCTGATAGGCTCTGGCTGCTGCTTGAGACATAAGAGAGAAGGACAAAGTGCCATCTTCAGCTACCTGTGTCACTGATACTAACTCAGCTGAGTCAGCTGCAGGAGGATCAGCTGTGACACCGGTATGCACTTGGGCTTGGGCAGTTGGCACTGGAGGAGCAGGCATTTGAGGAGCTGTGGGAGCAGCTGTGTCACCGGGAGCTGATACAGCTGGATCAGGTGAATCACCAAATAAAGCAGGTACAACAACCTCATCAAGATGGTCATCAACCTGAGGCCTGAGCTGGGTCTTTGAGGTCTTCACTGAGGTGTCAGAGGTAATGTAATTTAGTCTTTGAGGTCTCCCAGATTTCTTTGTTAAGCATATGAAGAGAGAATGTAATTTAGTCGCTCACGTGCTTGCTCAATTGGCTTTCCGGGATTCTAATCTCCCTCTCTAGATATTGGAGGACCCCCCGGGCCTATCCAAGCTCCTCGCCAAAGATTGTTCCCATTTTCGGTATGATTAATAAAAGTTCTCTCTTTTCCTTAAAAAAAATTAATGATAATGCTACTCGCCGAACTACTTAAGGCCTGTTTGGTTAGGCTGTGACTGTTGACAAAGCAGCTGTTGGCTGGCTGTCTGGAAAAGCTGTTGTAGCTGTGGGAAAGTGAACATATGACTTTTGGTTTATCCAAACCATCTATAGCATTTTGGAAAATGAGCACAGAAGCTTCAACACATTGCAAAAAGCTGGCAGAATGCAGCTTTTTCAAACAGCTGAATTTGCACTGCAAAGCCTGGTAAAAACTGCTGAAAAGCTGGCCGTTTGGTTGAGCTGTAAGTTTTTCCAGTGAAAAGCTGCTGAAAAGCCCAACTAAACACTCCCTTACTGGACTTGAACAACAGCACAAAGCCAGCTTTGCTCTAAAGGCAGTGTGGATTTGATTACGTGTTTTGGTGTCCGGGTTAGCTGATGAGCTGTATTCAGATGGCAAGCGCTTGACCTAACAATAGTTTTCGAGATCTTTAGAAATAATAGTATCAGAAAAATTAACAGCTCAACGACCCGGTTGCTTACTATTACTACTATACGTTTGCGATCAAGTCGTTGCAAATACTACGTAGTCTTGGTCATTGTTGTATTTATTATTCGCATTTGTGCATCACACTCACACGCACAGGACACTCTTCCAGCTCGCTTTATCATCTTATTTTAGTCGTCAGACACGCAATTAGCTTTCCACGGTGGTGACGACAGTGTACGTACCTAGTGCAAATCCTCGGTTAATTAGTGAATAACTCCGGTACTGCTGACGTGGCTTGACCGAATTAGCATGGAAATAGATTGTACTATCCGTAACTCGTATGTAATGGAATGCCGATGTCAATATCGTGTTAACTAGCCGCCATATATCCGATGTCCATGGATTGCACAAGTCATACACTTTACATTATTATTACCACTAAAACGAGAGCCTGCACCTAAACCACGATCGAGGTTGGGCACAGCGGGCGGGCGTCGGTGTGCTGATACTACTGGAAACCATTGTAGAAGATGGCGACGTCCTGAAAGTGTCCAACTACCATATATGACTGCAGGATGTATGTCATTTTCTTTCGCTTCGTCTACTACTTGCTAGATACGAATCAGATGCTCTATTTTCTCCTCTAGTTTGGTGCTTCCAACTAGCCTGCTAATTGAATAAAATGTGACGCGTATAAACTTTTTTCCAGAAAGGAGGATAGCGCTCCTCGTCCTCTGGATGCACATGACCGCTTTTATTAAAGCAGAGTTATTACAAGCAGTCTTTCAACACAAAAAAAGTAACAATAAGGCTGGACGAATACATCTCAAGCAACACAAAGAAAAGTGACACGTATAAACAAAACAGGTTAAGGTAGTTTCTTAGTTTACAGCTTAAAAGGGTAGTATTTTTTAATCAATTTAGGAATTGTTATTTCTAAATCCACGATCTTGAATGTTGATTTTTTATCCAAATGTTAATTAAGTAGTTATATATTTTATAAATTATGTACAATTATAGGGTTAGAGGCGTGTAACTGGATAGTTGCACTTCTAGACCTAAAGTTACAAAAGAGAAAAGTTCTACAACTGCAAACTTAATGATATGTAACTCGATCAACTGAGAAATAATAAATTCTTAGTTAACTTAGAAATAGCAAATCCTTATTTTTAAGCTACATGTACTGGTCCAATGTTTGAAGCCAGTTCTATGAGTTACCCTTCTATTTTGAACCGTCTTAATCCATTATATTTTATTAGTAATTTACTCTCAACTCAGTATTTGCCCGCGCCATAAACCCTGGTTTACTTAACGCCTCTTTGATTTGCTTGATTATCAAAACACAGGAATAAGTACTATAAGTTATTTGATTGCACCGTATAAAAAATACAAAATTTTTCTTTTAGGATTTGGTGCATGTCATAATTGTCACAGAAACAAAGGAAACTTTCTAAAGAGGTTAGACTCAATGCAATTATTTTTTTAAAATCGCATGCAAAATAGTTTGTACGAAAAATTTGATTGATTTTAATCCTACAAATCAAATAGGCTCTATATAAAATTTTCCTACGAAATAGAATCGACTTAGAGAGCCCACAAGAATAAATAAAGGAATAGTGGGTCAACATCGTGTTGATCTTAACTGGAATAAGTCGACTCGAATTTATCCAAAAGAGATGCATTAAACTTAACTAAGTATCAAACAATTGTAACACCAGTGATTATCCAATTCACATATTTCTGCCGAAACCAAATTTTCAACAGAACTCCTGATAACACTAAGGGTGTCTCGATCGTTCGAAGGGAACAAGTATCGATTTTGGTGGAGGTGATTTTGACGATCTGACCACACTATACGTCGATGATGCACCTTAGGAATCGGTAAATCAACTCTGGTAGGTTATTGTTGATGCGGGAAGCATGGTCAACCTGAACACGAGGTTCAATTCCCTACAAGCAATCCAAGGACAAGCAAGAAATATGGAAACAATCTAAAATTGTGAGTATAGATGACGTATATTGATAACTTGGGGATCCGAAAAACGGTCTAGATAACTGGTTGTTGAACATTATGGACAAATGCAAAGTTGTAAGTAGCAAACTCTAATCTAAACAAATCCCGTCTAAAACAAAGGCTACCAGGGGTTTTTAATATATGGAAAAACGTACACCTACACCGAAACTTCAATAGATCTTTAATTAGGTTCCTTCGGTCTTCCTTCTCGTGTCATCATGAAGGCTTCAATGTCAGAAAGTCATCATTTGATTTGATACTTGGTTGATGGCTGCCATCAACTCTACTCTTGATCCGCATGCTCCAATGCTTGTTCTCCATTTTCATGTTTGGTCCTTGATTCCTTAATAGCAAGAGAACATTCGATTTAGACAACATCATATTCATATATAAGTACCTAATAATTAAGATGTCGTGCACGAGCTCAAGTCATCAGTCCTTGTGGTGGAGGAATAGGTGATGTGGATGGCATAGTAGTAAGGATGTCCTCATCAACTCCTTCCAAGAAACCCTAGTGCACTCAATTATAAGTTTTAGTCAGATCTAACTTATAAACATAGAAGTTATCATTTGGTTTCATACCCCGTAGCGTTATATATATAAAGCACTTCTGTTGGATGATATAATATATTGCAGTAATGAACGAAGCCTTTTAACCGAGCATTTAGAAACCACTTTATATACACCGTTGCATAAATTGATTGGCCTGAAATCCTTCAAAATTTCAGGTTGAGACGTCTTCGGAACGTGTCCTGTACGAAAGAACTCCGTATATCTTTGGTAACATCCAATCTTAAACTTCCCAATACCTCTGACAAAATCTTGCCGAAAAACTATCTGAATATGGATCTTTAAGAGGCCCAATTTAAAATAATGCATCACTAATGTTCTCTTCCGTAAACTCATTCGTGAGCTCATCATTCATCTCTACGGATCCATTGTTCTGTGATTCAATAAATTTGGCAAGGGAAGCTCAAGCAAGGGACAATGGAGGACTGGGAAAAAAAAGGAAAATCACAGGGTGCACACGGTGGCATGTGTACCCATTAGTTTTGGTGATTTTTAATTAACGAATAAGTTTTGAAAAAATCTAAAAAATTTCATACCGGTATATGATAGAATGAAGTTTACACAGTTAAATTTTTAAAAAATAATATATCAATTTACGACCTATGCAAAAAAAAATCTGTGCATATTGCCCCCTTTGCACTTGTACGTGATTTTAAAAATCACCAAAACTAATAGGTGTATATGGCCCGGGTGCCATTTAGCCGCACTTGGGAAAAAACACCATACTCATGCCATGCGGACCTCTGTCACTTTTGGTGGAGTCGCCTACTTGGGTCACATGAGTTTGGCCTTCATACATGGCTTGATAATTTTTTTCCATGTGCATAGCAGAACTCACTGCCACCAGAGTACTCCTACTTCTTAGTGCGGTTTCCGGTTCTTTAAAAAGAAATAGGACAGTTTTCATAAAATGAAAAAGAACGAAAAAAGTGGGCCGTGGCTTGAGCCAGAATCTAAACACATCCGCTCCTAGTGAGTCAACGAGCTAAACGATAATGTCCATCTCTGCATGAAAACCAGAAACCCCACCAAAAACCAGACTGAAAAAACCTAATTAAGGGGTTAAATCGGTTTTCAGGGCCTAATTCGGCTGACGAAAACCCAAAATGGTATAGGTCAACTCGGTTGTTGTGCTAGCTTAACCAAATTAGACTAGAAGAACTGGTCAAACCCATATCTCTACTCTCCAAGGCCCATGTCACCTAGCAGCCCACCCTAGCAAATTAGCCTTTGCTTGCGTACTTTCCTAGGATAGCAGCAGTCTAGCAGACCTAGCTTCGATTCGGTGCCTAACCCTAGCCGCCAGGTTGCCAGGTGGCGGATGTCCCCATCTAGCCATCCTGGGCACCCAGTGGGCCAATGCTCCAGTCAGGCTAGACACCACAACCAATAGCCAGCACCACTGGGCAGTCACCAATTGGCGAGGCGACAACAATCAACGGGTGCTAGTGTGCAATGCCACACCGTGAGGATTCATGGAGTAATGCTGACAACCTAGCACGATGAGTTCATGAGACCATGGTGGTGACAAACTGAAATCATATATGATCTGCATACTGGTTACAAGATCTTGATTGCAATGGTGAATTATTGATGGAAGTTGACAGCATGTATCCTTTGTTATGCTATTGAATTGTTGAACCTGAGCCGGAGTTCTGATTAACTGAAATGTTGGATCCTAGAAAATTCGAGGGTTAATTTAGTTGTCATTTTTTAAATCCAAATTCTAGAAAGCACGCGTGCGCTATTTGGTTGAATCAAGCGGGTGAAGCATGGTCGTCCGATTGTGGTGCATGCGATGCGGGAAAGGCGTGGGGCGTGGATGACATGGCTCTGGGGGACGGTTAAGGAACTGAAGCCAGGAGTCGCCTTGTTCGAATATCGGGAACTACGCCAACCACTTGTCTCTCCATTCTCTCGTAGTCTCTACCATGGGTTCTCCGCTGTCGCTAGGGTTTGGGCGTTGCTGTGCCACCTCATCGCTGCCCCACCTCCTAATCGCCTCTGCTGCCGGTCGCCCATAGGTTGCCTCTACCACCGGCCCACCACTCAACCCGACGCTTCCCTGCTTGCCATGTTGCCGCACTTCGCCACCACCTCGTCGCTACCGCACCTCCTCTTCATCGCCTCCGTGCTAGTCGCCTGCACACCGCCTCTGCCACCGGTTGCCTGCTCAACCTGGCGCTTCCTTGCTCGCTGTGTTGCCTCACCTCACTGCCACCCCGTCGCTGCCCCACCTCCTCCTCGCCACGTCCGTCGCTGGTCATCCACGCGCCACCTCACAGCTCAAGTCCCTCTGCATCCCCATACCCACCGCCTCACTCCACTCACTCCTCTCTACCCTCTCCTCTGTCCCCATTTTCAATGGTAAGTTTTTTGAACAACCCCTAATTTGTGGGATTTTTTGCTCAGATCATTGATTAGATTGATGGTTAGGGGATGTGATGATATGATGGAGCATTTCTGGTTGGTGATCAAATGATTGGAGGACTGGTTGATGATTTTTAGATGGGTGTGAGTGACTCGCACAGATTTCTTGTCTCCGCCGTTGCTAGGGTGGAATAGGGGTGTTGAGTTCTATAGATTTTGCTCACTTGGTTATTTATCTATCGGAGGATCTGACATAAACATGAAGCTATGTACATGGGTTTGTACATGGGTTATTTAAGTTGAGGTATTGGGTATTTTGGTTGGAGATTAGAAGAGTTTTGCCTTGTAGTGTTGTTAATTTAGTCCCAAGTAGATCAATTAGATGGAGATTGCTTCTTCAGATTCCGAGTTTAGCATTGTTGTGTATATCATATAGTTTGCAGTATTTGCTTCACAATTGTGTTGAGTTGCCTTGCAATCTACATTACTACTAAATGCACATGCATTTGTTGTTTCTATGTGCTTAGCATTCCTGCTACTTCACTCATTTATTGATCCTTTTTTGGTTGCAGCTTAGGTTTGTTTCTCAGTTTTGTGGCTATCATTTTGAGTGTTGAGCGATAAAACTTGGTAAGCATTTGGTGCAGTTACCTATTTTCTATTATTGATGTTTATCTAGGGGCTTGAGATACGGTTAGTGTTGGTTTGACTTTTATGGGGAATATATGTACAAATCATTTGAACTTTGTGTATCTATCTTCTGTTTTTCAAATGTTGTTTTTCAAATGTTGTTTTTCAAATGTTTTTGGGAAATTGCAAATTACTTTTTAGTATTGTAATATTTTATTTCAAAATTCTGTTGAGTTGTCTAATATTCTACATAATTGTTAAATGCACAAATTATTCCCAAGTTGCCTAACATCTATGATCAAATTAAATATATATTACTTAGTGAGATTTTTTGCTTCAAAAAAAGTGTGCTTAGTTGCCTAACAATCTGCATTTCTATTAATTTTTTAAAGTGTTGATTCTGAGATGGTGGTCTGAAATTTTGTATTCCTAATTTTGCTACAAATTGTGAACTTTTAACTAAATACATATGTTTGTCTTTGTTAATAGAATTTTGGTCTAGCGGAAACGATTCTTTAGTGAAATTGCTTAGCGTGATATGTCAATATGTGAAATTGCTTTTAATCAGTGATATGTTATTTACCATTACTAATTGAGTTGTCCAGTATTAACAATGTGTTTGTCTAGTTCTACCAGTGATTTGCTTCCCATATCTGAACGTAGTCCTTTTTCTTTCTTGGATTCTCCAGCTTGCATCTCATCATCTTTTTGTATTGCTTAGTGTGATGACGGCCAAAAACTTAGTTGCTTCATGGCACGTGAGATTCTGCACCATCCTTTCGGCTGACATGTCCAACTTCTCATACTTATCTTGTCCACTATGCAATTGTGCTCTACCGGACCAACCTGGCTTATATTGCTACGAACGTGCCCTTCATGGTCGCCCTAGTCGTGGCTCAGAGCGCTTTTATAGCTGATTCTTACTGTGGCCATGTATGCCCCTTGCTATGACATCCAAGTTGTATTGTTTGATTGATCCACCCATGTCATGCTTGGCTACCTGCTGAGAGCTAGCCAACATTTTTGCTAAGGACCCCAGCCTCTTGGGTACCATCACTAGTCTACTTTAGGGTGAACATATCAGTATGGATTTGCATGTGTCCATGAAGATCTGTTTTGCATCTGTAGCTCATCCACAAAGCAACGGACAGGTCGAACGTGCCAATGGGTTCATATTACAAGGCATGAAGAGTCGTGTCCTCGACCGCTTATTAGCCCACGCAAAGGCATGGACCTTCGAGTTACCATCAGTGTTATGAGCACTCTAGACCATCGCCAGTCGGGCTATAGGTGAAACTCCTTTCTTCTTAGCTTACGAGGCCGGACCCATGCTCCCCTGTGAAGTAAGGCTCAAATCTCCCCGAGTCGAGTTATTCACCGACAATGATGAATCCCTTCAACGAGAGGACGACCTCAATAACATCAAGGAACGATGGACTCAAGCGCTGATGAGATTAGCTAGGTACCAACAGGACCTTTGACCCTACTATGACTGACATGTCCGGGGACGTATCCTACAGGTCGAAGACCTGGTTCTACGACTCGTTCAAAACCAGAGCAACAACCACAAGCTGTCTCCAAAGTGGGAAGGTCCCTACAAAGTTGTCGAAGCCTCCAGACCAGCGTCGTTCAGGTTAGCCATGGAGGATGGTCGAGTGCTCACCAATTCCTGGAACATTGATCAGCTCTGAAAGTTTTATGTGTAAGTACCAAGAGTAAGTTCACACAACTATTGCCCGTCTTGGCCTCTATGTCACTCGGATCATTTCCTACCTCCGTGTCTGGTCCTCACACCCAAACCTAACACCTATACAACAGGCACTTCGGTGATAAGTCACTCTGGGTACCTCTACAGAGCATGCACTCCTGAATACACTTTAACAAGGTCGTCATAGGACCAACAGAGACATCCACAACTACGAGGGCAGAATGGCACGCACTTATCATATTTTAATTTCTAACCATTATCATTTATGGTATTTTAATTTTTCTTTGGCTGCCTATCCGAGACTCCTTCTCGAATAACCAATCGGGGCTGGATAGGTGCCTGGTATCAGGAAGTTAACAACGGCGTGCAATGCGAGTACCAACAACTCAATCCTCACAAAGGGAAAAGTGTTCCGAGCTATAGTCTCGCGGGACTTAAGGAAATCCCCTTATCGTGTCTACAAGTGTCGGGGAGCCATTAAGCCCCCCACTTGACCAGACCTAAGGTTTGGCCGACCGAAATCCCCAGCTAGTAACGACATCCTCCGAATCAGAACAAGGAAAGAGAAGGAAGTACATATGTTATACGTTGGCGGGATCACCCGATGTCATGCCCTCGATATAACTCATCGACTGGCTTGAACAGAAGACACTTCGGATAAGTACTTAGGCTTCACTCTGGATATAACTCAACACATGAGTGCTTACGTTTCTTTCCCCGCGAAGGGAAAGGGTTCCAATCTATGGTCTCGTGGGACTTAAAGAAAGCCCCTTATTGTGTCTACAAGTGTCGGGGAGCCACGGAGCCCTCCATTTGACTAGACCTAAGGATTGGCCGACCGAACTTCCCGACTTGTAGCGATGTTCTCTGACTCAGGCCAAGGAAAGAAGCTAAGGTGCTAAGTGTAAAGGTTGTCGCAATCTATCGATACCTAGCGTTTGATAAGACCCATCATGCAATCATTTCATGTGAGTACTTTTAGATAAGAAACTCAGATATTAATGCAAAGTTCTTTATTTAAGCAGTTGGGGCATCATCATTAGGTACATCAAACCTTTTTACAAAGACTTGGGCAGCGTCCAACATCGCCGACACTAGTTGGTCAGTCTCCTCGGCATCCTTTCCCAAGAGGTTGTCTTAGAGGACTCCGACATTGAACACGGGGCAGCGGACCTTGATGAGGGCCAGTGCCATCGCCACCATATCCTCAACTCCTTGCCCAAGTTCCTGGGAGATGTGGGCGGCCACGATCGGCTTGAAGCTGCCGAATTCCCGAGTCAGCTCTGCCAACCAACTGGCAGGGCCCTCGGTAGGCTAGACCGGAACCCCAACGTCTCCCAGGACCGAGTCAAGACGATCCAAGGTAGAGACCAGGTTTCCCTCGAGGAAGGACGCCCGCGCCTTGGCCCTGGACGGTCGCCCCTGCAACTCCTTCAGCTCGTCGGCTAGACGGGTCTTCTCTGACTGAAGCACTGACTTCTCGGCCTCCAGCTTGGCCTCCCGAGCCTCCAACTGGTCCAGCTACTCCTTTAGCTGCTGAACCTCATAGTTGATGGAGCTCCACCTATCCATAGCACACTAGAAGGAAGCATCAGGTCAACGACTGAGAAGGTTAGTCCCTAAGGCAAGATCTCCGAGTACTCATCCGGTCAAGCCTGTTGTCGAGTAGTGACTCGACCAACGGGTGCAGCTCCAAGGATTATGGCCCCTTGGCTGAAGTCTGCCCCACCTTCAAAGGTAGAGGGGTGGTATATTTGGCCAGGGGCTCGATCGCCTTCGGAACTTGCGATCCAGCGAGCACCTTGGCCAGAGTCAGGCCAGCCCCCACGACGGGTCTGACCGTGGTTGGGCTAGAAGCGAGAAGATCCTCCTCCAAGGCAGGGTCGGTTGTTCCTTCAGGATTCTCTGACCTGCAATACAATGAGTCAAGACAAATCTACCAGACTCGGGAAGAAAAATTGAAGGGGAAAAAGGAGAGGTTACCTCGCTCTCTTCAGGCGACGTGGGAGTGTCCTCCCAACAAGACCTGGCCCCCTCGTGGTGGACTGGCTAGCCTTGGTCGCTACCAACCTTGTTTCAACTGAGGCTTCTACATCGGTGCAATGACCTCAACCTCGCTAGACTTCCCCTACATGCAAAACAAGTTGTCTCAGAAAGGAAACTACTCCCGTGAGAACGTGAGAATGACCAAGGATGACTGGTGCACCTAAGAAGAAGACTGCATGATAGGGGTTGATAACACGGGGATGCTCAAGATCGCAATAAGGTCTCCTAGATTGCTACCTCCAATGTGCTCTAGGCGAGGTACCGTGTTATCGAGGAACTCAACTTTGTTCTCCTTGTTTCGAATCCCCGCATTCTCTACATCTAGGTCGGGGACACCCCGACCCACGCGCTGAAACGAGCCTGAATACTGCTACCTTAAAGCATGACTTGAAAGAAGGGAAAAACATGAAAAGGCAATACTTACAGACAAGATTGATGCCCGGTCCTTAGGGCACATCTGCAGTATCAATGGAGGTAGCTCATTTACCCGACCTAATGGAAGAACCATCCCTAAGAGGAACTTCAGCCTATGCTCGACCTCCGAGTCTAAGAGAACTACCCGGGGAAAAATGTGGTAAAAAAGGTGTAAACATTACTCTGAACATCAAAAATGTGCGAGTTGGAGGTTACCCTTGTTGCTGTTCTGACACGGGTCCACCTCATTCGAATACTCCCAGGCTCCCGAGATCCTCGATCGTAGGGGGCTCAGCGGTCACCTAACGAAGTCTTCGACCACATCTCGCACCATCAGGCCTTGAAGTTTGAGGTCGTTTATCTTGGAATGTTGAGCCAGAGGGATGAGTGGGGCATATCCGTTCAACTCGTCATCTCGTACAGCAGGTGGCCCTGATACACGAGATTCCCGAACAGAGGAGGCAGGCAGTAGAACCACCTCTTCTTCCACCCCGCTATTGAGCTTTTATCGACTAGTCTGATGTACTCCTTCGACTTATCATCACATAGTCGGAAGGCTACTATAACGCTTGAGTTTTTAGCACATTTAAAACCCTGCATCTAGGGCCTTATTAAAACCTTAATTATTTCCTTACCCGCATTTTTGCTTTCGTGATTTTCCGCATCATATCATGGCATATAGTTGAAACATGACGTCGAGCGTATATGAGCATACACGCAAGTGAAACAACCTTAATCTACCTTCTTGGAACTACCTACTCAATGTCAGCCCAAATCAAACAACATATATGCAGTATATACATCGAGACCTAAACCCTAAGCCCCCCCCTCGACGACTTGACCGAAACCCAAATTCACCCCTTCTCCCGACAGAAAGAGGGTAAACCCTAACAACACATGCACAAACATGGCAACACATGAACAAAGGAAGTGTACCGGGCCCTCAGTAGGACCCTCAGGTCAGAGGTGGGGCCCACAACCTGAAACCCTGGCTTTTACCCCATTTCCTCATTTCTTTTCTATTAAACCAAAAACACTAAAAGTATCATTTATGTGAATTTATTTCCCTAAAAATTATGGAAAAATTCTATAAAATATTAGAAACATTTCTTCACCTAAGTGTAAAATAGTATCACAAGGTTCAGTGCAAAAATTTTGAATAACTTTTCAAATTATAAATCAGGGCTAAAATTGCCTTTGAATAGCACTAGAACCAGTGCTCATAAAAATTCACAAAAATTTCTCAGCACACTAGATGCTCCCTCGATACCAATTATGCAAAAACATAGCTATGGCCAGAACAAGTTTCCTGAGCATTATCAATAGGAAGAATCCACCATATTGAAACTATTCAAAGTTTAACCCATCACCAGTGCTTGAAAACCCATGAAACTTTCCCCCTAGCTATACTAGCATGTCAAGCTTCTACTAGCACCAAAACCCTTTTCAGGGAAAGCCTCCTTTTCCTTCTGCCGCCCTAAGACATATTTGCGCTAGGATCGGCTTGACCCTCCTTTCCTGAGTCCCGTTTGCACTCCGTGCCTCTAGCTAGTCCTGTGAGCTGATCATGAACCCTAGGGCCTAGACAGCATCATGGTGCACTCACGGGGGCATCCAAACACGCCCAGACGTGCCTATGCCAGCACGCGCAAGCATTGGCCGCGCCCTAGCCATGCTCCGGACGTGCGTAGGGTGCGCTCGGGTGGCAGCCCAAGTCGTCCGGTGCTTTGGTGCAGTGCCAATGAGACAACCTTCATCCGGGCCTCCCCTCAAGCTCACCATCGGTTGTCACCACACCAACGCCGCCTGGACCCCTCCTCTCGGCGTCTCTATCCTCCTTGGTGGCATGCTCCTCATCACCCCGAGCTTGTGGCTATAAAAGCAAGCCTTCAAGCCCCCTAAGCAACTCAACCCACTCCTCTCCTCTTTCTTTAACTCCAGCTGAAGGTAATTAGAACCTGAGCACGCCTCCTCCTCTCTCCGGCCTCACCATCCCTGCCTCAGTTAGCATCAATTCGAGGTACACCGGCCAACCGAATCAAATCCCTTCACCTTACCTCATTCCCCATTCACCCTTCCTCCGAATTCTGGCTCTAATTTCGGGAAAACTTCACAACACCGAAGGCGCCCAATTCCGTGCCGGATTGCTCGTCCGAGCCTCGCCGGAGGTCGACCCGATCGGTGGTGCTGCCCCTGTCCAGCTAACGTGCGGGCCTGCGTCCATTTCTCCCCAAAGCCGAACCGGTAAGCTGAGGTAGCCACTGACCAGTGGGCCTCGGGTCCCCACCGGGCCCAACGCCTGTAAGTGGAGATGTACTCATTGAGTACGCCTTTGATGTCATCAGATCCAGTAGAGGGCTGGCCGGTTCAGGCTGGGCCGGTCTGAGCCACGGGTTCAGCCAGTTCAGGCACTAGCTGACCGGTTCTTGAGTCAATTTTTCCAGTTCCCTGGTCAGAAAAATAAACCCAATCTTTTTCATGTAGACACCTTTCAAAGTTTCAAGATATTTTAGGTAGAAACAGGGAAGATTTGATTATCCATAAGAAATTGAGTTTTCTTCTAAAGGTCTAATATGTTAAAAATGATTCCAACGTACCTAAAATTATCTCATGAATACTTACACCCACCTTGGGACCTCTGTAGTATAAAGGTACCCTATGACCACCTTGATTTTGAAGGATAGCCCCAGGGTTTTGATTTTCCATCATACAATCTCCGTTATTCCATGTTATAAAACCTTGGTTAAAAATTGAATATAAGCCATAACAATCTTGGGAACTTTCTCTAAAGTTGTTACTCTCTAGGCTTACTTAAAGGGAAGATCGAGATCATGCTAACCTTAATAGGGAAAAGGTCTATTACATGCATACATGCGCTCATATATTCCGCACTAGAAATCACCAACTCCACCTAAAATCCTAACAACACAAAACTGTCTTAGAAGATAGAACTCTCACAATAACCATATCATGTGCATCATTGGCTCTTATTTGGAGTTCTCGATCTCTTGTTCATTTTCCGTTCTTTTAACATATATTTACCGATGCACCAGATTCTTTCGAGGAGGATCCCGGATTTCTACGGAGTCAATTTAAGGAGGAATACCAGGACACCAATTCACCAAGCAAGCATCCCCACCTTGATCATGTTGAAACCTATATTTTCAGACTCAAATATGTTGATTGCAAAACTTGCATGCTATGTCGATACCACCCTTATTTTCGTAATAGAGTAAATACAACCTATTATTGCATGTTGTCACTATACCTTCCTTGTCGCCCTAGACGCACTCCCTCTAGCGGTATGATAATGCCGTCGGGAACTTAGGGTATCGTATTTTATGCTAGTGCCACCGAAATAAAAACCAAATTTGGATATATATACATACTATGAGATACTCATTCTTGTGTAGGATGGAACCTTGGGGAGGTGTCCATCGTCCCGAGAAAATTGTTTTGTGAGAAATGTTTTTGGGTAAAACCCTAAATCAAACCAGAGTTGATTTGGATCAGGGTGAGAAATATAAGGTGGTGTTGGGAAGGATGTCAACGTGAGGATGCCTTATGTGGCATTGTTAGTAATCCAGTCTGGTGTGACTTGGGATTTATTTGATTCTTGCTCGGATCAATTAAGGACCAAATCTAAGTGCCGCTCGGCCAAGTCTATACCATACGTCCACATGTCCTTTATGGGAATGACTTGACCAAGTATTCTATTTGGTACTAACGTACGGACCCGTAGGCGAAAGGTAGAAATTGCAGAGAGTGGGTAGACTCCAGAGAGCCTTCTCACGGTTTAGCATAGGGAGTTGTTTGACACAAAGACGAGTCTGCATTGTGGTGTGGTTCAACAAGCAATGCGAGAATGGCTCATCTGGCGGGTTCGTTGTTAGGGCTAATTGGAAGAAAAGTCTCATTATGTTATCCCTACTGGAACACCTCGTGAAGTGTACTCATAACGCTTGGCATCAAGGGATAACCACATCTTGTGGGTAAAGCCGTATAACCTCTGTAGAATGTTAAAAAAATCTATTCGAATAGCCGTGTCTGTGGTCATGGACATAACTTGGTTAGGCCACACATGGGTTAGACAAGTCTTGTTTGCAAAATGAGGGTCATGGGCTAAGGTCGCGGGCATGATGTGCTCGCAGTGTGCGGTATGAGCTACAGGTTAGTAGCGGGAGCCGCAGAAGAATAACCGAGGTTGTGCCATGCGGCAGTGGCATGGAATTATGGTAGAGGTTCTCGGTGAGGAGTTGTATGGAACGGTAGCTGGTGGCTACCATCTTGTTGAGTTTATCATCCGGAAAGGTTTGCCAAAATCGCTCTTCAATCTATTAACATGATATTGCCAAGAACTTACTTTCTCGCACAATATGCAACTTAGCCCAATAGGTTTCCTTGCTAATAAGCCCTGCATGACTATAGCCATATACATCCATGTGGGATGCTTGCGAGTACATTCAATGTACTCACCTGGCTTGTTGATTTGGCCAGACGAAGAGGAGTACTTCTCCGAGGATGATAGCGATTACGAGGACTAGGGCTTACCGCAGTCGGTTGCCTGTCAGGTATGGCATACTGATGGGTGACTACCATGTGTATCTTACTGTCACGGACCCCGAAATTACATATGATTAGGGGAATAAATAATCGCCAAGGACCGAGGGACCAGTCGACCTGGTGGCACGGTACCTGTGCCGTACACACCGAGACGGAGTGGACCGACACCTGACCAATGCACCATAAGCTTACCAACGTCGTACGTCTTCACCGTTGGTCAAGCCGGCCGGAAGTGATTAAATTTCCCAAAACCACATACAATTCTAAGATCCATGTGAAGGTTTAGAGTCGTTCTCAATTCCACCATGCAAAGCAAGGTCGGAGGAGCCCAGTGATTCTACCCACACCCTAACCTAGCTCAAGGACTAGTGGGTCGCTCGAGAGCCCGGTAGAATACACCCACACCCTGCCTGGCCGGCACTGCATCTCAGCCAGTGGGTCGCTCAACCGATACCTGCTCGACGTAGTACAAAAGAGAACAGCTTTAACCCTTCACGGCATACCCATATACTTCATATCATACACGCATTGCATATGGGCAGCCCCAATAACAACTTGTATATCACAACAAAGCACTAAAGAGAAGGATTACCAGGTAATTTTTAACACATCCCATACTTGGGGCAGTATTTATCTTACATACAACGCGACCCGAAGGTCGACGAACATCAAAATAGCCACAAGGGCAGCAGCGGAAGCAAATTAAAATACCCGAGATGGTGGGGAAAGCACCTCAAAAACAGCCCACAACATTCCCAAGGAAGTCGAAGCCGAAAGTGGTAAACCGAAGCAGCGAACGCCAACACCGAATGCTCCATGAACCTGCCTAGGATAAACCTAGGTGAGTACAACCACCATACTCACAAGACATTGCTTATCAACTAATTAAAACATGGTATTAATCTTATTTGACTTATCATGTTCAAGTTGCATACAAGGGATAAAATGAATATAAGATACCCGTTTTCATTTCATATTTCATTAGACCAAGGTACAACAGTGGCGTAACACCCAAGCATAGAGTGTAGCAAGGTACAAGGTAATGATAGCACATTAGATAATAGCTAGCAACCTAGATTTCACACGAATCAAGGTACAAGTATAACAATCTGAATATCATCATTTCCAATTCCTTCGGGGTAGCCCACAACTCAACCTTAACCTCAATTCAACAAAACCACATATTTATTTATTCTCTCGGATCGTTACCGGCAATACAATCACCCTGGATATGACGAGTGCATTTCCCTTGGAGGTTGCAAGGCTCCAAGTGATATCGAGACTTACCTCAATCATATCCCAGCATTGATTCCGCTAACGTCCACGCGGTGATAAGGGAGGTGCACGATGAAGTTACCTCAGATTGGTATAGCGACAAGCACACTTCTAAACACCCGGTCGCATTCTAACACTTCAATAAATACCAATCGTATTCATCATGCAAAACCCTCGGCTCTCACATCTCACTTAATTAAGTTCAATTTGATAGGGCAACAAGATTAAGTTTCAGCCACAGCTGAACATAACACACAACCTCTCCTAACATGCTAGTTTCCAGCATTCCGACCATTACATCTAAGCAAACAATCCTACCACAAGCACAAATAGATAAGCATATGTAATGAAAATAAAGAGGTGCAACAAGCTCTGCTTGCTCAATCACGTTCAAAATCATTCAAGCAACCATCCACACAAGCACCAAACCAATTTAATTAATTAATCCAAATAGAGATTAACACGCAATGTAATGATTAATCAACAAGCAATGGAGCTTGCCTCGTTGCTTGGGGAAGTATGGGGAGCATGCGTGAGAACTCCAGAATACTCGAAACACCGGTAAGAATGCAAGTGACCTCCAAAAGGGGAAAGCAAATCTAAGAAGCTAATTTGAAAATGACGAAGATGCATGGATGCAATTGACATGGATGCAACTACGGTGGATTAAAATGAAGTATACAATTACATAAGCAGGTTAGTATTTGTTCCAGAATTTGGGTTTGGTTTTAGTTGGGATATAGCTTTAATCATGGATGAACCTAGAATATGGATGCATGCATGGGGTATGATATGCAACTAAGGAGAAGGGCTTTAAATCTGTAATTAGGATTAGGGCTCATTTGATTGATTCGTAGTTGTGGTAGATGAGAACATGGGGTCGTGATTATATTCTGGCTGTTAGGCGAATTGTGACACTAAACATTTTAAGTTTGACTGTTAAGCTAGATTCTCTAGTGTTCACGTTTTCGGAGGTCGTTTACATTTTCCATGAGTTCTACAATTTTAACCAAGTTTAGCATTTCCTGCCTTCTTCTCGGTAAAGAAATAATCTTACATTAGGTTAGAATGTCTGAAAGAATCAGCTACTAATTGACTACTCACTTGCCAACAGGTTACTAGTATATTTCATGGATTGAGTTCACTGATTAGTTTCGTGGTAGCTCACCAATTAGTTTGTGTATTTATCGAATGAACTATCCACTAGTTAATGAATAATTGGGACATTTCCAAATGTCTACCTTAGTTGATTAAGCTAATTATTGAGTATTAGTGCAACTATAAAAGTAATCAGTTCATGGATCGGGTAATTATCACGGGTATCACGGTTTTACTAGTTTCGATTTCCATCGAGTTCACATATATAAAAGAGGTACCAGTATTATTTAGCCAAAGAATCTTAGTTGGTATACTTAATTATTTCATCGGCCTAACTGTGATTTAGCTCGGTTGGGGTCAGTTGCCAGGGTGAATTAGTTCACTCAATAAGTGTCATGGCTGAGGTATTAAGGCATGTATGTCATATATCAGCTTGTAGGAATGCAGGTTGAGATCTATTAGATTTTTAGCAAAGTATAATTTGGTCTAAACAGGAGCGTATGATCCCATCATTTGTATAAGACAACATGTATGTACATTTCTGTGCAAGACCATGATTAAATTGCAATGTTGGGATAATCATTTTAATTAGTCAAACCTACATACTTTAGTGTTAACCAATTTAGAGCAGCAGGAGTAGTTCGGCCTTATCTCACCATTGGTTCATCAGAAAACAGCAATTAAATACTCGAAACGAAGCTATTGACCATATCTACGATTTCCATTTCAAGTTTATCTCGAGATAACTAACTGAAAGGCACTAAAACTGCCTCTAAACGGATCAGCTATGTAACAACCCTACTACTAGCAACTATCGGAAAATACCATCTACCGCATTGGCACGGATTCAAGTGTATACCCTTGATGCAAGAACTTGCGGAGAATAGGCGAAGACAGTGATATGGTTGCGGATCAGCCTTGACATGGCATCGTCTTCATCTCCTCCTCCTTTCTTTTCTTCTTGGGCAGCAGCACGGTCTTCATCCTCCATCTCCTTCCAGCCTCAGGCAATCGGCAGCTTCTCCCTTCCTTGACCTAGGGTGGGGGAAATATTCCTTGACGAATGGGGCCACGCCATGACGGGCCATCCATGGGAAAGCTAAAGGGCATTGCGTCGAACAGGTGGTGGACGCGGGATGGTGGGCTTGGAGAGGAGGAAGGCCAATGGAGAAGGGTTAGGGGCGGCGGTGCGGCGCTGGAGAGGAGCTGGCCGGCGGCGGGCTGGGCGCGGTTGGCGCGAAAGGGCATTGGGGCGGCGGCCTCGATGGAGCGGGGAGCTGGGCCCGTCGGCCTCGGCGGCGGGCGGAGGTGGCGCAGAGGACGGCGAGCCCTGGAGAGGCGGCATCGGTTCACCGGCACTGTGGCCGGAGGCAGGGAAGACGGCGAGCGGCGGGGCGGAGCTCGGGTTTGGGCGCTGGAGTTGTGGGAATGGAGGCCGGCGGAGAGGGGTGAGGGTGGAGGCGACGGTCGGCTCACCGGCCGGTGCCGGAGCAGCCGCGGCGCGGCCAAGGGAGGAGCGGAGGGGCGACGGGGGAGCGGTGGTGAGCCCCGGGGCGCGGGAGGAGAGGCTGGGCTCGGAGGAGGCCAAACGGCGGCGGCTCGCCGGCGGCAGCCTGGCCGAGGAAGGGGGAGGGGGCGGAGGACCCCATGGCGGCGGCGACGAAGGAGCCTGAGGAAGGGGAGAGGCGGTGTGGAGTGCGGGGCTAGGGTGGCCCGCCCGTGGCCCCCTGGCCCCTTTAGATTAGGGTTTGCATATTTTTTATCAAATAATCTGAGCCATTGATTTAAAAACGCCATAGATTGAGCGTCCGATAACCAAAATGCGCAAATGGATACTTCATTTTGACTATCTCGACGCTGCGGACACAACCACCGGATCCGATTTGGCATGCGAAGCTTTTAAATTTTAAATTCACATTTTTCCTTTCATTTGTAAGGTTGCAAATGACTTAACATTTGTTTCGGGTTTCACTCGTAGATTTTCGTATCCAGAAAACTCGCGTAGGCTATTCAGGATATTATTGAGACTTCGCGGGTCTTCTTAAGTTAAGTTTTAGGGTTTTTAATCTAACCGCGTATCGATGACCTATATGCATGCGTATATAGGAAGAATTCCGGTTATACACGATGATCTCCGCCAATCCCGTGTGTTAAGAAATAGGGTCATTACACTTACTT
The DNA here is from genome assembly GCA_019208055.1 of Stipa capillata. NCBI lineage: Eukaryota > Viridiplantae > Streptophyta > Magnoliopsida > Poales > Poaceae > Stipa > Stipa capillata. Next base: position 825,670 of record JAGXJF010001119.1, read on the forward strand.
TCCGTTGCAAAACTCTTTGAATTCGACCAAGAGGCCACGTGTGTAACCAAAAGACCTTGCCGGTCTATGTATCAGACTATGTATCGTTGTATGACTATGATATTCAAGGCAACTTGTGTGTACTGGCTACTTGTGTGGGACCAGTACAGTAATCACAAGGGTTTATCCGGTCCTTAAAACTGGGTACTCCACAGCTACGCTCCTGACAACGGCACCCGATTGCCTCCTCAAAAGGTGAAAGTACCAGAAGAGATCAAGCAGCGGTCGGGTACCAAGATACGTCTCACATAAATGTGTGAAGATGCCTAGTACCATGATCAAATTTGGACAGAGATGTATGAGCTTGATCCTGTAGAACTGGAGTACGGCGAGAAAAATGCTCGAAGGAGGGAAACAGAATCCACAAGGAAAGAAGTTTGCAAAGACGACCAACCAGTTAGTATCTAGGCTTGGGAAGTCTTGACCTTCTACCGTCATGTAGGGGATCATGGAACGCGGTTCGATCACTTTGAGTTGTTCCAGCTTCTTTTAGGTAATCAAATGATACATTTGACACCATCCACTTTAACATGACTTGCCAGAAACCGCCCTCAGAACTGGTTTCTCCTTTCCCAGAAGCTTCTTTCTTGCCCATGGCGGAACTAGACTTTGGACTGGAAAAGCAGGCGAGAGGAAGAAGACGACAGTGACTAAGGCTTACAGAAGGCAGAGCGCTCAAGAGATTGGGAGATGAGGCAAGGGTAAGAAAAATCATTGAGACCCCCAAACCTCTTATAAAGCAAACCTTGCGGTTCTCCGACTAGCACCGTAGTGGTTCCTAGTCCTTCTCGGGCCCTGATATCTGCGGTTACATCCTGTCACTTTTAATGCACACAGTAACTTTCCACGCATACAAGATGATAGGCGCGGGAAACCAGGACCTGACAGTGCATGACCTCGACATACGCGCCATGGTTTTCCTTTGTTAGTAGGGGCAGTTGTAGAAAAAGAGACAAAGATTCCTTCACCACCACACGAAATTTCTGCAGCGATGTTTCAAATTTTGGAAAACCCACCGAAGGACGCATGTCCCCAATTTATGGATCAGAATGCTATCAGAAAAACTACCTGGAACTTCCACTCAGATGCAGAAATGATTCAGGGGCTCTCGTAGCCACTCGGACATATTCAATATCTTGAGTAGAAGACTCGGAGAATATCAGGATTTCAAGTAGACAAATATCCTACTCGAAAACCTAAGATAACTACCTGGAATATGCCCAATCTAGATGGTTTCCCATTAGGCAGACTTTCCTTAGAAATGTTGAGGCCTTATTTCACGTATTGATGGGGGCTTAACATGGAGTAATACGATTCTACCGTACACGAAGACAGTATCCTTATACAATACCCTGGAAGCCCGGAGCAGCTGATGTATTTGTGAAGGACTCTAGGAGATAAGGCAACTATCCGCAGGAGACTAGATACCCCTTAAATTAGGAAGTCAATCCCTACATTAAGGATGATTGGAGTCCTAGTCAGAGATGACTCCGTACCTGGTATGGGGTACCCTCTATAAAACGACCCTAAAGGCCATGCCGAGTACAAAGAGATCTTTGACCTGCTAGAGGACATCTCTTTCAACATCTCAAGGAAGACAAGCCTTAGCAGATCAGCACAAGGAGATCCCTGACTAGTTATAGATCCCATCTAGACTAGCTACTAACTATTCCCTTGTACTCTGTCTCAAGATTCAATATATACACATAGGATGTAGGGTTATTATCCTAAGGGAGGCCCGAACCTATCTAAATCATTGTTCTGTGGTGCCTCAGCGTGATTCGATAAGGCCCCAGGGTGTCCCTTCCCCTTTCAATCTCCTTATCACGATTACTATAAGATCAATGATTTACCAATCATCGACAGATAGGAAGCCTAATGGAGAATTTGTAGATTGAGATTAAGGCATCTCCTCCGTCATCATCTCTAAATATTCCTGTTTCTTATTAAATAGTCTCATGCATAACTTTTTTGTAATCTAAATAGCTGAAACTTGGACTTGGTGCAAATATTAAAGACATCTTATTTGTTGGTTTGTCTGAGACTGAAGCATTTGTTTCATCAAACCTACCATCCACTTTCAAACAAGAGGTAAATGAATATTCTAGCAACAATAGTGCATAGTTTCCCCGAACAGGGTTCCCTTCACCAATTGCCCCTTAGTTAAATAGTGATGAAATTCTAGGTTGTGCATGATTTGCTTGAAAAGCATTTTTCCGGATGGGGTTCCCGCCACCTATTGCCCCTTAGTTAAACACCACTGAAAGTCTAGGTTTGAGGTGATATGCTTTAGCACTTTTTTCCGGACAGGGTTCCCTTCACCAACTGCCCCTTACTTAAATTCCATGGGAGTTAATATATGTACACCTCACTATGGTATATTTGATTTCTTTGATTTTTTTGAACTTCGTGTACTTCCCTGTACAGATGCTTCAGTTGCTTTCCTTCAGTATACCTAATTGCTTGCATTAATTGAATACTTGGTTCACCTCAGATGCATAGTTGCCTATTGTATTGCTTTAATTTTCTTTGTTTTTCTTTTCACTGGAAGGTTTACCCTCACTAATCCAAGTATTAGTCTAATTTCATGTGCATGATTGCCTTCAGTGATAATGCTTTTGTCGCTTTCCTTCTACTAGTGTTGTTGCTTGCATTCATCAAAAACTTGCTGCCACTAACTTCTCTATTTGTTCCTGAAATATGATCTGACGATATTTATGCAATATTTGTATGCAAAAAAGGAGGGACCCCAACAGAATATTAGATGTCAGGAGGAAAATACGTTGTGCAATAGATTGGTCTGCTATTATACAAGAAGAGTCAGATCTTGAAGATGAAAATTCTGACAGTGAGGATGGAGATGATTTCAAAATCAAATATCACGAAGAGGAAGAAGAAGATGAAGGCGAAGAAGAAGATGAAGAAGACGAAGTTGAACAAGAAGAACAAGAAGATGAAGAAGATGAAGGTGAAGATGAATAAGAAGGTGAACAAGACGAAGGTGATGAACATGATGAAGAAGATGACCGCGATGCAGAAGAACAAGGTGAATGCTTTTGTTGCTTTTTTCTACAATTTTAGTTTCCTGAACTGATCAAAGACTTGCTCTATACTAACCTAACTATTTTTTTTGAATTTACAGGTAATGTATCAAATGCTGCATATGATCGTAGATAGCAAAATATGGATAGTAATACAAATGATGATGCTTCAGCTAGATCAGAAAATCAGCCTTACAATGAAGGTCTAGGAGATGATGAACAGGAAGGAAAGGAAATGGATATAGACCTCAATGTGGATGATAACATGATGCTATGCAAATGGATGGACTTCAATAGTGTAGGTTGCAGCTCAGGAACCCCGACTATCGTGTAAAAATCTAGAGGTACAACTACTCCTATTATTCTAGAGGAGTCAATGTTGAGATTGGTAGAATATGTCGGTGCCAAACCTGGTCAAATGCTGATAATTATGTTTGGACCTCCAGAGATAATAGAGACCAAAAAGGTTTAGAATTGGTACAAAGTCCATGGTTCTTGATACGTTGATGGCACAAGATCCACTCTCCCAAGAAGATGGCTTTGACGCCGAACAGTTGTGCCCTGCAAGTTTGAGAGCTCAACTACTGAAGCCAATTCTCAATGTGGATCCAATTCTAGTGATCCCAAGGCAGGCAGTGAGGAGTAAATCAGAGGCAACAAGTAGCCCAGGGCAGGCAAGAAACTTTAAAGCTGCAGCAAGAAGGCATCCTAGGAATATTACACTTTAGGATGCAACACATCCCACCACGATGCCAATCAATGAAACTTCTGGCCTGCTAGTAGCTGCACCAATGGTGATGGAGAAGCAAGCAGTGCCTCTTATGCCTCAGAAGCCACAATTTGTGACTCAGCCCAAAGAAAAGCTACTTCCTACAGAGATGGTATGGAAATCCATAAAGAATACCTTGCACATACCAGATGCACCTTCGGTCTTATAGAGAAGCAAGTCAGCTGAGATTGTTGCTCCAATAGTAGGTGGAGAAAGCAAGTCAATGGAGCTGGTGCTGCACAGGAGCAATTCTGCTGCATCTAGTAGGCCCGGGATTTTTGACCCCCCATCATTTGACCTTGGGTTCGATGATGCACCTATGAAGAACAACAAGGGAAAGTTTTTGGAAGCCATTTCCCTGCACCAATTCAATCAATATCACCCATCAATCTAGAGTGGGCAAGATTTGATGATTATTACGAAGATTGGGACTCAAATTTGGTTGATAAGGTATTGAATGAAACTTTGCAATGTATTTCTGCAAAGAAGAAGGCAAAGAAGGAAATAATAGAGATAGCGGTGTTGTAGATGCACCAGAAGCCAAGAGATCCTCTGATTATAGAGTGATTCTTCTGAATTCAAGATACCAACTGCAGAAAAGAACATAGATGGTGCTGGATGCAGCAACTCAAGCGACCTTGTAGTCCAAGTTCATGAGTGAAGGATTATTACGCCACCAGCTATCAGAAGGTCGCCTTTCGTGGATTATGCTATGTAGAATGTTTTTCACTGCTACAAGGAGACCAATGAATTGTATGATGTTGTGTGTCTACACGATCAAAGGTAGGCCAGGGGGCCACAACATGATAAAGGGTAACACTTCAAGAACATCAAAAATTGTCTACCATTTTAATGATATTGCTTTCCACCCTGTACTAAGTTGCTTATGTGTGCTGAATAGATATAGGCCAATGTAAAACACTCTTTGTCTTCTTTTAATAATTTCTGTTTGTACTCTGCTCTATTTGTTTTTTTTTATTGTTTACTCATACAAGTGTAGTTGCCTGCACTAATGTGATAAGTTGCCTACATTACTGTTTTTTACATTGTGTCCTGAATGCAGTGTTCCCTAATGTATTTTTTTATTTGCTGCAGCAAACCAATCATAAAGTATGATGAGTGTTTCATTACCCTCAAAGAGCTTGTAAATTTAGTTATGCCTGGGGCGAAGTTATCAAACATAGTTGTTAAGATTGGGGCTGCCGCATTGAATAGAACTGAACCATTTGCTAAGAAGCGTGTGATGCCACTAAGGATAGCCATGAGTGCATTTTCACAGGATTGTAATCCTGAGTTTGATTTTGCTGCTTGAAAAAATTGTCTTAAGCCTCATTACATGATGTTGTCTTTCTGTTTAACAGACATACTTCCTAAACTCGGAGTGGGACATCTTTGATATCGATAGTCAATTCAATAAGGTAACCAGGAGATTGGATCAGTGTGACATGGTTAGTAAATTGTACAAATATAGCTCAATCTATGCGTAGTTTCAGTTCACTTACTATTAGGTTCCATATTTTTTGATAACTTATCTTGTATTCTTATTAATTTAGCTTCATTTAAATGTTGAAATTTTCAGATCATGTTTCCAGTCCTGCAACCATTGGACAAAGAAAATCCCAAAGATACCGAACACTACTTTTTTACTTGTAGTCAATATTTAGGATATGTGCTTTGAAGGCCTGGACTCCTTGAGAACTCTAGATGATGAGGATCTGTGCTTGTGTGTGAAAACAATAATTGCAAGAATCAATGCCAATCGGGACAAGTTCTATTGTAAATTCAAAATTCAGTTTGATGATTTCGAGCTGATTGATATCGGCGTTCCCAAGCAAGAAAACACATATGGCCAACTTGGGCAACTTTCTGTACATCAGAGGCAATTTATATACTTGTGACCAACTGATGCTTTCTCGCTTACACCAACTTGGCTTTCAAACAAAGATGACCGTGGCATCTTCATGCTTACAAATGTTGAATTATGGGATGGTAGGATGCTGCCTGTCTATGGACAACAAGACATCCCAAGCATCCTAAAACTTTTGACAAGAAAATGGCTTGATCATAGTAACAACAATGTTGGCTAGAGGATGCAACTGAAGCTTCCTAAGGTATGTAAATATCTACATAAATGGAAATGCATTTTACAATAACTAGGCAACTATTTTATATAGCAATAGTACTGCATAGTTGCTTACACACTAGGAACTAAACAAAGCAAGTTTTTGATGCAAAATTATGCTTTGCAATAAGAAGTCATGTATACAGTAGAGTTGCTTAGCTAGCAACAAGGAAGCAATTTAATACAGAGACTTCCTTCAACCAAGATTTATCTAGTATAACTCCTCTCTAAATTTTACACATAGAAACAAGAAACACTATATATTCTTCTTTTTTTGGTTAGGCAAGCTAATCCAATCTCTTCGAGCATGTCGTAGCATTGTGCTCAATGTAGTGAACTCCTCTCTAAACTTTACCCATAGAAACAAGAAACACTATATATTCTTGTTTTTCCACTAGGCAAGCTGATCCAATCTCTTCGAGCATGTCGCAACATTGTGTTCAAAAGAGCCGCACAAGCTGCACATATTCTTTCTCTTTGGTTCAAGCTCAATTCTCCCGGGTACCTTTTAGTCCTTAGTCAACCTTTTGTTGAGGATCTAGAAGGGTTATGAACACTTGAAGAAACATTCGGCACCTCAGGTGCATCAGGTTGTGCATTGGATGATGGAGCTGTAGCTTGAGTCTTCTTCTTCCTTCTGGTCTTGTTTGCATGGCACGTATGTGCCGCTTAGCGATAGCATAGGTTGGATCAAATGCGCTAGCTAGCTTAGCAACTTTGGCAAACGTGATAGACAAGTTAGCCAATCTTCTCTGCTTTTGTGACTTTGGGGGCAAGGCGTCAGTTTGTTGCTGTTCTGGTACAACTTCATCATTTTGGATTGCACCTTGTGTCCATCTCTGCAGAATATATTATTGTGGTATCTCGTCAACACCACATTGATTGAAAACTTTCAAGATATGGATGCAAAGGAGTCCATCTCGCTGGAATTTGCAACATTCACATGAATATGAACCTTTCTTAACCAATACGGTTACCAAGTAGTGCCGAGAGCCATAAACAACACAACTTTGGTTGTTTGGCACTAGCAGATAAAAGTTCCCACCTTGAGGACGTACAATATATCTCCCTACCATCTCAAATTCTTTTTGAAACCTATAGTAGATATCCCAAATATACGCAGCTAAAGCTTGCTTTTGAACAGGGAATAGTGACCACGTTCTAGCATCTAGTTCATCAATCCTATAATCATTCCTAGCCTCCTTCACGAGTATCTTCTCTTGGATTTTTTTGTACTACACAAAGTTGAGGACTGAGTTGTGTGGATTGATGTAACATTTAAGAATTGCATTAAATCCTTCACTACGTTGTGTTTGATTGCAAGAAGGGGAAGATGCGTTGCCTAAAGTTGAAGGGTAAGACGCGTTTAAGGGGAAGACCTTGTTTTTTCAAAACTTGAAAATTAGGGTTTACAAAAACTTTTTGCCGGCAATCTTGTTTGGATCTGGCTTTTATTAAAACCTAGGTTGCAAGTCTTGCACCTTTTGAAATCATAAATGTGGCACCAATCTAAAACCCTATTCTTTCCCTCCCTCATAACATCATCACCTCGAGTCATGGTGATCATGTGCGCTTGTGTTTCCATCAACCCTTGCTGTTAACTCTTAACTCTTCTCTCCAGGATTCTCAATCTCTTGGTATACCTTTATGCCCCGCCATCTCTCGCTTCACCTATTGTTGTCTATCGGATCATGCATCTATTGATGCATGAGATTTTCCTATCTACCTAGCTACCCGTCTTTTCATCCATCTCTCTCCCTATGTATATATATAACTGTCTACATGTGTGTATATATATGTATATATCTATCTTAGCTATCCATTTCCTTTGATACATCTACAAGTATATATATATATATATGGCTACCTATATGCCTATACCTATATCTACTTCTATATATCTGTATATATATATCTACCAGTATATATATAGTTGTATCAATATATGTCTATATCTTGTCACCTTTTCTCTCTCTTGCATGGCTAACTCTTGTTAACTCTTGGATGCCTCAGCAATCTTTTTCCCTCCCTATGTCGTCAATTAACCATGGGGTCATGCACTACACCTTTATCTCCTTGATCTCCCTAAAACCCAGTTTTGCCGAAATCCTAATCCTTGGCACTCTGTATTTCTTTCTCGATTGTTTTAGCCCTACATTTTTCAAAACCAAAGATTGGCTATTTCTTTGCTATTGAAAATGTGAATTTCCATGTGAATAGATATTCAAAACTTCTCAAAAAAAGTAAATGATTATTTTGGCTTGACTCTATTTTGATTACAATTTTGAAAATAAGCCCAATATGGAAAACCCTTCGACACATGCTCTTTGCTCTTTCAAAAATTTCTGAAAATATGTGGCATGTGATATGGTGAAATTTCAAAGGTATATTGATTTATATCCCTCGTTATAAAAAAAATCACACTCTGAAATCTGTTTTACAAATTATTTTGCAATATTGGAAGTCCGGACAAAACCCTAATCTATTATTTTATGTGGGCATTTAACTTCCAAAACTTCTCATAAAATTCTATAATAATCTTGATATCAATGCTAACAAAGTTATAAAATAATATGTTGACCTTCAGTTCAAAATTTTCAAAATATTTTAAATCTCAGCTTGGGCTGGTTTCGAAAATTTGCTAATGCCCTAAGTTTTAAACTTCAGAAAATTTCCCAAAAATTATGGGGGTGCCTTTCAACACATTTACCTCAAAACCATGCTCAGCCATGCATGTCCTTTTCAAAAATTGTCAAATAGTTTCAAATTTGGATGTCGGCTGGTTTTGAGCCTAGCTTGTCTCTCACCATTTTATGTTTCAGAAAATTCTCACAAAATTAGTGGAGCCTCCTCTATCTCTCTTGAATCCATTTCCATCATCAAAACTTATTGCTTATATACAATTTTATCCCTCGAAAAAATCAATGAAAGTCTCGAGGAAATAGCACTACCTTTCTCTTGTTCTTTCCTGCTGATGTTCCTCTCTCTATTCTACTATGCTCACTTCCAGGGTACCAACCAAACACACATCCCCTATCCTCCATGTGGGCCTGGCCCCTTTTGGCAGCCCACCTTTGTCTTCCTCCAGCTATATCTCTCCTCTCTCCTGTCGGCTCCCATCTTCTCCTACGCACTGTGCCACCTCCCCTTTACCGCAGCATTCGGTGCCCAACTCTCCTGTAATCCTATAGCACCTGCCAGCTAAACCCCTTCTCCTCTATTTCTTCTCCACCCGAGCACCCTCCATCCTCTCTCTCCATTTCTTCTTCCCTCAACTCCTTCTAAAACCAAGCTCTGCACACGTCCCCTACCTGAACCCTTTTCCTTCTTCTTGATGCTTCCCATTCTCTCCCTCTCCTTTTTGCCACCTCTAGCCGAGCCAAAGGAAGCTGCCCAACATCTCCCTTCTTCCCTTTCCATCAATGTTTCCGCCACAACCATCACTATGGTCGTCACAACCCCTCCACCCGGTGGTTCTTCCCCTCTCTTCATCATGCCCAGTTTCTCCTCCACCTTCCCTCTAACTTCCCTCTTCGCTGCTTGCAACCGGATCTCGCCATAGCTCCCGTCGCCTCCAATGGCGACCGCCACCTACCCGAGGATTGCTGCCCTCCTTTGACCCCATCTCGGTGGTCGCTTTTGCCTCCCCGGCCTTAGGCTACTGCCGGTGAACCGCCAAGGTGAGCGACTTCCCCTTCTGTTCTATCTCTCTGCTGGGCGGGCCCTGTTGGCAGGTGAGGAAAACCCGCTTACTTCCAATCACTGCTAAACCCTCACCGCTTGATTCATTTAAGCCAGTTTAAAGCCTCTCTATCTATGACATTTTGGTTCCACCCATCAGAGTATTTGGGAACGGTCTCGAAGGAGTACGTCTTCCTTCTAGAAGCGTATATCCCTTCCCTTCTTTATAGTGGTGCTTTTATTTTGGGAAATGTATTCCCCTTCTTCTACCCTCCAAGGACCGTTTCCTTCTTGCCAAAGGCATAATTCCAGAAGGCGCCTTCGATGTCATTTTCCCCCCTCTCGGCAAAAATGTTCCCCTCTTTTTTTCCTTCTCATCAAATCTCTGATCATCTATATCTCTTCTGTTTCAACTCCGAATGACACGATTCTTTTTCCTATAATCTTCTAAAGTCAAAACCTACCCCTCGCCTTTCATAAAATTTTGAAATTATTTTAATTTAAAATTTGAGTATATCTCAAATATAAATGTTATATGTATATCTTCTCCAATTTAGTTCCAAATAAATCAATTATTTTTCCTAAAATATTCAAAAATAAAGTTTGATAGTATGAATCCAATAGCATGTTGAAATTCAAATTTATTTATATTAAAATACTAGAAAGCATGTTTTTCTCTTTACAAATACACTTTGAAACCCTTATTTTTTTACTAGGATATATATATATATTCTTTTTCCAGATTCATATAAGAACCTAAAATGTTTCCAAACAATTTACCCCCTATGTTTCCAAGTAAAATTCAAAATCTAAATTATTTTTGTATGGGTGTAATAAAATATTATGAAGCCTTTATTATCGCAAGATCTTTCAAATAACTACATATGGTTATATTCATCCAAGTTCTTTGAAGCAAAACTTCTAAAAAACTTATAATTTTTGGGACACCTCTGTTTTCAAATGAACAACTTGAAGTACAATATTTTCTCGTTGCAATAGCAAGGAATAGAGAGATCCTATCTTCTTGACGCACCCCGGAACCCCATATCTTTTACCACAGCGATCCAAACCCTCCGAAGTTGACCTTATAAGACCTTCTAAGGTAGTAGCTACACCAAATAGGTCGTGATTCTGTGATTTGTATTGCTCTCTTGATTTATTTGTATCTTATTGGATTTCATATTGCATTGTCGATTTATTTGACGTCCTTTCGACGTGTAGATACTGACAATACGAAGTTTCACGCTGAGAATCCTGAACATTTTTCATATCAAGCTCAAGATTGAGACCCCAATATTGCCACGCAAGCTTTCACCTCTTGATCATGTTGAATCCCATAATTGCAAAGATGATATTTTGGTTGCAAAACATGCATGCTATGTGGTATTAAACCTTATTTTTGTAGTGGTAGTTACGACCTACATTGCATAAACCCTAATACCAACAATCTTCCTTTGTCACTCTAAGAGTACCTAATCCCAAATTTTTATTAGCAAGAGTATAGGATATAGTATATGATATACCATAGCTTAGCCCTGTGATAGAAAAACTAGTTTTTTAACAAGAATGGTGGAACCCGGGAACTCTCTTTATGAGGAGATCTTGGTAAGGACAGTTATTATCCAGAGGACGTATGAAGGGACAGTGTTGTCCAGGGAAGGGGATGATTTTGAAAATGATTTTATATCAAAAATAAAAATAAAATGAGCTGATTTGGATCCGGGTTGGAAAAAGGAAGGAGGTGCATGAAGGAAGAGTTGGTTGAAAAGTGTAGCCTGTTGCGGCATGATTACACTAGCCAGTCTTGGCTTACTAACATGTTGTTGCATGGTTATGGTGCGGACTCTTTTTTGGATTACTCAAGGACCAAATCTAAGTGCCACTCACCCAAGTTCATATCGTACATCCACATGCCCTAGTGGGAAGGACTTGACCCATTATTCTGTTTAGTACTTATGTATGAATTGGTAGGCAAAAGGTGGAACATGCAAGGGATTGGTTTAGCTCTAGAGAGCCTTCTCGTAGTTTAGCATAGGAAGTTGTTTGACAGAAAGATGAGTTCATGTTGTGTCGATATGCTACAGTTTAGCGATGAAAAACAAATGCTGGGAATGGTTCATTTTGCAAGTTCATCGTTAGGGCTAGACGAGGGAAAAGCCTCGTTGTGACATCCCTGCCGGTACACCTCGTGAAGTGTACTCATCGGATCCTGGCAACAAGGGGGAATAATATCTTATGGGTAAAACTTTACAACCTCTATAGAGTATTAAAATCTATTCGAATAGCCGAGTCCACAGTCATAAACATAACTTGGTCAGGCCACACATGGGTTAGACTATGATTTTAAAAGAGACGTGAGCATAATGTGCTCATAGTGTGTTGTATAAGCTACCCGTGTGTAGCGCGAGTTGACAAAATGGTGTGAAAGCCGTACTACAGGAATGTAGTATAGAAGGGCTTGAAGTTGTCTTAAGCCGTTACCTGAAGTGGTCGCCATCGTAAAGTTGTAAGATGATAGCAGATGCTACCATTGCTGATTACATTGCTCGTCCGAGATGAGCTTAATTTGCAAAAATGCTTTAAATCTAGTACTTGCATATTTGAATGAGAATTTACTTTTTCACATAATATGCAACATAGGGAAGAGCCACATTTCTTGAACTAAGTCGTGCATGAACATATATGTTATTATTTCCTTGGGGAATGCTTGCGAGTACATTTAATGTACTCACCTAGCTTGTCGATTTGGTCAGACAAAAGAGACATCTACTCCGAAGACGATGATAGTGTTTACAAAAGCTAAAGCTTAACCCCATTCAGTTGCCTATCAGGTATGGCATACCAATGGGTCCACATCACCGCCTTGTTTTTTGCTATGGAATTTGTAGCCAATGGACTACATGTATTTCATCTCGATTGTGAAGGTCTACCATTATATGAATATCTATTATGAACCTGTATGTCTATGATATTCAAGCTAACTTGTGTGTACTGGCTATGATCATGGGACCAGTATAGGAATCACAAGGTTTATCGGTCCTTAAAACTGGGTATGCCACAGGACTTATGTGTCTCTTATATTGTACAGGGCATAGATGTCTGAGTTGTCACCCAAACCATGTTTTTTAGCATAGCAGCCCACTTTGCTTCAAACTCGTTAAGCAACATGCTAAATCCACACATTCATTGATATCTGCACTCAACCCTGGCCCTCTCCCCAAAAATGACCCAAACTCCTCTTGAGCTTTCTTCGTAATATACCACCTATAGTTCTGGTGAACAGTGTTTAGGGAAACTTTGTTGATCCATGCCCTCATTGCCCAATCTTGGTCTGTTATTATATTGAGCGTCGCTTTGCCACGCATTGCATCCAGGAAGGTTTCTAGTAGCCAATCAAAGCTAGTTGCTTTCTCATCCCTTAGGAATCCACAACCCAACGTAAATGAATGCCCGTGCTGATTTATCTCAATGAATGGGGCAAACGGCATGTTGTAAATGTTTGTCAAGTATGTCATATCAAAGCAGATGCAATCAAAATACATCTCATATTCCCTCCTTGCCAAACCATCCACCCAAAACAAGTTCTGAACCTGTCCTTGCTGTCCAACTTTATCCGAAAGTAGAAGTCGGGTTCACCCTTCTGGACATCCATCGAATATGCTATTGTTTCTAGCATGTCACTTTATTTGATCTCTGAGCACGTTATGGACTTGAAGTTGCTGATATCTTTTGTGGTGTATGGCACGAAGTGCCCAGAACCATAGAATTCTGACATTATCTGCATCATCCATCCTATGTAGGCAAGACAATTCAAAATGCCAGGCAACACTTTATTGCAACAGAAGCAACAAATAAAAAGAAAAAAATTAATGTTGCCCAACAAAGATGGAAATTCTAAGAATAAACCGTGGAGTAGAGCAATTTAGTCCATGGTAGAAAGCATTTTTTTTATACTGAAGTTGCCTAAGTGACAAAAGAGGGAAAAACAGGCGCAAGATATAGCCATAGTACCTGTTTTCCAAGAACTCCTTCTCTTCTCTTGGGTATCCTCTTGTGGGACCAGAGATACTTAATTAGGGAAGGTTTCGTGATAAGAGCATGATTACGTTCAAAAATGAACTAGCTAACCCGCCACTTACTCTCGATTAGCTTCACCACCATCTTTGTCTAACATTTTATTTGAACGTACTGTCTCCCTTTTCCTCTTGTTCTTTGCATGTTTGGTCAGGCATTCTCTTAGTACATGATATTCCCTGTTCATCTTGGCTTGAACCTTGTTCAGTATCTAAATCTGCAACAGAGACCACATATTTGGCAATATTGACATCTGGCTCTACACCATTAGTCTTAGTGAAAGGAACTCAGGAGCCGACTAGAGGGGGGTGAATAGGAGGCTAGCTAGAACATTAAAAATTTCTTCCTTTTAGATGTAAATGTTCTCAGACAGATAAGAGGAACTGGCAGCTGTGTGACAGGTATACTACTCAGGTAAGAAGATACACAGATAATATAATGCAGTTGTCACACAGGTGCACTATCTAAGAGAAATAGACATGTGTGAAGTGACTGTGACACAGATAGCTACCACCGGTATAGAGTAAAGATCACAGCTAGATTAGATATATATATCAGAGAATTACAGAAGCATGCAAAGAAATAAGCAAGTAAGTGTAGAATGTAAACACACAGAGAGACAAGAGATTTTTCACCGAAGTTCCCACTCTTTTCAGAGAGGTACGTTCCGTTGGAGAAGCTACTCCTAAGAGATAGCCAGTACTGAAACGTGCTTGTTCTCCGAGTACCTGTATCTTCAGGCACGCTCCTTTGCTTGTGTAAGTCCTTTTGCTTGGCAGCGGTAGACTTCAGATCACCCTCACAAACATCTGTGCCAACCCACACAAGTTTGGGTGATCACCAGTGACTCCTACACCTGTCTAGGAGTAGACACTCCAAGAGTAACAGAATCTGCAGCAACAACACTTGGAGGAACCAATGCTCTTTGCTTAGAGCTCTAACTCTCTTGAACTAACACATGAGAAGTTTGGTTTCTGTTCAGGAGATGAGAGGCTTGCAACGGTTGAAAATGGCTGGCAAAGGTTGAGGTCCAAGACCTCCCCTGGTCCCCTATATATAGGGTCCGCAGGCACCTGACAGTTACACTCATGCCACGTAGGATTAAGTGAGTCACATGTGACAGGTACCGGTGACATAGCTAACCACAACGCACAACGGTAACAAGGCTTCAGGCAGACCGACACCTGTGTCACTGGTGGCTGACACAGGTGAAATCCTAACTGATGTAGACTCCCTACTTAGCCCGGTCTTGGCACATTACATGCCCTCAGCGCACACAACAAACTCTGATGCATAACAGGAGAGAACCTCCAACAGTTTTCTGACGCAGCAGACAAACCATTGCAGTGTAGTTCCCTTAGCATTTTCAAGCTCTCCCTGGCACAGAGGTGTACCTGAGTCATAGAGCGGTTGTTCACCAGTGATACAGCTGTGCCACATAGGTAACTATGGCTCTACGGTTTAGGAAACTAGCACAGCAGTATACTAGCACAACCCAGTTTCAACTTGTGCAAAACTGTTGTTACAGGGCCACTGATCTCAAGGCATCAGTGCCACAGTTCAACACTCTGAGCATTGAGCATAAGAACTTCCAAAAATAATTGCAACTTCATCCCTCTTGGTAGTATAGGTGTTTCCTAAGGACTCAAGAAAACTAGCTAATCTAGACTTCAGCTTCCACCAACTGTAGTCAAGGCTCTTGACGCATCAAGCAACCATCACCTTGCTTGCATCTCCTAGCACAGCACCGGCTTCTTCACAGCTGTGGCACAACTGCCTAGCACAACTATCTCCTTGTCTTGGAAAAACACCTTTGAACTTTTAGTGGTCATCCTTTCATAGATGAAACCTCTTCCTGGAACCTAATCTTCCTGCTTACACTCAATGTAAATATTCGATCCCAGTTTGGGTTGCCATTAGCCATCAAAACCATTTAGGAGCCTAGATGCTCTTTCAATCTCCCCCTTTTTGGTGGTTAGTGGCAACCCATTCAACATTATCAATTAAAGATATGAATGAGTAGGACATATGCAAGTTGTTAGAATATACTCCCCCTAAAGCTGTGCATAAAAGATTTGCTTTTGGAATGCAAATGCACATATTTGAATTGTAGACATGAGTTGTATTTTCTCACAACTTGCACTTCATCAGTTCAGAAAGTTAAATGAATCATGAATAATAAACTGAACTGTGCTGATATTGATGTAGTTTTAAATTTTCTTTTAAAGCATGTTCAGAGCACGAAGAAGGATTAGCATGATCAGAGCATTCGTTAACATGAGTTATGATCAGAGCAAACATTTATACATGAAGCAGAAAATGTGTGAAGAGTCAGAGCATAAATCATATCAGAAAAACAACCAACCACACATATCAACACATGATCATGATAGAATAACATAGCTCAGAACATAAATTAAACTGCATCATTACAGAAAAGAAAAGACTTAATGTGATCAAGACATAAGAAATTGAAACAGGAAAAACAAGTCTTGATACATAACACAACACTACTCTGCTCCCCTAAAGCCACTCACTCCCCCTACAGCTAAGCTTTTCTCCCTCTTTGACACTAAAACACCAGAAAGGGGTAAGGGAAGAAAAAACCTCATGTCGACTTGGACTTCAAGAGCTGGAGAACCTCTGTGAGCTGCTGCTGCAAGGAGTCTACTTTGATATGCAGACCTTTCACTTCTCTACATAGAGCAGCAAACTGAACATGCATGACTTTGTTCTGATAGGCTCTGGCAGCTTCTTGAGTCATCATGGAGGAGGAGAGGGGGCCATCTTCTGCTACCTGTGTCACAGATACAAGCTCGGTTGGGTCAGTTGTAGGATTACCAGCTGTGACACTGGTGGGCAGTTGGCGAGGAGGAGCCTGAGGCTGAGAAGCTGGATCTTGAGAGGTTGATGGACCAACTGTGTCACCGGTGGGTGGCACAGGTGAATCACTTGGATCACCAAAGAGTGCTGGCACAGCCATCTCATCTCACCAAAGAGTGCTGGCACAGCCATATCAAAAGTTGATTCTAGAAGACCTGTTCTCTTGAGGATCATATATATGATGTATGACCCATACCTCAGCTTAGCCTTCTTATCTTTCTGAACAACATCTATTTTATGAAAGATGTACCTTGCCACATCAAAATACTGGTTCTTGGCAATATGCACTAACACCTGCCACACTGGATTGTATACTACATCTGTGTTGCCTCCCTTTCGCTGAAGGGTGACATTGAGAATCTTTACCAAGTGCTTGGCAGTGATGGTGATGCCTTTGAAGTACACATGATCTGAAGGGGCATTGGCAGAGAATGTTAAGTTCCTTGGATAGAACTTTCTTCTTTCAGCATTTGAGACTGGCTCTAATTTGAATAAGTTAGGCATTCCTGGCTCCACAGGTGCACTGAATAGGCTATTGAACTCTGGAGCTAAGGGTGGAAACGGATCGGATACGGATCGGATAGTGCTCTTCCCACATCATTTTCCATATTTTTAAAACAAATACGGATACGAATACGGATGTTATCAAATATGAATACAGATCAGATGTTATTCGAATATGGATACAGATCGGATATTTATTCAATTCGAATCGGATACGGATATCCAACAACTTTAATGACAGACTACGATAAAAAGAAATAAGATAAATACATGACAGATACTGATGGACGGATAATAATATATATATATTCAATCAATGATAAATGATAATAATACGTTCCCCATAGATAAATAACGATAGTCATAATTTTCGCATAGATAATGATGATAGTAATATGTTCCATGTTACCATGTAGACATAGTACATAACTGTTTGGAGGCTCTTGTTTTAACCACACAAAATAACAATGAACATATCTAAATGTAGGAAATATAAATTGCATAATATAAGAGTTGAACATGATAAGCACATAACAGAATACAACTCCTTTCATCAGTCCATCTAAGAAACTTGGAACCTTCCAAGCCTACATGGTTGTAGTGCTTCAAGAATAAGCTTCCACATGGCCCAAAGCACCTATAACACAATAAGTAATAGTTGAGCATCATTGTCATCATGTCATGTACATAAAGAATGACAATTCAAATGTTTCTATCATATCTAATTGCGCTATGAAGCGCTAGAATGATAAATTGTCATTTACATAAAAAATGCCTAATCTTTACTCTCTACCTTGTTCTTGTATGTCCTCATCTTGTATAAATTCACCTTGTTCAACTTTGTCATTCACATCAAGAATAGCTAAATCTTCCAGAATTGAAGCTATGGCACATTGATCTGAAAGAAAAAGACAAATAAATTAGCAATGCTTTAGCAAATAATAGAAGAAAAAATTTGCCTATTTTTATTTGTTTACCTGTCCTAGCAGCTCTTATCCAATCCTTGGTACAAATCAAAGCCTCAACAACTTCAGGGTCCAAACGACTACGGTACTTGTCAATGATTCTTCCTCCAGCACTAAAGACAGATTCAGATGCAACTGTTGATGCAGGAATAGCCAATACATCCCTTGCAACTAGAGCAAGGACAGGATATTGTACACCATGGGTCTTCCACCAAGACAAAATGTCAAAATATTCACCTTCAGGCCACCTTAACAAGGGCTCACTGCAATATTGCTCCAAATCAGACTTATCTTGGTCTACTTCACTCATATCATTTAGAAAAGCACTTAGCTTTTTCTTTTTTGGCTGATCACCAAGATCCACATGTGATTCACAAGCTTGAGCTCTAGGTTGCATTTGCACATTGCCCACTGCAGGATGACTATAAAGAGAAGCATAAGAATCAAATAACTCTTGAACAACCTTTCTAAATTCAGCTATCTCTTTAATTCCAGAGTTGTCTGACATCTCTTTGTAGTAAAACTCAACCACCTTCATCTTGTAGCGAGGATCTAACATGCATGCAACTGCTAGAGCCACATTACTCATGTGCCAGTACTTGCCAAATTTATCCTTCATAGCTTTTGCCATCGTAGCAATAAAGCCATCATTGCCATTAACCCACTCAATGAGCTGAATGTTAATCTCACTAAATTCCGAAAAGAACAAGTTGGCGGTTGGATAGTAAGAACCAGACAAAAGGTTAGTCACATTGTAAAATAACTTCAAACACGTGCACAAAACACTTTCCTTCTCCCACTCATCATTGGAAGGAGCACGTTTACGATACTTCTCTGGATACAAAATAACAAGCCTTTGGAAAACCTTTTTATAGTGGATGGCATCTGCTAGCATTAAATAGGTTGAGTTCCACCTAGTGCACACATCTAGAGAAAGACCCTTCTTTGTGTATATGCCCATATCATTAGCATGCTTCATAAATATCTCCCATTGCAAAGGTGAGCTTTTGACAATAAGAACAGATGCACGAATGTTATCTATAATAGCTGAAATTGTGCTTACACCATCCCTTGCAATGAGATTAATAATATGAGCAGCACAACGGACATGAAAGAACTTGCCATGGCAGATTAGAGAATTATGATTTTCAAGAGTAGAGATGATAGTGTCCACACAAACATCGTTTGAAGAAGCATTATCTAAAGTTAAAGCACATAACTTATGTTCAATATTCCATCCAGCCATTTCCCCCATGAATGCGGCACTCAGATTTGCTCCCATATGTCTTCCTTCAAGATGCAAGAAATTGATGATATGCTTTTGAATTTTCCAATCATTATCAATAAAATGGCAAGTGACACATAGGTACCCCTTATTTTGATTAGAAGTCTATAAATCCATCGTGCAACTAAATCGACAGTTGAGAGAGGCAAACTTCTCAAAAATCTTTAGCTTCTCTTTGTGAAAAATATCCATTATCCTTGACCTAGTTGTCTTGCGACACTTCAAAGGAAATGTGGGGCACAATGATTTGATAAAGTCATTTGTGTATTCATGCTCTGAAAAGTTGAATGGATACTCATGCATGATAATTGCAAGATGATACTTCTCAACACTAGCTTCCTCGTCATACTTCCAAGTATCTAAATTGACGTTCCCTCCTAATGTGGTCAAATTAAGTTGTCCCTGAATCTCCTGTACTTTATGTTTTGTTTTATAATGATTCCATAAACGTGACGTACCTTGCACACTACCAGCTTCAAGAACCTTCTTACAGTATTTGCATTCTGCCATTACTTTCTTGATAACCTTTTCATTCACCTTTTCTTCCTGAAACATCTCAGTGTAGTGTAACCAAACTTTTGATGTTTTTTTCTTTCCCATGATTTTGGCAGCCACACCACTCTGTGCTGCAACATTGTCATCTACAATTGCAGCACTGCCACTTGCACTAGCATTCAGATTGACACTACAGCTTTCACTTGGTTCACTTGATATCTCAGCCTACAAAAACATAAATTTTAAATTACAAACTCAGCAAGTGTACAAAGCTACAAATATAAATTCCAATACCTACTTATTCCTGGCATTACTTGAAGATTTAGCAACCATGGTTGATATGTAATATGTTTCAATTGCTTTACCCAAAACTGAAAAAAAAAGATTGAGATTGAACAAATATAAGCATATAATCATGTGTTTTTGTTATGGTATTTGGAAAACAAAGTAACCAAACATAAAATTATTCACAAATTTTGCCATTATGCTACATGCACGATATTATCTTTCTTTAGCAGTACCAAACCTTGCTTGATCACTCCTTGATCACTCTTGACTTGTGCTTTAAGAATATCATTTTTATTAGATAAAAAAAAACATTGTTTTGTTAATGCCATGCACTGTCGCACTGCTGCAATATTCACATCATTTGACACACATTTACTAACATAGTATAAAAGCAAAATTAAGTATCCAAATGACCTACAGGTAAGATTTGCTCAAGAACATTACACAATTTTAATTCGAAACGGTATGCAAGTCCAAACATTATACTAAAGCATTGACTTGTTTGAGCCTATATGCACTTGCATCCACAATTTTATTAATTACTTGTATGCAATATAATCCAGAATGACAGTGGCAGAGCTACCTTACAGCAAGGGATTTCACAAGTCCTACCAAAATGCAGCCTTCTGAATGGCTCTAAGGCAAAACACCAAAGAAAATGACTGGTGCTGATAGAATTGCAGGTTACTCCAAATCTTTCAGTAGGAACTACTGCTAAGGACCTAGCAAAAATGTCACATGAGAAATTGCAGCCTGAGGCCCAGGTTATGGAGCTTGAACAAACATCTCATAGCCTAGATGATTCTTCTACTGAGATTATGAAGCTACAAAAAGTAATCAAGGACCTACAAGGAAGATTGGAAAATGATTCAAATGAGAAGAGAGTGCTTGAGCAACATGCCATTGAGAATCGATTGAGCAAGTTTGTAGGGAGTTTGAGAAAGCTGACCTGGAAAGAGCGGTGGCTGGGCGGCGGAGAACGACGGCCAGGCGGCGCCGCGGCGGGCTAAGGGCAGCGGCCGGGGCAGCGGGCTGACCGGCTGAGGGTGGCGGCGCCCTAGTGAACGACGCCCAGGCGGCGGGCTGAGGGCAGCGGCCGGGGCGACGGGCTGAGGCCGGCGGCGGGGGCGGCGGGGGCGGCGGGCTGAGGGCGGTGGCCGGGGCGGCGGGCTGAGGGCGGCGGCCGGGGCGGCGGGCTGAGGGCGGCGGCGGGGGCGACGGGCTGAGGGCGGCGGCAGGGGCGGCGGGCTGAGGGCGGCGGCGGGGGCGGCGGCCGGGGCAGCGGGCTGAGGGCGGCAGCGCGGCTAGGGCACTAGGGCAGAGATTGGAATGAGTTACAGGTCCGGATACGGATATATCCGAAACCGTATCCGGATCCGTTTTATTTTACAGATCCACATCCGAATCCGTATCTGGAAAAACAATCCAGATAATATCCGAATCCGGATCCGTTTTTAAATCTGGATACGGATGTTGCTTGCCATATTAACGTTCTCTCAAATACGAATAACGGATAATACGGATTATCCGTTATCTGTTTCCACCCTGATCTGGAGCTGTAATGGATAGCAATTGTCCTCTAGTTCTCCAGAGCATGACATCTTGATTTTCTTGTTTTACCCACAGTGGCATAGAACTCCCTGATAATCTCTGGGTCATAGCCTTGTTGTAGATTGCATAAAAACTCAAGTCCCAAGGCTTGGATCAGAGATGGTAAAGCCCTCAGTCTTGGATCGCTCAAGGCAGACCAATCAATGGCCTTGCAATATACATATCCTTTGGAGGATAGGATCTCATGATACACCCCCCTTTGATGATCATTGTGAAATCTGGGTCTGTGCAATCTGGTTCCAAGAACTCCTTATCCTTACTGAAATATGGGCAGGTAGACCTCATCCTGATGAAAGCACTAGGGCTCATTGAGGCAACCCTACTCTTTGATTTTCTTGGGTCACACTTGGGGAGCTTCATAGCTGTAGCCCTTGGAATGAACTTCATCTGATTGACCTCTGTCCTCAGAGCATGAGAGAACATATAGTGATACTTGGATTCTAGATCTTCTTCACCCTCTGAGTGACTAGGTGAGCTTTCTTCTTGTTCTGCCTCCTCCTCAGGTTCATTATCTGATTCTACACTGGAAGATGAGCCCTCAGCTTGATAATCTTCATCAGAGTCAGCTCTGGGTTCTCTTGCCCTTGGAGGAGTTACTGATACACCTCTGCCATCATCTGATGAGCTTTCTGAGCTCTCTTCTTCTTCAGCTGGGTCATCTGCCTATGGCACAGGTGACCTTGGTGACTCTTCTGTAGGTGAGGGCATAGCTGTGACCGCTGGCTGTTGAGCAGGTGAAGGAGCTGATGGAGAGCTTTGAGTATCATGGGGCAGCTGGCTATGTCACAGCTGTCTGAGGCAGCTGTGAACTTATTCCTTGAACATGTGGTGACTCAGTGGCTTCTGCTTGTCCTTCTTCTCCCTCTGAGACAATGAATGTTGAAGGAGATATTGGCTTGTGCACATCCAGAGATGAGAGAGTGTCCGTACTGACTGAGCTGGAACTCTTTTTCCCTCTTCTCTGATAAGTTGCTGGCAGAGCAGGCATTAGACGAGCACCTGGGTCAGCTACCTGTGGCACAGGTGGTGACTTCTCCTTCTTCACAGCAAGAATGTCTTGCTGCTGCTTGGCCAATTTATCCTTCAATGATGGCTTTGAGGATTGAGAGGTCTCAGAGATAATGGGGACATCATCATCAACAGCCACTGTCTCAGTTCTCTTTCTCTTGTAGCTGGGAAGGGGCATCTTGGCAGCTTCTTTCCTAAACTCAGGTGACAGCATCTGTTGTAAGGATTTTATTTCTTGTAGCAAGGCTTTTCTATCAGGACCTTGAGGAAGAGCTGTCATCTTCATAGTTAGGTCCTGAATCTGATTCACCAGATGGGTGTCTCTTGCTGATATAGAGAAACTTGCCCCAGTGGACGCAGCTGTGGGATCAGGTGATGACACTGATACTGACACAGCTGGTGTCTTGGAAGATAGGAGCTGCTGCTTCTCCATGATTTGTCTTCTGACAGCCTGCCTCTCTGAATCTGACTTAGCAGCTTGCATCTGGAGGTGAAGGGCAGCTATCTCATTTGAGAGAATTTTGTCAGCAGCTGTAGGCTCTGGAATAGCCATAGAGATAGGCCTAGCCTGACTTGACAGCTGAAGAGACTTTGCTTGGTAGGTCTCCAGCAAGCGCTTCTTCTTCCTCTCATTGGTCTCCTTACTGATTTCCTCTGAGAGCCTATCCATCTGTTCTAAGATGATTTTGTCATTATCTAGATCTGCTTCAGAAATCTGCTGATCAGATTTAGGCTCATGAATTGAAAGTGTGCCCCTTGGCAACACTACTTCAGAGATGGATGACTTCGTTACTTTTCTGATTGTTCTCTTGGGCTTCTTAGCAGTTTCCTTGCCCAATGAAGTGTGTTCAGCATCGGATGAGGACCTTGTCCTCTTGGATGGGACAAGCTGTACTGAACTTGACTGTCCAGCTTTGGATGCTACAGCAGCAGCTTTCTTTTCTGCAGCTTTCTTTTGCCTGTAGGCTTTTTGCTGTGCTCTTCTTCTCTGAAGAGCTTCTTCTTTCTGTCTCATTCTTTCCCTTTCTTGATCAAAATCAGAAATGATGATTTCTCTGCTTGATTCTTCCGGATCAGACCACTTGAGACCACTGTCTTCTCTGTTAGAACCTGAAGACATCTTGAATGTTTAAGTCTAGATGACCATTAGTTTGCATGGGAGTGTGAATAGGCTTTGTATCCTTCATGCCAAACTTGGTGATGATGTCCTGGGTGAACTTTTCTTATGAGATAAAAGTCCCTTCCTTGAGTTGCTTGATTTGGAGTCCTAGGAAGTACTTGAGCTCTCCATCCAAAGACATCTCAAACCTCTGGGTCATCATCTTGCTAAACTCATCACTCATTGAACAGTTAGTAC